>JBBBDQ010000190.1:4177500-4537500 GCA_037127315.1 Ascarosepion bandense
ATTACTCAGTGGTAGGGATGCAAGTGTGTTTTTATACATTTGGGGTTTCTGACAGATAATGCAGAACACACAAACACACGCGCATACACACACGTGCGCGATCGCTCACACATACATACAGAGGACAGAGAACTTCTGCTGGTTAACCATGCCTCGTCCTCTACCTAGTATGCCCGTGAGTATCTCTTGCTGCCCATTATGTCATACCAGTCTCACCGTCGATGACTTTCAAACACTCTCCATCGTTGTTCGTCGAGACCCAAAATCAGGCAGTATATAAAACTACCACTCATTTGAAATGCTGTTCATTCAGGGCTCATGCTATATCGGTTTTTCAAGGCTTCATGTCTTTTACATGATTGTCTTACTATGATGCGCAAATTATTTTCAAAGATATCTTTACACAAAGGTGTTAGATAAGTTACACTTTTTTGTCTGCCACAGTGCTATTCAAAGGGTGCTACACGTACTGGTATTATTACGCAATACAACATCAGTTAAAACGCGGAGAGTTTCAAGTAGAAAACAATAGTATAATTCCAAGCCAAGAAAACAGACTGGATATATGAATTGAATTGTTTCTTTTTAAAATTTCAAGGCCTAACCATACACCATTTCTATTGTTGTTTTATTTAACCTTGTTATATTTTTCAATTACTTACTGGGGTTAAATGTCATTCTTATACAATATATAATGAACAACCAACAGTGAACTGAAATACGAATGAAAATACCATTATGATTATATGGCGTATGACTCTGAGTAACGAAACCTAGAAATACCGAAAAGTCATTTTCAAGTATTTAGATTTCTAATATTTAAGTCTTTACAAATTATGTTAGCTGTGGAAAATGTATTAGTCACGTGAGATTGTGCAAAATTTTAACAAATACAATTTTATTCCTTATATTCATAATCTTGATTTTTTTAATTTCACTGTAAGCCTCTAACAACATGGTTGTATGTGTGTACAACAGAAAAGCTTCGATAGCCGGTTCTTACACAGAGAAAAAAGTCAAGCCACTTCAGATAGTTTGAAAAGATCTGTTTTACAATATATCATGTGTGTGTCAAGTTCTTCACTCTAAGATGTATCATTATTTATCACAGACATTGTGATTCTTTCAATTCTATTTAAGATATATATATATATATATATATATATATATATATATATATATATATATATATATATATTATTTTCCTTTAACTTTCCATGCCCAATCACCATTTTATTAAATATATTTCCATTGCCTCGAATATTTGGTTGGACAATGGAACACAGATATAGAAAGGTAGTAATATCACATAGCATCTCAGCACAATTTTTGTTGTTGCTAAATAAAATACATGTTTAAAATTTTGTTTATAATTTTGGGGATATCATTGATTATTTCAACCCTCCTAATATTACTATCAGCTATTCAACATTTAAATTTAGATTTTATTAATATCTTGTGTTTCAGATATCGACTTTGTAGCTCAAAAATTGGGCTTTTCCTCTTGTTTATACTAACATGTCAAAGTATTTATTTATATGCCTGCCACCAACGCCATGTTTATCTACTTATTCGTAGTCAGCCTTATCCTATGAAATATAAATTAATTAAAAAAACTAGTTTATTTTTCATAATCATTGTATTTCATCAATAATTTGTATTCCAGAATTTCCTGGGAAAAATTGTTATGGTACCCTCCTACGATGAACGAGCTCTTCCTCTTGATAAATATAAATTACCTGCGTGTCTTCTAGAGAGCAGTTAAATAGTAGCTAGTAAGGAGCTAACAAGTTAACAGAAGCTACTAGTTAGGCAGCGTAATATTACCTTACTTATTACTATATTACATATTATCAATACATTCTTTGAATATCTTGTTCCTTGTTATACTAATACACTGTTTTAAATCTAACTTCTTGTTTCTTTTCCTACATTTGGCACAGCCAGACACTACAACTTTGTCTCGCCAAACTTCCACAACAAATTGGCGAGGAAGATCCACAACAAAAATAAAACCAGACCAGAAAAGTAATAACTCTAACTCGTACCTTAAAACTTTCACTATCAATAATTGATTAAAATCTAAACATATTTACAAATGGAACTTAGTCTGTGTGTGTATGTGTGTGTGTCCTTTACCTATAGACACCGAAACGGCTGAACCGATATTCTTGAAAATTTACAGAGTTGTACTATATGTGTGTGTTGTTTTGTTCCATTTTTAATCATTACAAGTGCAGCTACTATCACTGGCACGATACTTGTTTTCAATTTCAACATGTTTTCTATTTCAAATTCCAGGTTATTATATTTTGACGTTTTTTCGAATTCCTTGATTGCTATATTACAATACGCTGGACAGACCATATCATTTAATAGACAAGTTTTTCCTTTCTGGTTTTTAACAATACTGTCCGGTCTATTTGCTTCAATTTTTCTGTCTGCGTAGATGGTGTAATCACATAGAATGGTGACATCTTCTATTTTATAACCGGTGCTGGGTGATATTCATACCAGTTTTTGTTTACAGATTTTCCATACTGTTTGCGCATTGTCCAATGTAAATTTTGCCTCATTCTATCGTGACGATTATTATATTTATTTGGGGCAAGTACAGAACATCCTGAGAATAGTTAGTCTATTGTTTCTTGGTGTTTATCAGAGAACCTGCATTTTGGTTTCACATTATTATGTATAATATTTGCCAGAAAGTTCCTAGTGAAAAGCCTTCAGTCTCAGACATTAATCCAAATGAAAGTAACCATCCATGAGTATTAACTTTATCAACATTGGATTTATTAGCGCCTTCTGGATATTGGCCATGCAAAGATTTTTCATGCCAGCGTTGTTTCATCAGTTCAAGGGCTTTTTTCTTGGCTTTCTTTTAAATATATTTTGCCGTATTTGTTGGTTCTTGGCTTTTGTTTTGCTTTTCTACAGGATGTACTAAATGTAAATCTCGTTTGTATTTACTGCCTTCTTTCATTATTAAATTTGTTTTCTTTCTGTTTTGATATTGTTTCACTAGTTGTATCATCCAGTCCTTTGCTGTTTCAATGTATGTTAGTAAGCCAGTAGTTGTTGTCTTTTATGACAATTCTAGATAAATAAGACCTCTTCCACCATCTCTCCAGGGCTTGTATACACGGTGAACTTCAGCCTTTAAATGATGCATGTTATGCTTAGAAAAAAGCTTTCTAGTTTTAGAATCCATTCGTCTGATTTTGTTCATAATGCACATCAAGATGCTGAAACTATGTTCAACCACTGGGATAGCAAGGCTATTAATGGTCATAATTCTTTTCTGAGAATTTACTTCAGTATTTAATATCAGTCGTTGCCTTCTATAGTATACATTACGCACTATTTCTTTCATTTTTGTTGAAATTTTCCCTCTCATTTACAACTAGTTACTTATAAAATTTTTCTGGCTCTAAATCTTTTATTATTGCAGCAGGGTGTAAGCTAATTGGGAATGTTTGTTGTAGAAATCCTAGTAAAACTGGAGATGTAGCACATTTATTCAAATTGACTTTCATTGCAATGTCTTCACTGAAATGTTTTACAGTTTGCAGAAGATCTCCCAGCTGATTGTGATTCTTAGCATACAACCTGAGTCATCCTTTTAAAAGAGATGACATTTTCTTTTGAGCTATTTTATAAACATATTCTGTCATAATGATATGCAAAATAGTAAGAAGGACAATGAGTCACATTGAAATATACCTCTTTCATATTTATTTCACCAGACTTATAGATTCCATTTCTATGATTGAGGTAAAGAGATGTTATCCATATTAATATATTGTTTGATGAAATTGATGATGACGGGTAAACAATTGTACATATTTAAAGTCTTTAAGATCCAGAAGTGTGGTTCACTATCGAATGCCTTACGGTAATCTATCCAAGCAGTACTAAGAATTTTCTTTTCATCGAAGCCGATTTCCAAGATCATCTTGTTAATAATTAGTTGATTTTACATCCGTAACTCCCACGTTTGCACCTTTTCTTCCAGCTGTAACATGTCATTTCTTTCCAAGAAGAAATATGTCTGTTATTACTGCTGTGAAATCTAAAAATAATAATTTGTTCATCCACTGCATATTCAGATTTTCTTTCATTAAAGTCGTCAAAAATAAGGCTATTAAAAAAATTAAATAAATAAATAAATGAATAAAAATTAATAAAAAAATAAATCATATATACTGATTCTTTCTAAGATAAAATATCGAAAAAATTGTATCAAACTCTTTTTCATCGTATTTTTCCGGTTGTTTTTGTTTCTTTTTTAAAGAAAAATTAACATATCTCTTTAATTATTTGAAATATCGACAACTAAGTCAAATTGAATAAAAAGAAAACTATAGATGGATTTATTAGGTTCATTTAAAGAAGAAACAGTTAAATTAACTAATATACGAAAAAAATTCATGTTTAAGTTAAAATATTAAAACAGAATTTCATTTAGAAAAAATAATTTAAGAAAAAGATGCTGGTTAAAAGAAATGGAAGTAACAGCCGCTCAACGAAACAAAAAATAACAACTACATAGTATTTTCTTAAAACATTGTTGCTACCATCACTAATCTTTAGAACAAAAGTAATTGTTAAAAAAAACAACTAAAATAATGGAAAATAAAAAGCTGACATACGTTTAAGTTTATTACTTCTGTGAAATTTAAAAATATTTATCGCCCACTGTATATTCAGTTATGTTTTAATTAAAATCGTCGAAAATAGAGCTGTCAAAGAATAATTTTTTCTCTAAGAATGAATATCGTAGAAATTTTATCAAATTTTTTCATCATATTTCTCTTGTTATTTTGTTTAATTTTTTTGTTTTTAAGAAAAACTGTATTCTAAAAAATAATTCGACATATCGACAACTAAGGGAAATATTAATAATAAGAAAACAAATTGATGAATCTATTAGGAATATTTAAAGAAGAAATTTTTAATTTAAATAATATACGAAGAAAAATTAATGTCTACGTTAAAATATTAACACAAAATTTCATTAGAAATAAAGAAAAAAAGATATTAATAATAATAATAATAATAATAATAATAATAACAATAATAATAATAATAATAATAATAATGATAATAATAATAATAATTCCTTTGATTTATGTTGTATACACATTTCCTTCCGGGACCTAACTACAGAAGCAGTGATATAAATGGTTACATGATATTTACCACTGGTCATTTTATATGAAAGCAAATTAGAAATTATCCTCACCCACATTATATATATTTTCTTATTTTCATGATGTATAGACTACCAGGATTTCTGACAATAAAATATCAAAATAGTTTCCAATCAATTCAATTGTTTCAAATATAACTGGAATTGTTATCATGATGTGTCCCAAGTTTTAGATTTTTAATCCAGCATTCGTGTATTTCATTATTTTTAAAGATTTTTATAGATACATTACAAACTGCACTGGTTGCCACGTCAAGAATAATAATAATAATAATAATAATAATAATAATAATAATAATAATAATAATAATAATAAAGAAAAATATTTAATACATACATACATACAAACAAGATTTGCATTTAGTAGATTCTCTAGAAAGGCAAAACAGAAGCGAAGCGTCAACTATTGCGGCAAAAAATATGTATGAAAATGAAAGCCAAAGATAAAGCTCTTGAACAGATGAAACAACGCTGGCAAAACATACCTCTGAATGGCCAATAACCAGAACGAGCTAATAAATCCAAGGTTTATAAAGTGCTTACTCATCGATGGTTACTTTCATTTGGATAAATGTCTGACATTGAAGGCTTTATTCTTGCAGCTCAAGTCCAATATCTTTTCACTAGGAACTTTCAGGGAAATGTTATACATAATAATGTGGATCCAAAATGCAGGCTCTCTGATAAACACCAAGAAACAATAGACCATCTAATCTCAGGTTGTTCTGTACTTGCCCCAAATAAATATAAAAATCGTCACGATAGAATGGGGCAATATTTACATTGGACAATGCGAAATCACTATGGAAAATCTGTAAACAACCACTGGTATGAATATCACCCAGCACCGGTTATAAAATAGAAGATGCCACCATTCTATGAAATTCCACCATCTACACAGACAGAAAAATCGAAGCAAATAGGCCGGACATTATTGTTAAAAACCAGAAAGGAAAAATTTGCCTATTATTAGGTAGTGCGACCATAGCAGAAATAGAAATATGAAGAAAAATGATGACATATTAATAATATACATCTATACAGACAAAAAAATAATATACATCTATATAGACAAAAAATTGAAGTAAATAGGATGGACATTATTGTAAGATACCAAAAAAGAAAATCTTGTTTATTAATTGATATGGCTTTTCCAGCGTAATTTAGCATAGCAAACAAGGAATTCGAAAAACTGTCACCATATAAAGACCTGGATACTGAAATAAATAAAATGAGGGAATTGAATATCAGTATCATACCAGTGATAGTGGGTGCACTTGAAATGATAAAATAGGAACAATAAACACATTTAAAGAATCCCGGGAAACCCCTCCTTACATGATATACAAAAATTGTTCTTGTTAATTAGAGCCTACACACTAAGGAGAATTTTGTCTATGTAACGCTAGGGATGATAGGGGGCTATGAAATAACATGAAATGGAGTTATAACAACAAACCACGACTTCCTGAAGATTGGTAGGTAGTGCAACTATAGCAGAAATCGATTTATAATGAAAACTGACATAATAATAATAATAACAATAATAATAATTCCTTTGATTTCTGGTGTATTCATGTATCTTTCCGTACCTAGCTAGAGACTTAATGTAAGAACCACCATCATGGTTTTTCCACTGAGTATTTCAAAGGAAAAATTAAACTACCTAAGATAACATATCTTTTTCATAATTAAGCACATTGTAATTTGTGAGGTGTACTTGTATTTCAAGTGCTTTTTCCAATCAGTCACGAAGGATCTAACTACAAATGAAATTTTTGATGTTTTCATATTACTCATTTTTCAGATATCTTTTTCATGGGCATTGTATATTAATATATTTTTTAAAATATTAAAAAATAATTTACAATCTGCGTGGATTGCCATGTCAATACGAAGACACATTTTCTTTTGTGGAATATGACAATATCTACACATTTAACATAGATTGCTTTCTGTCACTGTTTCTCTCTCTCTCACTCTCTCTCTCTCTCTCTTTCTCTCTCTCTCTCTCTCTCTATATATATATATATATATATATATATATTTTAATTCAGATACTTCAATCCAAGGGAAAAAAGCAGGAAGGTAAATTCCAAAAAACCCGATCCTAATTAATATTAAAAATTTATTTTAATATTAAAAAATGATACAGGAAGAGAGCTCCATGTAATAAAATATTACAGAGCAAATATATATATTAAAAAAGAATTAATTCAAAGATGTTGAATAGCCATTTCGATATGAAGATCCCCACGGGGGACGACACATCACCTCAGCAACAGAAAAAACCTTTCAGAAACTGGAGAAAAATTAGTCTACTTTTCCTTTTTAAATAGATTGCAAAGAAATTAAAAAATAAATAATAAAATAAAATAAAATAAAATAAAAATAAAAATAAAGGGAAAGAAAAAGAAAAAGAAAACGAAAAAGAAAAAGAAAAAGGTAGAATAAAATCAAATAAATAAGAAAAGAAGAAAAAAATTGACATCGTCTGGGTTCGCAAAAAAAAGGGAAGAATGTAACTAAAAATTAACAGACAGACGCGTTAAATCGACGTCCGTTTAGGCAACACGGAAAAAAGGTGGTAAGAGAGATAAAAGAAGGAAGGGAGGGTAAAAGAAAGAAACTAAAGAAAAAAAATTTTTTTCAAATATTACAGACGCTGGACAAATTCAAAAACCTAATTTCCCCAAAACGTTGAAGTATTAGAAAAAGGCCTTTACTTAAAAAGGCATAATTATTAATAAAAGGGAATAAAAAGATATAGGATTTAAAATAAAATTATTATTAAAAAAATTAGGTCATTTGAAATTAGACTAAATAAAGACAACACTAGGTAAAAAAAAAAAAAAAAAAAAAAATTTCAATTATTATATACATACCTATAGAAGTAGACACATACATACATATATATACACCCACAATTGTACGAATAAGAATACATATATACACAAACACACACATACATTCAATTTATTACACACTTATATACATATATATATATAAATATATACACACATATATATTACACACTTATATACATATACATGCGCATACACACATATATATGTGTGTACACACCTATATACAAAAAATTCATATACACATAATATACATGTGTACACACACATGCACACATACACACACACACACACACACACACACACATATATATATACATATATATATATATACACATACATACACATATTCCATATGCACTCACACACATACATATTAATGAATATTATGAAAAGGAGCATTTAAATAGCTAAAAATTTTTTTTCAAAATTACATATAGCCCACATACATAAATACATATATACATATACATACATATATATAAAAAAGTACATCCACACACAAACATACACATATACATAAAAAAAAAAAAAATAATTAAATTAAATTTAAAATTAAAATTAAAAATTTTTTTTAAATATTAAAAAAATTATAGAAAAATTTAGAATTTAAAAATTAAAATTTGAAATTAGAAGTTAAAATCCGCCCTATGGCGGCACTTGTTTATAAATTCCCTCCTAAAGTTCAAAAGTAAGTCCTGATGAGGATACTTCAAAATCAGAATCTTCTCCAATAAACACAGACGACACCTATCACGAAAACCCTTAGGGGTACAAGCTGAGCCTATTAATTTCCAGCTGATTATAGGGTCCTGCCCTTCCTCCTTCATTTCCCAGAACCTACGTGATAGTGCCGTCTGGAATCTCTGTTTAGGGTTCGAAAACGAGTACCTGTGATTATAAAGCCTCTGTTTGAAAGAGCCCGCGGACATGCCAATATAGGTCCGGTAATTGTGCATATGGAATATGTGTATGTATGTGTATATATATATATGTATATATGTGTGTGTGTGTGTGTGTGTGTGTATGTGTGCATGTGTGTGTACACATGTATATTATGTGTATATGAATTTTTTGTATATAGGTGTGTACACACATATATATGTGTGTATGCGCATGTATATGTATATAAGTGTGTAATATATATGTGTGTATATATTTATATATATATATGTATATAAGTGTGTAATAAATTGAATGTATGTGTGTGTTTGTGTATATATGTATTCTTATTCGTACAATTGTGGGTGTATATATATGTATGTATGTGTCTACTTCTATAGGTATGTATATAATAATTGAAATTTTTTTTTTTTTTTTTTTTACCTAGTGTTGTCTTTATTTAGTCTAATTTCAAATGACCTAATTTTTTTAATAATAATTTTATTTTAACTCCTATATCTTTTTATTCCCTTTTATTAATAATTATGCCTTTTTAAGTAAAGGCCTTTTTCTAATACTTCAACGTTTTGGGGAAATTAGGTTTTTGAATTTGTCCAGCGTCTGTAATATTAAAAAATTTTTTTTTTCTTTAGTTTCTTTCTTTTACCCTCCCTTCCTTCTTTTATCTCTCTTACCACCTTTTTTCCGTGTTGCCTAAACGGACGTCGATTTAACGCGTCTGTCTGTTAATTTTTAGTTACATTCTCCCTTTTTTTTGCGAACCCAGACGATGTCAATTTTTTTTTTTCTTTTCTTATTTATTTGATTTTATTCTACCTTTTTCTTTTTCTTTTTCGTTTTCTTTTTCTTTTTCTTTCCCTTTATTTTTATTTTTATTTTATTTTATTTTATTTTATTATTTATTTTTTAATTTCTTTGCAATCTATTTAAAAAGGAAAAGTAGACTAATTTTTCTCCAGTTTCTGAAAGGTTTTTTCTGTTGCTGAGGTGATGTGTCGTCCCCCGTGGGGATCTTCATATCGAAATGGCTATTCAACATCTTTGAATTAATCCTTTTTTAATATATATATATATATATATATATATATATATATATATATATCTGTGTAGTGTAAATGTCCCATAAGTGTGTCTTGATTGCTTTACTACCAAACTCTTTTTTGTTTCCTTTCTATAAATTTTGAAATATTCCAATTCAAATATTGGCCTTTTCCTTGCGAGGTTTTATATACAGTAGGTGCCAATACTATGAGACATGATACAAGATGCTTAATTGTACTATAGATATTCATCGCAGAATATACATTTTGGATGAACACAAATTTTCAGTATGTGTGCTTGTTATTTCTAGTCACCAATATTCGTGCACCTTTGGATTCATCTTTTTATCACTATACTACGTAGACACTGATGCGTACATAGCTTCTCTAAATATTAGTTCGGTAGAATATTGAACAAGAAGACTTTAATGTACCATCGTTCTACTATCTAGTCAGTTGCATTTGACCTTGCTTGCTTTTCTTAGTTCATTTTGGCCGCCGTAGCAGGTGTATTATATTGTACTTGCATTTGATTTTTTGTAGTTTCTAGGTTTGATTGAAAGCCGCTTGTTTCAATTTTGCAAGACAGTTCTAGCTGAATTAATCCCCTGTCTCTTTCGTATCTGAGCATGTATGAACGTTCAACATCAGCCTTGAGATGATATTTCAATGCTAAGTGAGACGTTATTTCATTTTAGTGTTTATTCGCTTAATGTCACATATGGTCCATTAAATATATTGAAACTTTATTGCACCACAGGAATTGACAATTTATTTATGGAAGGTAATCAGTTATTTTGTATTCAACTTGGTCCAGACGCACAAATCTGTAGAATATATTTTGTTACATTCTCCTTCATTTTGTCATAATACCTATCTGCTTTAGCAAACCATAGATATCTCTCGGCTTCACGTTGTTCCAATTCTCTCATGTTTATGATGAGGTCTAGATATATTGAGTAATTTTCGCTTCCGTGAATGTTACTTTTACACATTTATCTAAACCAATATTCATACTTGTATCTACACTGAAAAATTTTCCATGTAGAGTAGACGAATAAATACTTTCTTGTTTATTTTGTATCCATAGCAATTAGAGTATAGTTCAGGAGAAATATGGCTTAACGCAGACAAAACAGAAGAGGTGACAGGTATCCACTATATATTGTGATTAGTACAATTCCTAATGTGTTTAAGGAAATTTACTTGTACGATATTTTTAAATTTTGCAAATTTAAGGATCCTAGTGTGACACATTTTCAAAGTATTTACAATAATCTGTCCTTGCTGTGCTGAGCTTCTACCTATTTTCTCATAATCTTCCAGGGTCCTCTTTTTATTAATAAGTGATTTTACAACCATATGGACGTCTCCAACATCTGCAGTGTACCTAAGGAGACTGTTGATGTCACCTTGAAAAGAGTAAGTACGTTTCGACAGGAGGGACCCGGTTATCTTTTTTTTCTTTTTGATAGACAATTTATTATCTTATATTTTTTCGTATTATCCCTTTCACCAGTTTCTTTTAAGTGATATGTAATACCTGGAACTTTATTGTTATCATTGATTAATTGATACATTTCGTGCAATAGTTTTATGGATTGATGACATAATATAAACCAAACTTAGGCAACTTACATTACAGGGAAGTTTCATTTGTTGAGTTTTCGTTAGTTCTTGCTTCGTTATATTTTCCCATTCATGTAAAGATTTATTCATCATTCTTTCTTTTTCTCGTTTGATTTTTTTGCATTAGTTTTATATTTTTGCGTTGCTGTAAATGTTCTCCCATTTTTTCGCTTTTCTAATAGACTGTAAGCTTTTCAATTCTAGATCTACTTTTTCAATTTTCCCAGTAAACATTTCCGAATGTCAATTTGTAATATATATTTTTTTATCGAAATTACAACGCTATTAATATAGTCTTGCTTAACATGCTTTAAATTACTTATTACGTTTAAATATTTTCTCTATTGGTGAATTTGCAATTAGCAATTTAATTTTATATCTCCGCTTGATGTACTTGCATTTGCGTGCGAAAAGTTTGGGTTTCTTTTGAAATTGTTTATTATCGATAATTCACATTTGATTCCCACTAATTCTCGTTTAAATTTCACCTTTCAATCCCGTAATGTGCATCTGTAGCTTAATACTTTCGTTGTTTGACACCGAGCCTCAAAACAGGCGCAAAAGTATAGGACATTATTTACGACACTGATGATTTTCAGTGGTTTATCCGTTAAAAGGTTTTGCGGTGAACCACTATATATTTGTAAAATATGTTTATTGGACTTTGTCGTGTGACTTTCTGAGAGCTCGCCTGTATGATATTTGTGTGCAAGTTATTCTGTTCAGCATTTCCATGATGTAATTTTTACTTCAGTGATTTCACCTCTGTCGTTTTCAATATTTGTTGATTTTATTGTTCATTCATTGTTGAGTAACAATATTTGAATAACTGTCATTGTTTATATTGCATGTAGGTCCTTTATTTATATTTCCTGAGAGATTATAATTTCTTGTAAAACTTATTTTGGATTTTACCTCATTCTCTGTGATATTATTTATTTTCACAGTGATCGGTTATTGTATTTTGATTTATAGTTATTTTTATCTTATCTATTTCTGCATTTCAGCGTATTTATTTCGCATCATGTAACTACGGATATGAAAAGCATGTTTGTGTCAAGAGAGGTTTTTTTTCCAGTCCCTGCGATTTTCTTTTGTCTGATCTGTGAAGTTCCTTTCTGGATTTTTAACTGCGGTGAAAAAGGTAAATTGGCTTTTTGATACGCCTGATATTGTATTTCATTCGTTTTTATATTAAATCATTTAGCATTGAGACATTTTGTGCACGGATGGAGATAGACAGTGTTTGGTTACCGGCTATCTAATGGTTTTTGGAAGAGTTTGTTCCAGTCACAGATTTATAGGCCTTAAACTGGTTACTTTATAAGAAACGTGACCTTTGTTAATCTGTATGACGACCGATTATGTACGAATATTTGTTAGAAATTATTGACATTGTGAGTTTTATGCTTGCCCATTAATGTGTAATTAGGTTTAAAATTCTGGCTAGAAGACGACTGAAAACCTATACTAAAGTGATCGCCCTCCCCCTCCCCCAACAAACAAGGGTGCATATAAACAGATGTCTAAGTTTCAAGAGTACATCATTTTTACCTTCATTTATGATAACATTGCGATATAGGAAATTGTTTCAACTACAAGATTTAATTCGGTAAAAGTCGCAATGTCCATTACGTGATTAAAGCTGAGGAGTGTATTTACACTTGGGCTTTCAGGGAAAAATTAATTTTAAAAATTATTATTATTATTATTATTAATAATAATAATAATAATAATAATAATAATAATAATAATAATAATATCATAACCGCTCTTCTCTTCTCAGATTCCCGTCTTTTCATTTAGAATTATCGTTGCACCTTAACCCTCTACCCCATTTAATTATTTTACTCACCATTCTTCCTATTATCAATGGTCTCTTTCTTATTTTCTGTCTATAGGTTTTTGCTATTCCCACAATTTATTTTTAATAACATATGTTAGAAGATTAATACTAACATTTATCTATGAAAGAAATCATCAAATAGTCAATGACTAATAGAAGATAACATGTTACATAAGAGTCCAGTTAGAATTTTTTTTGATATTTAATCTTGATATTTACTTGTGATTTGCAAGAGAAATTTAAATACTCATCGCTTTTTATTTTAATTTTTTTATTTTAGTTTTAATTTTTGTCTGTTTAATTTCTGTCTTTAATTTGTCTGAATTTTTTATCAGGGGTAGTATTCTGCTATTGTAAATAATTTTTGCGTTTAAATATCACTTCGACGTAAATGGTGAAAGTTTTCATAGTGGTTTCACTGCTTGCAGGAATTCTTTAAGGGTAGTGTCAGTGTAGCATTGGTCATTATGAACCTCTCTTCGCAGCGGGCCATCCTTTCTCTCTCTCTCTCTCTCTCTCTCTCTCTCTCTCTCTCTCTCTCTCTCTCTCTCTCTCTCTCTCTCTGTCTATCTCTCTCTCTCTCTCTCTCTCTCTCTCTTCCGATTTCAACTAACCCAAGATGGCGGATAACACCAGTAAATTTTCTGGGAAAATTAAAAAACGGAATCCTAGTTCGGTATTTCTGCTCAACTTTTTCAATCTGTCTTATCTAACTGGTATGTTGATTTCTGCTTTTTATTTTAATTTTTTATTTTAATTTTAATTTTTGTCTGTTTCCAGCTTACTCTTTTCTAATATTTTCACTTTTCATTTATTTATTTTTTCAATTGGAGTAGATAGACTGAACTATCGCCTGGTTTACACTACACCCACAACTATTAAACAGGTGTAGAGGCTCATCCGTTGTTGCCTGCTTAGGACGTGGTTTCCGGCTTTCTCTTTTCCAATCTATTCATTCTTGCGTAGCCCCCTGCACACCGCTGGTCTTACCGCCTTGCTTGGAGTGATGTGATAAAAATAAAAAAAATGTAAAAACTCAATGTTACATATTCAATTACCATTTACTACCTTATTTAGCTATTTAACCTTCTGTATCTACCTGAACTTGCTTTTTAATATCCTGAAGTTATGTAGTTTGTTTTTTTTTCTGGTAAAAATATCTGCTTGTTTTTTCTGTCACACTAATCGACTAGTTTCTATTAAAGATGTTCCACTCCATGACCTAAAAAATTCTCTCACTCAAAACTATTTGATGGATGTAGCTGAAAAAGCGGTTTTATATAAAAATATAGATAATTCTGAAGGCGAGTGGCAACATGCAAGGGGTTCATAAGAAAGTATATATATAGTCATATTATATAACAATATAACTCCAGGTTATGTGTGAATATTTCGAATTCTTTTACTCTTTTTCTTTCAGCAGCTTGCGTTTTAGTGTAAAGCTATATCTGTTACAAAGTATTATATACTTAATTTCTTAATCACGAAATTTGTATATAGTAAATATACACAGAGGCAATTTTAGTGTTTAGAATCAATGGCTTTCGTATTTTATGTCGTTTTCAGTGTACATACTCTCACTACCTTCGTTCCGATTTGAGATCAATGCTTCTCTTTTGGAGAGATTCATCTTCAGCTTTAGTTCTTGCACTAATTCATAGAGTAGGTTAATTTTTATATAAATTATCTATATTTCCACAGTATGACATAGTCCCATAATATTTTTGGACATTGATACCTTATATTAATATATGCATTTGAGATAGAAATGGAATGTCAAAGTGATCAGTGCCCAAATCTCCACTTCCTGTGTATACGCAAGACTGATATGAGTATTCTATCAGATTTAAATAAATTATGGTTTTGTTGATTGGAAGACAGATATTATTAAATGAAATTTTGAAAACCTTATTGATGAAGATGTACGTAAATATGAAATTCCCATAACCGTTATGCCATTTTCTTTTGGACGATGTAATCATTTTTCATGTGTGATTTAATGCGTTATATACCATCATTACATCCCTTGACGGAGCAACTGTCAAACTTGATTGTGGACAGTTAAATTTTACAGTAGATTGTGGACAGTTAAGTTTTATAATTGCGACAATTTAGTTTATAAAATGTTAATGATATTTCCAAAAACTAGCTCAGTTCTCAGTTCTCATTCCAGTGTAGTATTAGTCGGTATTCCTCAATAAATATAAACATAATTTTCAGAATTAATTATCATATCTTAGATCATGTGAAGATTTTCGCCTAATTTATTATATCAATTTAATATTTTCTTCAGATGTATATATTTCTTTTAATTCATATTAGTAACAAATAATCTAAAAAAAAACTTGTTCTTCTTTTTCTTCTTTTACTTCTTCTTCTATGTACCCTGGCCTTTCAGGCGATCATAATTATCCACGGCTCTCTATCTCTGGTGGATGTTAGTATACTTTCTCCTATTAAACCTTGTAACCTTCGTTCCGTCATCCACCTGATCAGACCGCTCAAATATGTTATCCGTTGACTTTCTCTATCTCCATTTTCTTTTATCTGGCCTCTCAGTATCAAGTTATTTAAGCCCGCCGTTCTCATTGCATGTCCCAGGAACTTCGGTTGTCGTTTTCCGACGTTCAGTATTAATCTTCATTTGGTTGCCATTCTTTCAAAAATCTCATTGTTGCTTGCATATTCAGTCCATGGTATCCGCAGCATCCTTCTGTAGAACGACATATCCGCTGTTCAAGATTTTTCCTCATCTTCGATGATATTGTCCAGCATCCATTGCCGTATTAAATGGCTCACATCACATAGCAATCTTGCAATCATTTCTTTGTTTCTAGTGAAATTCTCATGTGTCTTAGTACTTTACTCAACTTCTGGAATGCGTCCTTTGCCATGCAAATTCGCTTTCGGTTCTCTATCTCACACTTTCCATCTCCTGTATAAACACTTCCTACGTATTTAAATTTGTGTACTTTCTTGATTCTAGTATTCCCACCTGTATATTGTGTTGTTCTTTTGGCTAATGACCATGGATTCAGTTGCCCTCCAGTTTATTTGCAGTTCTTTTTTGTCACTCTCCACCGCTACCTTCTATAGGGGGGTCTTGTAGTTTTCTTTCAGTGTCTGCAATCAGCACCGTGCCATCTGCATACCTTATGTTTTTCGAATTGTGGCCTCTAATAACTAATCCCGTCGTAGCATTTAATGTTCACAAAATATTCTCAGTGTACAAGATGAATAGATCCGGTGAAAAGACACATCATTGTCTTACGCCTGTTTCTATCTTTGTAAATCTGCTAAAATCGTTGCCTGTTTGCAATAGACCTCAGAGTAATCAAGAATCTCTACTGGCAGCACTATTCAAATATTATGGTGCTAAACATTTAATTTCAATTTGTATTTGTTTTCAGCGTTTTTCTTTTCCCAATATTTAATTACAATTTCTATTGTATTATTATGCATACAATATATATATATATATATATATATATATGTGTGTGTGTGTGTGTGTGTGTGTGTGTGTGTGTGTGTGTGAGTGTGTGTTTGTAGTTTTTGTGTGAATGTATGCCTGTGCATGATTTAATACATATAATATTTTACAATTCATTATCAATATATTAAGCTATATTCAAATGTGTAATAGAAAGCTACATCGTAAATATTAGTTATTTTAATTGATTAATAAATAAATTATATTATCAGTTTAAATTCATGTAACAAATTTAGAATATTAACATCTTTGTGTTGGAAAATTTGAAAGTAATTATTTTCAAACGCATATGTCATTCTGCAAAAATCTGTCATTATGTTAAAAAGCTTTTAATAAATGTAAATATTTCTTTTAAAATAAAACTAATTCATAAAAGGCATATCAACTTTTTTTAAGAAATAATATTATATGTATAAATTTTACTTTATATATATATGCACCCCCCCACGCACACATATATATATATATATATATATATATATATATATATATATATATATATTCTATTAAAGGAAAGCCAACTACTTTATCGAAATCAACAAAATTCTTGACATTTACGTAACATATTATTAAAGAGAAAATCTCAAACTAGAAAAACTTAATTTAAAGACACACCCACGTATCTACCTAGTAAAAGCAACTGCTGAATGCATAGATTGCCTGAACCGATGAAAAACTCTGCATAATGTCAACTCATATTAAATGAAAACCCGAAAAGTTACCTAATTTTCATGCGATTGCCAAAGTCGGAAGAGATATGCGTGCGTGTGTGTGTCTGTGTGTGTGTGTGTGTGATAAATATACTTGCGTCGTTCATCCATCATCTCCTACCGATGTGACCAGGTATTTTGCATAAATTTTAAAAATTATATTTATCCTTTTCTGTTCTCCCAGTGTTCTGTGCTTTCCACACTATATTTTACTTTTAACACCTCAACCTTACTTTACATCATTAGTGGGCATGCTCTTACTTTTTAAAACAGATATAATTTTGCAATTACACGTAGCATACTTCGATAGATGAAAGGTTACAGGTTTGCAAAGCATTGTGATTAAATTATATTCAAATTCTGGCTTTGTTACGTCTACAGTGGTATAAACGATCCTCATTTCCGCAAGTTAAGGTAACATATAAGTTCGATAGAAGGATGGACTTCGCTGTCTAGATTTACGTGCTCTTCCATGTATGAGAAAGAAAATTCTTCATTCAAGAGACTAGAAAGGCTAAAAAACACTCCAATAACTTTTCATTGAAGTCATGTAGGTAATAAGGAAATAACATATCTGGAGAGGCTTTCTCGAATATTTAATGATTACATAACATTTAAAAAAATGAATAATAATAAATCGTTAGTCGTTACCTGTTACGAAAATGAATATGCAGTTACTTGTCTATCAATTAGTGTAGTGAAACCACTGAGTTTTTCTTCATGAATAGTAATCTCTTCACAAAAATTACCTATATATAGCACAATTTTTACCGAAAATATACAATATTAACCACCTTCAAAAATATCTTCTTCATATTACAGCTCAATATTTTCGTTTAAAAATGAAAACAATATACTTACTATACTTGCTATATATTGTATGTTGCTTGTTGCAGATGAGCTGAATACGTTGATTACGTGAACATTGTATTCCATTTTTAACAGTATTATTTCTTTCCTTAATACCACAAAATATATATTTGTCTATTTGAAGAGATTTTTTGTGGACATCTGTAGTGTTCTTTTCAGCTATGATACTCGTGTTCAAAAGTTTTGATCCACTGTTCAACCGACTTATTATCACCTTTTTCATTCGCTTTACGCCAGTAGTATTTATTATTTCACCACTCATTGACATATACTTGGGACACATTGGGAGATGCATTCACCTGACAGGATAGAGCATAAAAATACGGATATGTTCCCAAGTTCCTTTCGAATTTTTTAGGTACGTAATAAATCTAGCCCGAAGCAAATACGTCAAACATATTTTTATGTTGGACATAGTGTTTTCTTGATATGTATGATATGTGGAAAATATGACGATTATCGAAGCATAAAAATAGGAGATATCAAATTCTACCTTTGCGTGCTACGTATACTTTATCAGTAACGATTCTCTTTTCCGGAAAAAGGTCATTGTTTACTACAGGATCGATTTGCTGTATATTTTTAAGTGACAAAAATATTTCGGTTTGATCTTTAGTTTTATGTCCAGTTATTTCAGTTTTTCATATATTCTCAGAACTGAACACTTTGCACGATCCTATGGGAAATAATTTTTGAAAAGATTTATAAATAATGTTCAGCTTCATATCTAGAATCTGGGAAGATTTTATCTATTCCTTTCCGTCAGTATTCTCCCAAATGAAACAGTAGCATCTGCTCTCAAAAAAAAATATCTCAACGTTAAATACATTTTTTACGGAAAATGAAAGCTATTGATTTGCAATTATAAGGATAAGTTTGATATTGTCTTTTGTAAAATACTTTTCTAATCCTACTACTTTTTGAATAATTCCCTAGAAATCATATTTCAAAAGCGGTTACTTTATGTTTATACTATTGCGAAACAAACATAGTGCTCATTAATTTTTTTCTAATCAAACCAGTTATATGATCAGATTCTAAGTGATCTAATCTTTACTTTGGATTTCGTGTTAAAGTCTTCATTTAACAAATTATTATGTTTGCAATGAATTTAATCTGAAATTGGAAAATCTTCATATGTTCTCATCTAAAGTTTTGTGAGGGAACGTAGAAATATCCGGCTGGCGTACTTTTATGGAGATGAAATATTTTTTCTACCATATGTAGTATCATAGATCTTCAAAACAATTTATTATCACTGATATATAACAGCCATCACCAGATCAACCACATTTGAATGTAACTACCTTCGGATATCTTAATTAAATAATTGACCATTAATAGTGTGAACCCTTTTAATAAATACGCCTGAAACATAACCAGGAGATTTGTTTACCGAGAATATTTCTTTAAGTATCGCAGGTGTTGTAATAGTCCATATGTGCAATGTTCTTACGTATTCTTTTTAATTCCAGCATGATTTTTTTTCGTAGTGAAGTTATCAGGAACTTATTTGTTGTTTTTCATGTGTTTTTTTCTTTTTCTCATATTTATTCGTTATTTGGCATGGCTTGTTTTGTTTTCATTTATCTTCAGACTTGTTTCGGAAAATAAACTCAGATTAAGTACACTTTCTTTTCTTACACATGACTTTCTAACCTAATCTTTACGGCTATTTCAAGTGTAAGCAGCTTTATACATAATCATTAGTTTAGTCATTTTTTTAATCAAAAGTAATCAGATGTTAGTCTAAGATGAAGATGATATTTGATATTGCGCTGTGAAAATGGCTTTGATGTCTGCGAAAAATTAAAAATATTGTCATATTTTCTTTTCACATTTCTTCATATTCATGTTTTCGATTTTCTCATTAGTTGAAATCAACTTAGATGAAACCACTAATAATACACGGAGATTTTTGTAGTTCTCTATAAATAATAAAAGTTCAGTCTATTGGGCTAATGGCCATATTAGTAGAAATAGCTGTTCTAGTCCGGTAACCGACGTTAAGCAATGTCGAAACTGGGTTGTCGCTTCCGAATTCAAAGTGCCATAAGTTTGGATGTTCGGTTGTTGTATCTTTTAACGTATAGAAATTGGAAATTAGATAACTAATTCCAATACCGGTCGGGTTTCTTATATTAATTTACTCATAAATAGCAATAGAAAAGGTACTTATCTAAATCTTCAGCCCCCTTGTGTTGCATTAAATAGTAGACTTTTAACTCTAAGTTATTATATAAAATCAAATTTTAGAATTTAATTTATATTCTGTTTTTTTCATCTGTTGATAAGCTGAAAAAAGCAAAGCAGTTTGAAACTACTGAATATATTATTATCATTTTTATATGTGTAATATTTCATATTACACGATGTTTAAAACGTTATATGATCATGTCCATTGCTATATTACATTCTGCAAAACATTTTTCTCATGGTAGATCGGGTATTTTCTTATATTTTTTCATTTAAGTACATATTGTTTTCGAAAATCCCAGTCTGTTTTGTAAATCAATAACTGGGAGCCCACACACGATATGATCGTTAATTATATACTAGAAAACCGTAGCAAAATCCATCACAAGATGCTATAGCTATTTAATTATTACTGACATTTTCTTCAGATTTTGTATTTTGAAGACAGTTGTTGACAAATTTTCCTTCACTCTAATGATATAAACCAATTTTTATTTTGAAATTCTACAGAATGTTCTGTTGCCACAAAATTTCACATAATTTTTGCTTTAAGTAGAACATTGAATGAAATCATCTGTCAAATTTATTTATCCTTTCAGATGTAATCCTCTTTTCTGGATTGCATGATCCTTTCAAAAATTAACGTCATTGAGAATATTTTGCTCACGGCAATTCAGTTTTTTTTGTTTTCGACATGAATTTTTTAGGTGAAAAACTAATTATTTACATATTACCCTGCGTACCCTTTATATTCTCAGCCATATCAAATATTCTTTGCATTCCCTGCCTGATATGAATTTGATATCTTACCTTCAGCTTAATAAAATGTCTAACATGTGGGACACCATTTTGTACAACCATACGGGAAGAAGACCTGAAGGAGAATAGGAAGTTAATATGTGTAGATTAGAAGAAAACTAATAGCCAAGTACCGTAGAATGAAAAGATGGTTGCTAAATTACATTTTCCTCATAGCCGACATTAAGAATAGCGGGCTGTAATATATGCAAATCTAAAGATGGACTAATTAGAAGACTAGCTTTAAATTTAACCAAAATTTTAATCAACTTAAGACAAATAGTAGTTTATAAATCAAGTACGAATCTACAGAATTCATATATCTAAGCATACTAAATATTTATTTAAATAGCATCGCTAATGTATATAAACATATTTCTATTATATAAAAAATATTTGTAAATAACGTGTAGGTGTTTAGTATTTCAGTAAGATTACTTTAACTTTGTCATTAATTTGTAGTATGTCAAAATGTAAATAGGAATAGTACCAGTAAGTCACACATTTTATTTTGTAATATGTAAAGGATATCGTAACTTAGAACTTACAGTGACAATTTTTATTGAATTAAATCTAAGCATTTATTAATTTTAAAGGAAGCAGAGTTTTACTGAATATATAGAGATCCATTAATATGAGAAATGTATCATATCACATACACTGCGTGCCAGAATTATATACAAATCGATTGTTTTTATTCTAACTCCGACAGCTTTTAATAAAAATTTTCATAAAATAGGCACGTTATATGACAATACTAACACATGTGCAGATCTAAAATTTTCACCGAATCTATGCAATGGTAAACAAATGGCAGCTATTTTGGTGACTTGCAACCTGTTTCAGCGTGCCAACGTTATATGCAAATCATATGTTAAAGTGTCAAATATGGTGAAGTGGTGACAGAAAATTAGAACATTGTTTATATTCCGAATATGTAATTTGAGAACAACAATAATACAGATCAAACATCTTCAATATGGTTTCATAGCACAAACAATATTTTATATAATTGTCATTTTTATTAACAAAGGGAAAAACCTTTGGTCCATTGAAGATGTCAAACTTTCGATTTCATCTGATAAACATTCTTTGGTAGTAGTCAGAATGGCATTCCAGGGGTCATCCTTGGAGGTGTACTGCCTTCCTCCGGAGTAAATCTTTCTTTTCAAGATGCTCTGCAGATTTTCGATGGGAGTTAAATCTGGAGAACAGACTAGCTATTGTATTATTTTCCCCTGTCTGGCAAAAATACTCTCCAAATATTCAGTGGTTATACTTGCAGCATGAGACGGTGCCTTATCATGCATGAATACCATCTTTTTCCGGAATGAAAAATTCTTCTTCTTGTGCCAAGATTCGAGGTGTTCTTTAATGAAGTCAATGTAGAGTTTGGCGGTAATTTTCAATCTATCAGCGACTCTGAAAGATCCTACCATCTCATTACCAATGATTTCAGCCCAAAACATCACACCACCACCTCCTTGTTCATGCTTGATCCGGTGATAAATTGGACCCTCATTACAGTAGCCTCCTTTCCTCCACTCATCGGGTCCATATAGGGTCGCTCGATACTCATCGGAAAACCAAACAGTTTGAAAATTTACCTTCATGTGATTTATTGCCTACTCCGTCCTCTTTTTTTGTGGATATCGTTTAATGAAGGGCGAATCTCTGGCTTTCCACATTTTGCAACCGTCCTCAGGATACAGCATCGAGTTGAGTTGGACACATCAGGAACGCCAGCATTTTCAAAACATTTTTGCTAGTTTCAAGAGGGTTACGGTGTACTTCTCTCTTGATCCTACTCATGGTTCGATGCGACACAGGTGCTTTCTTATGAATTTTCTCTCTGTCAGAACATCTGTTGCAATGTTCAGGGTAAGTAACAAATTTTTTAATTGTACGATGATCGCGGGCCAATTCTTTGGCTACTTCTAAGGTAGATATCTTATTAAAAACCGTTTGGATAATTTTAAACTTCTCAGCTTGACTCAAAGCACCTTTACGTTACATCTTGCATATAAAGTTGGCACGCAAGTCACCAAAATGGCTGCCATTTGTTTACTATTGCAAAGATTAGCTTAGAATTTTAGATCTGCAAATGTGTTAGCGTTGACATATAACGTGCCAAGTTTCATTAATTTTTCTTAAAAGCCGTCGGAGTTCAAACTAAAACATCGGTTTGCATATAATTCAGGCACGCAGTGTATTTCCTTGCTTCCTCTGACAGAGAACATAAGTCCTCGAAGCAATTCTTTGTTTTATACAAGATCGTGGGGAAATTCCAGAAACATGATGATGTTCTCCCTTGCTCAAGCTTGACCTGGATTAAAACATTTTTGCATTTTTTAGCTTTGGAGCTACGTGATAATACATTGTATCCCCAGTACGTTGGAGCGCTTTCTTCTTAGAAATCTATTTATTTCCAGTCATGGGATCAGTCCTGAAGGATTCTTTATAATCTTCAGAAGAAGACATATCTCTGACTCAGTAGAAGTGCTCTGAAGACAGTTCTCAATTCCACCTGATTCGTCCTCTTTTGGAGCCAAAATATTTAATGGGACTTTGTCTCCCGGTTCATCTGGCTAACGGACACGTGCATACTTTGGTTGCCACCAAGTAGATTTACTGAATTCGATTCTAGAGTAACATAGATATATTCTCTATTGCAGAATGTCTATGTTCTTATTTTGACAGATTTCCAGAGGGAAAATTGATTATGTTAAACGGGCGGCTATGGAGCGTTCTGAGACCTCTGTCACTGCTAAAAGTAGTAATGCATGATCAGCCCTAGTAAAGGATGCTCTCACTAGGCTATACTTTTAAGAAGTTAAGCGCTTTCTCTGCTTTGGAATATGAGAGGAATTATAATACAGTTACTAGAGAGTATATATTTTTTAAAACTACTGTATCTAATAATAATCTTTTTTACCGTATCCCTTTAGAACGTAGAGGATCATGTATTGACGTGGCCCTGTCTCCTGTCGTTCTGAATATTTCTCCTCTTGGTATTTATTTTAAATCCTGCTCAGCCATCCATTTAATCCAACCAACTGCTTTGTCTTTTCTATCTTTCCTTCTGTCTATCCTGTGTGTAAAAACTTTTCTAGGCTCTCAGTTTTATTACTTGTCCCTGAAAACGTACCTGTCTCTTCCTGATGTTAAGTATGAGTTCACTTGTTTGAAACCACTCCAACATTTCATTGTTGCTCACGTGCTCGATAGTATCATCAGCATGGTTCTGTAGAACAATTTTCTGCCGGAAGACCCTCCTTTATCCTTGAGGATATCGCCCACCTTTCACCGCCGTACAGAAGGTTAGATGTAACATAGCAGTTTTATTTTTGTTTCTCCAACCTGTAGTTGGCAATTTGGTGGGATTTCTTGGCTGATGAACATACGTTCAGTTTTCTTGAAGTTTATACTAATCATTTCTCATCGTTTTCTCCTGCAAACTTCTGCAGAAAGATCTGCATCTTCCTTTTTGTATCTATCAGCACCATGCAAATTTGCTGATCTTACATTATTCAGATTGTGTTAGCTAATAATTTATTTTACCTAGAATTGCTTCGCTGTATAAGTTGAATAGATTCATTGAGTAAACGCATACTTGTCTCACTCCCATTTCTATTTTTTATCTCTGCTGAATTCACTTACTATCTGTAGGAACGTGCTTTGCTGTTAAGATAGATACTTGATTTCCTAATAACTTTTCCAAATTGTCGAGCATGTTTATCAAATTTGTAGCGTACGTTTTCAAACTTTTCATGCAGTTTATAAAGAAGAAATGCAGTTCTTTCTGCATTTGTATTTCTCTTTCAGATACCAATTTGAACCTGAATATAACATTCTTTGATTTAATTAACGATAATCTACTGTTCTTGTTTTATTTCTGTGTCGATTGTGGTGTGCGCTCTATTCACCAGCATAATGATGATGGATTTTTATGCGGCTCATTAAGTTCATTGCACGTTAGATTTCACATTGCTTTGCAGCAGGATTTTTAGATAATGTGAAGAATATTGATCTGCTTAGACCATTTAGTATATTGCCTCTGTTAGAGCTTTCGTTTATTATTTTTGTGATCCTTTCTACGCCGAATCTTCTAAGGACGTCAGTCTCCTTATTACAATAACGTCGGGTCCTGCTTCTTTGTTTCTGTTAGATTTTGTCATTTTCGAGACATTTCCGCTTTCAAAATATATGGTCCGTCTGTAATTTTGTGCATTGCTCTTGATTCTCACGTTTTAGCGAAAAGTTTTTATTTTTAATGGTCCTCTCTTTTAAGGATTTTCTTTTTTTTTCAAGTAAAAATGCTCCGTTTTTTGGTTTTCTACATAGTGTTGCGTAGCAGGTTTTCATTTCTATCAGTTACTTTATTTTTTATATATATGTACTTTATTTTTAGTGTTGAATCTCTCTACTTGGATGCATTTATTGCTGAGTAATTGCTTTTAACCTGTTTGCAATTGCTTCTTATTTCCATGTAGAGTTTCCTGTATTCAATTCCATATCTTCCATTGCTGTCTGCTGCTTTTGCATTATCTCAAGAATATCCTCAGTGATTTACATATTTTTCTGCCGACGTGGTTTTTTCCTTTGGAATAATGTCGCTTGCTGTCACTAGAGCTTTTCTTAGCGCTTCCCATTTTGAACTTTCTTTTCCAATTTGTCTTTCGTATTTTGTTTTCATTCTGTCCGTATACTTTTACTGACAGTCATGTCATTCATGAGATCATTTTCTGAGGTTTGTGTTAGCCTTCTATAATTTTCGCAGTTTTATCCTTATTTTGCATTTAACTGGCAGGTTGTCTCTTTCGGAGTCAACATTTGAGCAAACTTTGCAGTGAAGGAACGCATTCCTGAATTAGTTGTTGAGAGTAACATAATCAATTTTGTTTCTAATTTCTTCTCTTGGTTTTCTCTATGTCCACATTCGTATTGGGATTCCTTTCGTTTCAGTGGTTAGATATTATCTGGTCATTCACTGTGCATCATTGAACCCATAAGTGTGCGAAAATTACTAATGCACGTAAACAGTTGATAAATTATTTAGGAGCAGTAGGCTGATAAACGGTTTCAGACATTATCTGTCAGGATTTATATAATTTTTACAGTTAAAATTACAATTGTATTAATTAAGTGGTGAACTTGTACATTTGAACAGCCACCATGAATTATTTGTGATTTCTCACATGTTCTGCTCAATATTTTCGCAAATGATTACATCGATGTAAGTATAGGTGTCTTACAGGTCCGCATTTATTATCTGCTGGATCTCCGATGAAAGCAAGCTACCCCGTTATCTAATTCAAACTCTATACTCCGAGACTGATAAAGTTTGCTTCTAGAATCGAAGGGCAATTTAAAAAAGAATTGTCAGAAAGCCGGCCACTAAACCATTTAACTCACTATTCTGTTTGGTAAGTGAGACTGGACATTAACAACCCGATGTGGACGACAGACAATACCACATAAAATTATGAACAAGTCTACTGCTAGCTAACCAGATGCGTTGTCTCGATAAATCAGCTTGAAGAAGGCAACGAGATACCACTCCACTCTCGGTCCCCATTACAACCATGGCCGTGAACAATCAACATAAATGACCCAACGGCGTTAAATGAGTCAGTTTCAAAGAAAGTAACTCCTTGCTCGGTAAGGACCGAAACGAGCAACATCTGTAATATTACCGTCACCGTGCAACAGTTACCACCAAAGGAGTAAAGGGGACACATAACTTTGTAGATTGTTCTTCACCTAGAAAGGAACATCATGTGCAACAGGTGTCTCTGGACCGTTACTCTGCGACTGTTCGCACAAAGAATTGCCCTAAAGATATGGAACCTTAGAACGCTCAACAATTCTGGATAACTGGAGAATGTCAAGTAGTAGATTAATATTCTGGAGATATGCGAAAATTCTTCTTCTTCTATGTGCCCTGTCCTTTCGGGACGTAGGCGATCATGGTTCTCCCCGTCTCCATATCCCTTGTGGCTCCTAGTATGCTTGCTCCTGTTACTCCTGGCAACACTTGTTCCGTCATCCACCTGATCAGGCCCTGCAAATATGTTATCCGCCGCCTTCCTCTGTCTCTCTTTCCTTCTATATGGCCAGTCAATATCAGGTTCTCCAAGCCGTCCTTCCTCATTGCATGACTCAGGAACTTCAGTTGTCTCTTCCTGATGCTCAGTAGTAATTTCCTTTTCGTTTCCATTTTTTCCAACACCTTATCGTTGCTTGCATGATCGGTCCACGATATCTGCAGCATCCTTCTGTAGAACCACATTTCCGCTGCTTCCAGTTTTGTCATCATTTTCGATGATAGTGTCCACCATTCACTGCCGTGTTGAAGAGCTGACATCACATAGCAATCCAGCACTCTTTTCTTTGTTTCTCGTGAAATTTTCCTATGTGTTAGCACTTTACTCAGCTTTGGGAACGCGTCCTTTTCCATGCCAATTCGCCTTCGGATCTCGGTGTCACACTTTACATCTCCTGTTCAAACACTTCCTAGATATTTCAGTTTTTTCACCTGCTTTATTCTGGTATCCCCCACCTGTATCTGGCATTTTGGATTGCATCTTTTGCTGATGAACATGAATTCCGTTTTCGTAAAGTTTATTTGTAGTCCTTTTTTGCCACTCTCCACCGCTTCCTTCTGTAGAAGGACTTGTACTTTCCTTTCCGGTCTGCAATCAGCACTGTATCATCTGCATACTTTATTTTGTTCAAGTTGTGGGCTGCAATAACAATTCCTGGCGTGTCATCTAGGGTCCTCAAAATATTCTCGCTGTACAGGTTGAACAAATCCGGTGAAAAGACACATCCTTGTCTTACGCCTCTTTCTAACTTTGTAAATCTACTAAGATCTTTACCTCTCCGTATGCATGCCTTTTGCTGCCAGTAGAGATTCATGATTACTCTTATGTCTTTCCCGAAAATTTCGAGCCTCCAGCATCTTCATCAATTTTTTGTGTCGTATCTTGTCGAATGCCTTCGCATAGTCAATGAAAAATAGGTACAAGCCTTTCTTCATTTGTATTGCCCTTTAGGGGGGCATCCTAATCATTGATATGGCGTTCCGTGTTCCAGTGCCTTTGACGAACCCGCACTGTTCCTGCCCTATCTCTGGGCTGATTCTGCTTCTGGATCTATTCATCAGGATTCTGACAAGCAGTTTTGTAATGTGGCTCATTAAGCTGATAATTCTGTGTAGTTCATACTCGTTTGCACCTTGTTTCTTCGGCAGTGCTATAAATATCGATTTGCATAGGTCGTCTGGTATTATTCCACTGCTATAAATTTCGTTTATTATGTCGGTAATGTTTTCTATGTCGTATTCGTCTAAGACTATCAGCAGCTCTATCACTATGCTGTCTGGACCAGCTGCTTTGTTTCTGTTAATTTTGTCCATTGCAGCTTCCACTTCGGATTTTAGTGTTTCCGGTCATTCACCACTTTGTGCATTCTCGGCTGTTCTGTCCTGTCGCAAAAAAGATTCTTTATATATTCTTCCCATCGCTGGAGTATTTCCTCTTTCCCCAATATGATTGTTCCGTCCTAGGATTTTATGCTTCCTGTGGAGGAGAAGGTTTTTTGTCCTGTTAGTTCTCTTATCTCTTTATGCATCTCTGCTTTATTAGTCCTACTCATTCTCTCTACTTCTTCGCATTCGTTGTTGAGCCATTTTTCTTTAGCTTTTCTGCGTTTGTTCCTTAACTCCCTGTGAAGTTTCTTGTACTTTGCTCGATGTCTTGGCATTACTGTTTGTCTCCTTTGCATCATGTGGAGAATCTCTTTGGTCATCCACTCGTTTTTTCTTCTGTGTCTGCTTTCCTTTGGGGCTATGTTGTTCGCTGAGGTCACCAACGCTTCCTTTAGTGAATCCCATTTTGAGAACCCTTTTCCAATTTTTTCTTCATATTTCATTCTCACGCTGTTATTGTATCATTTCTGCAGCGTGAGGTCATTCCCAAGCGTGTCGTATTGCAGCCTTGTTGGTGTGCTAAGCTTCTTCAGTCTTCGGAGTCTCACCCTTAGTTTGCAGATGACTGGGACGTGGGCATTTCCGCAGGCGGCACCTGGATATGTTTTGCATTGGAATGCGAAACTAGATGGCCTAAAAATGGAGACTTCAGCAGCGAAAATTATAGTATAATATACGAAGGAGGCAAACATTAGAAAAAGGGAGTCGGCTTAATACTGGACGAAGAAATGTGTTCTGTGTTGCTGTCAGCTTTCCGAGTGAGTTTATTGACAGGGAGATCTTTCAACATATCTATTATAGTAGTGTCTGCACAAACCACAAAAAACACTGAGGAAGAAATAAAATGTTTCTACTCACATACGTGACAATATTAAGGCTCAGTCCAATACGCAAGAAATTAGAATCATAATGAAAACCTTATGCAAAGTTACGTAAAGAGAAGAAAAGAGAAATGACTGGCAACTTTAGATTAGGAATTTGCTACGACCCAAGAGAAAAATGTTTCTCAGGATGCAAAGCAAATAACCAGGTAATAACGAACACTTACTTTTAAGAACAACTACGATGTGTATGGACTTGGAGATCACAATTTCGGCATAGAAAGAATTACAAAATTACACATCTGATTTATAACAGTAGTGTAATACCGGACAACCCAATCAGGTCAATTTTCATAGCACCGTATATGAAAGCCAAGTGCAGAAAAGGGCGTACTACAAAGAACAGTTAGTTTAATGAGCAATAAAAAAACAAATTTCATCATTCGAATCATAATCAATAGAGCGCGAAGCAGAATCAATCTAGAGATAGAACAAGGACAATGTGGTTTTGTCAAAGACACTGGAACAAGGAAGACGATATTTATGATTATGATACTTTCAGAAATTGGAATACAAATGAAAAATTGCGTGTACCTATTATTTATAGAATATGCAAAAGCATTCGCAAAGTACGCCACGAAAAATTGATAGAAATGCTCAGCAACCTCAACAGATATCGGAAGAAAAGCTTAAAAGTAATCAGAATCTCTACTAAAAGCAAGTCGTTTAAGATGAGCAGGAACCAACTTCGGCAGATGAACAAATAAAAGAGTATGACAAGTATGTATTATTTCACCGGATCTATTCAACTTGTACAACAAAACTATTTTGAATACCCTAGTAAACATGCCACGATTCGTCATCGCAAATGATACTGTGCTGATAGCAGACACGGAAAGGAAACAACAGCACATCCTATAGAAGGTAGCGTTAGAAACTAGAATAAAGGACTACAAATGAACTGCAAGAAAACTGAGTGCACGTTCCTCAATAAAAATGCTAAATGCAGGTACGGAATAAATAAATCAATCCAGCAAGTACAAACATTTAGATATATGGGGAGTGATTTGACAGAAGGCAGAAAGGATTAACAAAGACATCTGAAGGTGTATTGGTATGGAAGATGAAACAATCCAGAGGCTATGTAGAGTAATAAGAGACATACAATTTTCGTTAGAATCTAAGAATAGTGTTCCGAATTGCGATGTGATACCAGTTCTTCAATATGGCAGTGAATACTGAACTATCTCAACAAAGATGAAGGAGAAACATGAAGTAACTGAAATGTGGTTATACAGAAGAATGTTGCCGGTATCAAGGATCGAGCACGAGAGCAATGTTAAGTTTTTGTAGAGATTGACAAAGAAAAAGAAAATTAAAACTTAGCAGCAGGGAAGGACAGCTACACTTCTTGCGACATATAACGAGTAACGGGGGCTTGAAGGATCTGATACTCACAGGCCAGATAGAAAGAAAAGTACAGGGGAAAGCAGCGGGTAACTTCATTGACGCGCCTGAGAAGGTAGATGGCATAGTTAATGTGGGGTGTGGCTTATAGGCAAAAGAGTGCTGAAACTACCAAGGATAGGGAGACGTGGAAAAGCATTATTGATTAAGTGTTGAAAACATAAGGCACATAGAAGAAGAATATGATAGGCACTTTTGTCATCCAGGTTATACAGTAGTCTGTTTAGGGTTATTTTTCTATATTCGCGTCTGTTTTTGACAGAAGGTAAATATCCAGAAAATTAACCTGTTTAATGTTTGGAAATATTCGATTACTCTTTGTTTTCTTCTGTACTCACAAGCTACTACGAAGTTTTGAGCTCTTCGCTTTGAATAGTTTCGTTCGATTATACCTTCCTTCAACATATGTATAACTATGTTTTGGATAAATACCTATCCTCCTTCGTATTTTGCCTAGATTTAGTAGGTAACGGTTTAAAATCAGATTTTAAATTTTTGAGAAGTGAAAATCATTAAATGACTAGCAGTAAGTTTAAACTGTTGCAAACGAAACAGCGGATTAGACCATGGTTTTCAACATATGAACATTATAGGAATTCCCAGTCCCAAATCCGATATGGCTACAGCCAAATGAAGATATTCTAGTAGAGGTCGAAACGATTAGATTTAACGCTCGAATTTTTTGTAACCGCGAAAGAATATCCCTGAACGATTTCGGAAAATTATAAGAAACATTTCCGAAAATTATTAGAACCATTTCGGAAAATTATAAAAATATATATAGAATAATTTTCGAAATTTATAAGAATTATTTCAAAAAATTACACAAGTAAAACAACATAGAAATCGTTCAAACGCAAAACTAACAGAATTCATTGTACAAAAATGCCAAAATATCAAAAATTATTTTCATGTACCTGTTGTTTCATATTCTCGTGAGACTACACATATAAAAGAAACCTTGTATCCCCCAATCATATATATGTACTTTTTAGATTTGAATTTGAACTTCATTCTGATTAGTTATATTGAATACACACATAAAATGTAAAGTTTTCTCTCTTCCCCCAGCCATATTATCTCTGTAAATAACAAGCTTATAGTTTTCTACATTCAAATGTAAATCATTTTCAAAAAACTGAATCAGCATTGCCTGATGAAGAGGTAAAATCTCAAAGCAGAATTTTCTAAGTTGGAATGTAAATTAAATTCATTTCATATTTATAAAAAAAACTTTAATTATATATATATATGGTGAATTAAATTTGATCGAACAGTGCTTGCTCCTGAAAACTGTACACAGATTTGAAACCTGCAGATAAGAAATTTATCGTTGGCACATCTGATCCGGCTGGCAGACATAATTCACACTGTTTACATGAATGAATCAGATAGAGGTTTTTTTTTCAAAGATAGAATAAAATGGCGGATTAAGAGTAAATTCCATCAAGTCCTCATAAATTACAAGATTACGTTTCTTATACGAAAAAAGGAAAATATCACCTGATACAAACTTTCAAGAAGATACGGAATGTACAATTGATTTGAACCATATTTTTGTTCTTTAAAAGGCAATTTGACCTAGATGAACAGTTGTCGTGCAGTGTAACAACACATATTACACGTCCCACAGCAGTTTGCAGTAGAAACGTACATAAGAGCTTACATATCTACATACACATATGTACTAATATATGTGTGAATGTGTGTTTTTCTTGTGCAGATCAGTTTATTTTTGTTTGACTGTGTATGCATGTTATTTTATTGCATTATAGGTTGATACAATTGATTCAAATCTATTCCCCTTTAACTGTATTATATATAAACTCCAAGGAATTTTAAGAAAATACTGACTTCATTGCTTCAGTGATTCTATGATACAAATATGAGATAGTTATTGTCATCCCTTTAAATGTATAAGTTCAGGTTGCGATGGGTAGATTGTCGCCAGTGTATATATTTTTTATTTCTTTCTTTCTTGCGCGCTATATTCATTGCTATTTTCTTGAATGCACAATATAGTTTGACCAGTTAGACACCGTCTGTAAGAAAAAAACATTTGCGAAATTCACTCTGTCAGAAATTTGGAAACGTAATATTGAATATTTATATTCACACCGGAAGTTCTAATTCAACTATTTCAAAGTGATTTAATCTCTATCTGATGATACTACAGACGTTTCGAAAATTGTTACATGATAAATCCAAATAATATCATGGTGTAGGCTGTGATTGCTAGAAATAGCAAATTTATACTTCTGTTAATTTTCCCGCAGGACCTCAAGCTCAACATGAAGGCCTGCAACAAGTGCCATGTAGAGGTAATATTGCCTTGGGTGAAGAGGATACCTGATGGAAGTCATTATTTCTATCAACAGGACATTGCACCATGTCGCACAATCAGAACTCTAACATGGCTATCAGCAAATTCTACGGCCTCACCATCACTTACATGTGGCCCTAAAACTCTCCAGACTGCAACAGTCTTAAATATTATGCTTGAGGCACAGTTGAGAGAGTGAGAGACACAGAGAGGGAGAGAGAGAGAGAGAGAGAGAGAGAGAGAGAGAGAGAGAGAGAGAGAGACCAACAAAAAACAATGTAAAAATAAATAAATATTTAAGCCATGTATTTTATCAGCATTCAGCAACATAAACAAGAAGACAATTGAAAAGTGTTGAAGGAGGTTCTGTAGTTGTTTGGCCGTTCAATTTAAGGATTATGACCATTTTACTAAATAAATTTATTCATTAGTATTTCAAGATAATTATGTGTAATTCGGGTAAATATATATTTAAAATATTATAATTTCAAATATTATTTTCCGTTTTTGCTGTTATTTATACAATAATTTATCCATCTCACCCAGCATTATTTTTTCTGTGATAATAATCATCAATACATTACTATGCAAACATTAATTTCTGCTGTTTTGCAAAATGAATGATTACTTCATCAGAGAACTTTCGAAATGTATATTTGTAATAAATACAAATTTGAGACACATAAGTATTATAGAAATTGAGTCAATACTCGATGAATGATTGTTCTGGAAGTGTGATCACTTTTAAGACTTGAAATAATATATATATGAATATTTTGTATGTATACTGTTGGTACAATAGAAATAAATTCTTTTCAATATTAATTAGCATTTGTATTATGAATAACATTAGAATATCTCTGTGTTTATATTTCATTTTAGGGTTTATATGAGCAATTACTAGTTTAATTCTTTGAATTAGGAAACGATATATTTATAATGTTTGCAGTGATTACGTTAGTTTTTTTAAATTTTAAATGTTTTGGATTTTGGAATATGGTTAGTAGATTCTTTCTGAAAATGACATGCAGTATTATGACCAATATATTATTCTATCCTCATTTATTATCGGAATATAGAATCTCACGTTAAATGAATAGAATATGATAGAAAACTATTGCATAAAGTAACCAAATTTTATTTATGTTCTTTGTTGTTGTATTAGTAAATATAAATTCATAGAAAATGTTTTACTTTCTTTACATGTAAATGTCCGAGCTTGTGCAAATTAATTAATGATAAACATTGAGTTATATTTTATTTTTGAACATTCAATTATGTTCTTAACGAGAATCGATTTAAGAATTATCTGACAGTAGAAAGGAGACAACTGAAGTAAATTTTCAACATAGGAACATCTCTCAGGCAGAATATTCCTGTTGTACTGAAAGATGTCTGACAAAAGTCAGTCCCTGATATCTGTATTGTCCTAAAAGAAAAATTCTGATTTCAGATGAGACTCAACATTTTTACGTCCCAATGTATATCTACTTAAATTATTTAATTTAAAAAAGAGAATATCTATTCTATAAACAAATTCCTTCTTTCCGTTTGCATATTAGAAAACACACTCAATAATATAAATGTATATATTGATCATCTTTTTGTTACACTGTGTTAAAAGTTTTTAATATCCGAAAATTCAATTTAATTACAAGTAAAATGCAATAGGTGTGTCTGTATGTATTTTCCGAGTCTTTAATCTTCATATATTATATACATGATATGACATTTCAATATTTGTCAGTTGTTTTCTGACAGTGTGTATTTACCAATCCAAAGCAAAGGTGTAAATTTACTTTCATGTCTGGGTTTGAGTTACTACCCAAATCATCTTTGCAGATGCTACATATATCAGCTAACGCTTTTATTTTTTGTTATTCATGTTTTTAGTCACGTGGGCGAATCTTAATTGCTGTCTTGTCAAGCAGTATTCAGATATATGTATTACCAGTGACGATATGTGAATTGCGTATCTCCACAATCGATTTGTTTTTATCTTAAGTGAAGTGGTGAAACTGAGTACAAACTTATTCAGGCGAAATAAGAAAACTGGTAATAATTGCTTCACTAGCACAGAATAAGGTTTCAATATTTAATTCTTATTCCGGTATTTACTTTTAGAAACATTAATACTAAATCTTATACTATGCTACCTGCTTCTATATATGCCGGGAAAAATATTTTTGATCAAAGATATAACAAGAACGTTCTTCTGTAAAAGATATGTTGAGTCTTTATAGGGAAAGCTGAAAGAACAGGAAATCAAGATAATCTAAAATAAACAATTAACAGTGATAAACATTTTCGTACATTTTTATTAAATATGCGTTCACTTTCTCGACTGTTCACAGGATAAAATTTAACTATTTTTTTTTTTATGCTGAAAGTATTCATAAAATGTTTGACCGTCTTCAATGACACTATTTATTGCTAAGTTCAATCGCTAGCATTACCATTCAATCTATACGAATAAAAACGACAAAGAGTTCTTCAAGCAATAAAAATGCATTTTTTAATCAATGAAGATATAAAAATAAATACAAATCAAAATTTAGAAAAGAAAATTATAACAGAAAACGTTTCAAATATAAAAATATACCAAAAGAAACTTCAAGTTATAAAAAGTACTTTCTTTCGATTTTCTCATCGAAATTCTTTTCTTTATAAATTGAATTTCTGTTTGTTTTTGTGCTAATAGGGTTAGACAGTTCGTTAGAACTCGGCAATTTTTTTTCTTTAAGTATTGACTTGTTAGTATTTTTTGTTTTCCGAATTTTGTTTGTCATTGTTTCTCTTCGTTAAGGCATACTGTCTTGAATAATGTCTACAATAGGTTAATTCGGCGAATTCCGAGACAAGTCACATTGAAAAAAAATATTCAGATGATATATGTGGATGTTTTATATTTTAAAGCACCAAAGTCATTTAAATTATTTTTTATTAAATGATTTATTATAAAAGCAAACGATTTGTTCAAAATGAATACCTTTTACAGAGATGCACTTAATTTGACGATTATACATATACAGTAATAAATATATATGAAGATTAGTAAGTGATAAATGGTTCTAAATAATATAAATGAAAAGGATAAATCTTAATTCAGATATTTGATCTTTTTCGTAATGTTTTTGACGACATTCAAAGTCTTTTGACACAAGCGTAAAACAATTACTGTATAAGTACCTCGTATAAGAATGTATCAAAAATATTATTTTTCTATTATCTTACCTATATGTGCTTGTTCGTAAATTTAGCGTCAGTATTATACACGATTAAACTCTCACCAAAAGAAATTCGAAATAATACGAGGTTTATATTATTTCAATAATTTGTATTTTTGTTCCTAATAGCATCGTCATACTCACAATGTTTTGTCTGTAGTAAACACTGATTTTCTTCAGGGGATTGTATTTTCAAATCGGACCCCATCTTTCATCCAGCAGTTTAGGGAGTTTTAGATCCACATGTCATGCCATTTCTCAGAATCAGTTATTTATTGTTAACTGAAGTCTCTAAGTTTTCTTGACATCTTTAATAAGGTATTGGATTCATAATTATATTGGTCATGTGACTAAATTCAATCTTTGAATCGTATGGCGCATGTGTCCAAGCTATTTAAAATCTTGTCTCCAGTGTAGACGCTCGGGTTCCCCTGGTTACACATGACCATATGTAAAATACATCCTCAGTGGGGGGACTTTGATTAACTATAAAGAGTTTCGACAGTCCGCTATCGGACTTGAAGCTGTCAAGCTCTCTGGCTTCGGGCAGAGGGCGTATCTGTCGGGATTCTTTCTACGAACGGAGATTCAGCTGAGACAATTAGAGAATGCAAAATGTCCCGAAGCTGAGTTTGTAGTTGCTGGAAAAATGTTGACTCTTGAGCCGAGAGAACACATTAGATATACCCACGTTGAATCAGACTTTGTGAAAAATATCTTCTCAATGATGAGATTTGAAATATTTACCCACAGATATGAGTCCATTATAGGGAACGAATTTATCAAGTTATCTGTATTCGGGCAGAGAAGCAATTCGTCGCAGCTCTTTCTACATAGAGAGAGACGACTGAGAATAATACGCAATCCAATTTGCCAGAACCCACGGATACGGCCATTGGTTAAATTTTGACTCTTTGACCGAGTGTATACAACGAAGTTTTCGATGTTAAACCCGAACTTGTGTCACATCCCGTATCCACAGTTCCGACAATACGCATAAGGTGTTGCATTGGCCAAATATTTTCTGTATTCTGGCAGACTACTAATCATTTGCGCCTCTGTCTACGCATATATATTCGACTGAAAAATTTAGACATTTCAAAATGTCTGAACCCTCTTTCGCTGGTGCTAGTTAGAATTTGACCCTTGAAACGAGTATTGTAGTGGGTATAATTTGCTTAATTAATTCGATTTCAGAGTGAGTTCTCAATTGCCAAGTCCTCTGATTTCAGAGAGAGTACGACTCAGTCGAGTCTCTGGTTACGGACGGATACTCAACTGAGAAAAAAGACACAGCTAAGAACTAGTTCTCTCTATAATGGTAACAGCGTAAATTTAGCATATGACACTATGAACCGGACTCTTCCAAGTTAAATCCAAACTTTTGTCACATCCAATCTCAGTGAGCGAACTATAGGTAAATATCCATAATAAAGACTCTGCTGTCGTGCTTTCAAATGTGAAGTACTCACCTTGTGGACAGAGTTTTAATTGTTCCATTTTCTGTCTACGGATAGAAATTCGTCCGAGAAAATAAACAACTCAAAGTTATTGATCCCGCGATTGCAGCGATATGTAGAATTTGATCATTGGTCAAAATATAAGTAGTTGGTTTCTCATGTTAAACCCGACATGTTTCAGCGGTGAGCCTTTGTGTAATGATACAGAGTTCCTACAATACCCTGTCGGGCTGGAGTTTGTTAAGCTCTATATATTCTCAAGAGTACGAATCTGTAGTTGTTCTCTCTACGGACATGGATTCAGCTGAGAAATATGGACAATGCAAATATCCAATCAATCGATTGCAGGGGCTGGGTAAAATTTGATCCTTGTCACAGAGGTACATATATATTGGATAAATAGAGAAAGATCTGACAGCCCTTTGTCGAAATCGCAATTTCCAAGCATTCTGATTTCGAATAGTAAATGTATTAGTTATTTATCTGTATACAGACCGAGATTGGTCTGAGAGAAAATCACAGTGCTAAACTTTCTATTCAGTTGATGCGTGAACTGAGTAAATGTTTAGCGCTTCCCATAGAATAGGGTATCGATTCCCCACGTAAAGCCAAACCTTTTTCACATCCATTCTCAATGGGAGAAACTGGGTAAATATCCAGAATTCAAACATTCCTCTTTCGCACCTGTTAAGCACTTTGACTTCTTGGAGAGATCCTATTACAGTTAAGGATTCAGCAGAGAAAAATATACAATACAATGTGTCCGAATTCGCTATTGCAACAATTTGGTAAATAGATTTCCAAAAGTTGGGGGCGCTATTTCCAAGCTCCCTGTCTTCGAGCAAATAACAACTTTGCCGGTGTTTGGTCTAGAGAGGGAGACGTTTCTGACAAAAATAAACAATGAAAACTGCCCGAAAGCGGGATTGTATGGTAGTAATCAGCTCTCAGGCAAGGAGTTTGCAAGTTTTACTTCTATGGATAGATTATGATTAAATCTAGCCTCTTTCTATGGACAGAGACTTGACTTAAAAACTATACAAAAGAAAGTGTCTTAAGATGTGGTTGAGGAAGATGGGTGAATTTTGAACTTGGCACTACTGCTTTCATTCCTTAAGTTAAACCAGGCTTTGTGGCACATCCTGTGTCAGTGTAAGTATTTGCTTAAATATCTAGAGTTTCGACAGTCAGCGTCTGTGTCACAATATAGGGAAGCGAGCTCTCTTCAATCAGATTACGAATTATACGTAATATAATCTCTGAACAGAGAATCGGCGGAAAAACAAATACAAAAGGCAAAACACTGTTACGGGATTGGGTAATGTTTGTAAACTTTGATGTGTACGCGCTTGAATTTCCCAAGGTATAATAGTTCATGTGTCGCACACTCTCTCCCTAGAAATATTTGGTAAAATAGTCTTATGGCAGAGTACGTTGTTTTGTCTACGGATTGAGATTCGTCTAAGTAATATAGACAATTCAAATTACGCGATCATGTAGTTTCAAGGGTAAATAAATGTTCACTCCTGGGCTCAGGATACGCGTTAACATACCACACATTATTCCAGAAGTTGTCACACGCGCTCTCTCTCTCTCTCTCTCTCTATATATATATATATATATATATATATATATATATATAGAGAGAGAGAGAGAGAGAGAGAGAGAGGTGATTAGTAATTTTTTTCACTTGACCTGAAGGAAAGCCCTTTAGTTCTCGACCTTGTGCTACGTCTCGTCTCAATGGGGAGGCTTTGAAAGTATACCCAAAGTTCAGGCAATCCACCGTCTGGCTAACAACAGTCGGGCATTTTTGACTGAGTTTATACACTTTTTAAGGACAGAATATTGGCAGAGGTAATTAGAAAATGTAAAGTGCCCTATCTCGCGTGGGCTTCGTTTGGATAATTTTATATGCTTCTGCTAATTGTACTTGCTGGGTTTCCCAAAGATTAACCGGTCTTTGTGTTACAAACCCTCTCTCTGTGATGAAATCGGTAAAATATTGCTTACGTGAGCCCGCTGTCGGTCAATAAACGTGAAGCTCTCTGTTTTCAAACAAATTACAACTTACTTAAGGCACTGTCTATGGGCGGAAATACACCTGACAAAACAAACAAATGCAATGGGGCTGAAACCACGCTCGCGGAGATGTGTAAATGTTGATATTTGGATCGAGTGTTTGCGAAAGACCCTTCACGTTAAAACCTATTTTGTGTCATATCTCTACTCAGTAGTGAGAATTTACTTAAGTATCCAGATCTTCGAGTGTCCGCCATCGGTATCATAATTTACAAGCTCTCTGTATTCGTGCAGTCGAAGATTCAGTCAGGGCTCGATTTTACTTTGAAATATATACAATGCAATTTGCTTTATCCAGCCGGTATAATGGCTAGATAAATATTTAGCTTTGTTCCGAGTGTATGACTCGGTTTACCCCTGTTGAACCAGCACTTGTGATACATCTTACCATTGAAAACGCAGTGTGTCCAATCCCATGATTGCTCGTACTTGGTTAGTTGTAACAACATTTACCTGCTGGATTAACTGTTATAGATTGCTCGGGTACAAGCGGTAGTTTCCCTTTAGTAAAAAAAAGCGATTTTTATCGTATTTCTCTCTGTGCGAATATTTATTTAAATAACGAGAGTTACGACAGAGATCGCTAATGATAATGCTCTCTGTCTTAAGCTAAATTCGACTCATTCGAGGCACTATTGACGTGGAGAAACTCGGTTAGGCAAAATATAAAATGCAAAATTCCCGATTATGGGTTACTTTTAAAATTTGACTCGAACCTTTCTCCTCTAGTCCCCACCTTAAAACCTTTTTCATTCAGATATGAGTGGAAAGATTTTGGATAAACATTCAGAGCTTAATTGAAGCCATGGACAATTAAAATGGCGTCCAAATTTTCCAAGGCATCATTAATCAAAGTCAAGATTTCTTCAAGTTCAGCGTTTGTTGTTCTTCTTCCCGAATTATTATATAATTCATTTCTATTTTTTGCAATACGCCATTAGATAGAAAATATCATATTAGGTAATAAGTTCAGTCTGTTTTTGTATGTTTTTGTCTCTTCTGTGTCCTCGGAAAATGACATTGAAATCAAAATTGAAATATTACACGTAGCAGATATTTAGGTATTATTGAAGATAAAAACCAAAGCCCTGCCTCCTACAAACGTAGAATTAATTTTTTATTTCTTTTACTATCTTCTATTGTTAGATTTATGATCTACTCTATGATATCTTGAATTCTGTTGGTTTTTTGTTGGCTCTTGGTTGAGACTTGATTGCTATTGCAGATTATTTTTTTCAATGTCGATATAGAGTACAACACATAACAAATATATTTAGTTAGTTTTTCTAAAACAGATAAATTAAACTTTTTACTACTAATAATATATAAGTTTAAACATTGATTCAAACAATCAGATTTAAGAAAATAACTAAAAATTCAATATTTAATAGCCCAAACCCTTGAAATAATTTTATTAAATCATCTATTAATAGTTCATAGCGTAACAGTTATTGCTTTTCATTGAATGTAGAGGTTTAGAGCAGTCCCCTACAAATTTCTTGCATGTTTCTTTGGCAATATTTTTCCTTGTTTTGCGACATTATTTTTAGTTTTTGCAAGTTAGGCAAGTTTCTTCCTTTAATTCTTTTTCACCTTCTCCGTTAATTTTCAATCGGATGGAGATAAAAAGATTGATTTGACCAAATTATAACATCTGTTTTATTTGAACTTAACAATGATTTTGTAAGTTTTGCATTTTGTCCAGGATCATTTTTTTCTTGGCAGAGCAAACATGTTTTCAAGCTCAGCGAATGTGCGTTCTGACGTAAGCTTGTCTCCAAAATGTCACTCGAATAATCACCATTCATTCTCGTTTCTATTATTTCAATATTCTCTACATATTGGACAAAAATAATCCTAGATCTTAACTGATCTGCCTCCAAATTCTTACCGCGAATATCAGTACGAATAGTTGTCCAGATATTGCCACGGTATTTCTGCCAGAAAATACCACTTTCTTTTCGTGCGATCAAAGTACATTTTCTCAAATGCTGCATCTTTGATACAATGCTCTTTAGCAAAATCCAGTCTAACCAGGAATATTTTTTGCTTAAGAAATGCACTTTTTCTCTTGCAGTTCTCGAAAAGATATCATATCTAAAATTAAATGATAAATTTATCTCTACTCACTTTTACTCCACATAATTCTAGTTCTCGCTGACGTTCTTTTAGTTTAACTTAGTGCTCGTTGCTAACATTTATAACCAATAATCTTGTTGGAAATTTTGTTCTCTTTTCTACCAAGATCAGACCTCTTTTTTGATGGAAACGAATGGAATTTCACGTGTTACAATGATGAACTATCGAACCAAATCAACTTAAATGACACATTTAACTGATTAGTTATACTCCTATATCTACGTCTTATTGTATGAATGTCAACACTACTTTTACTGAGTTCTTGATCTACTATTTTGGTTTACCCCATTTTTTTAATGTTTAAAAACAGTTTACAGAGAAAGAAGGTCGTAATACATTAAATAATTCATACACTTAATCAGAAAAATATTCTGGGAAATTCTAAACAACAACGTCGTTTCTAATTTATAACATTCTAGTATTTAAAACCTTTTATTAAAAAAAGCTTTCGTCAATTTAAAATATTTATTGGTGACTTTTTAATTAGTAAATATCGTTTTATCTTTGATACTTTTTTAAATTTTTAATTTTAATGTTTGTCTGAATACCTAACTTTATGATATAAGATGAGCAAAAAACTGTTAATTAATATGGCTGTATCAGAAATAGCTAAAAACATTTTTGTAATGTATTGTAAAATCTTTGAAGCACTATATTAACAACAGGACATCCATAAAGATCGTGTGCGCTTTAAAAAATTTATAACTTTATATTTGTATTTGTGAAATACATTATTTCTCTCCCAAATACAAATAAAGTTATAATTTTTTAAAGTACACACGAACTTCATGGGCACCCTGTATTTATGATATTTTCTTTTCCGAAAGATATATTTTAACTAGTGATTGATTCACTGGGTGTAATGTAAACTGTAGCAAATGTATAACTATCCTGTCTTAATTTTTAATAAAAATGTACAAAGAGTGCATCTATGTAAGATGGATTTTGTTTATGCAGGTTGGACGAATATATGAACAAATATGACACTCTTTAATATGCAGATGTGCTTCGTCTAAAATTTCTATCAGATAGTTATCAAATATTCCAATAAAAGTCAATTTAAAAAATCAATTAAATAAAACAATGACCACATCGATATAGAATATTTCATGATAGGCCATTTTTGATGTGTAGTATTTTCCAAATTATCATCCACATAAGTTACCGGGATGTGTCGATGTCCAAACTAAAACTATTAATCTATTTCATGCAAACAATGTTTTATGTGTCGCGGCCCTTAACGACGCAGACAATGATGTTATTTTAGGGTCCTTTACAGCACTGAATAAATTTGGTATTTCCTTATTTCTGCTAAACACTGTTATGATATTTATTTATTCAACCATATTCAGTAAGATATATTTTGCTTTCTTCTGTCCTTCTATCATCAATGTATTCCATGTTTGATTATGCGTCTCATATAATTCAACTGTCTTTTTTTGATACTAAGAATAAGTTTCGTATTTTCTCTAAAATATCGTTCTTGCTCACATGTTCGGTTTTGGGTGTTCTCCGTATCACTCTTCTGTAAAAGCATATTTCTGTTATTTTTGTCTCGTAATCATCTTTGAGGAAATTTCCAACTTTAACCGTCAGATATGACAAGAGGACTTTAAATTAAATCACTAATATACTTCATATGTGTCGGACAAAAGCCACGTTCTCCTTTAACTTGCTTTTGATTATACAACTGTTCTGATGATCAATTCTTTACCGAATAAACAATAAAAACGGTCTACAAATACAAGAAGACATAACCATTAAGAAACAACATTCCAGTATATAACTAAATTAATTCAGTTTAAATGTAAGTATTATAAATATATTTGAAACAAAAAGAAAAGTTACACTGACTCGTCAAAATGATTCCTAGAAATGTTAAATTTGACATGAAACGAGCTCAATGTTAAAATTGTCATAATTGTAAGATTTTCACAATTGTAAAATTGTGATAAAACGATCTCAGTGTTAAAATTTCATGAAAAGATCTCACACAAGAAAGCGCTAAGGTGTAGCATTTGAAAATGAGCAAACAAAGCATTGTGTAAACCAGCCACGAAGAAATTTATAGGTGACGATGAAAGTCGAAACTGCTCAGAAAAATATTAAGCTCTATTCATAATCTAACCTAACAAAAGAGAAATAAATAAATAAAATAATAATAATATTTATCTTGCCTTTCTCATAAATTTCAACGCCATTTCCTGTTTGCTGAAAAGCAAATTAATTTTTTTAGTTATGGAAGCAGCATGTTTTAATATCAGATTTAAAATTATTGATCGATATAAAAATGAAAATTTATTTTGATGAATTTATTTATTTAAATTTTCATAGCAACTACAACTAGCAGAGTGTAACGGTTGTTACATATCTTATATTTGAAAATGTTTGAGACGTGGTGTAATTGTTGACAAGCTAGTCTCACTGGATTATTTACGACTTAATAGAGAGTTGAAACCACCGTACAAATCCTATATTCTGCCTTAGGCCACATCTATGCAATTCTTAGAAAATTATATGATGGCAACCTCTCAACATCATGTAAATTTAAGCAAACGTATTGATGGCTCAATTACAAGTGCATAGCGAATTCGATCCTCAGTGGGTTCATTATATTTTTGATATTGCAGCATAGATGAGCTTAGAATTTCAAGTGAGGACAACTCGTCAGTGTGTGAGTATAAAGAAAATTGACTCGTTAGAAAAATAAAACTGAGTAATCCTCAGTGGGTGCCCTATGGTATCGGCCTTATTTTATATCTAATCTTCGCTCTGAAAATTACCATAAGTTTAAAAAATATTACACCAGTATATTCCAACACCACCGTTGGAATAATTTTTTTTTTGAATAGATTAAAATGAATTATTAAAAAATTTAACGGTTCGGATAATTACATGATTGATTTTAAATATGACAAAACTATACTAAAATAAATTAAAAATATTGCTAACAAAACAAAGCATTAAAAGCTTTCTTTAACCGGGGAGAGATATAATCCTCCCACACAAGCATATCGTCAATAGGTCGTGATTTATATTGAATCAAATTCTGATCAGAACATTGTAAAAATAGAGCAGATTGAAATACACGGTTACAAAAAGATTTCATGGCAAATAGTAAAATATACACATCAGTATCTTAATTTGTCCCTTCTTGTTTATGTAAGCGAGTTTATTCTCATATATTATAAAATCATCTAGGGAATGGGGAATCTGTCATCGTTAGAAGTGCAAAGCTGCTTCGAAGAGCTCATGTGACAATAAAAGGTGATTATTTGCTTGACTGGTCGAAGACTAGTTCGAATCATGCAAATCTTGGAGAGGAAGATTTGATAATAAGATACAATTTTTGTCAGAAAAGGTTTACGGGACTGATCAGTTACTTATGCCAGCATTTTTTGCTATAGAGTATGCATATTAATATGCAAAATCATGCTTCATATCGTCTAATTTTTCCCAATATTTTTTTTTGGAAGGTGGGAAATTGACATGAATATCTTTTTATACAAACACCATTAGTAACGGGGTTACGTGATATGGTTAAAAGTGCACTACTGTACCAAATTTCTGATGCTATTTGTTATTTTTTATAATCTTTACACCCGAAGCAAAAACTACTGCCAAGTTTGCGCAGAGGAATAATGAGAAGAGAGCGGGAAGAATACAGGAGTACAAGGTACAGGGAATATCGGAGATAGGATGAGAGAGAGATGGAAGCAAGGAGATAAAAGATGGTAATTCACGTTGCACTTAATATACAGCGGATTGTAGTTATCAGAAAGGCAAATATACAATCGGGATTTCCACAGACGGGATGTGCGAGAGAAGAAACTAGTTGAGTAGAAGAGTGGATGATATTTGATTGATTTGACGTTAAAAGGGTGGGACTTATTTTTCAAACGTGTAGCACAATTTAATGCGGTATTAAAATAGGTGTCTTACCGTTTAACTGAGATTAGAACTTGATAGAATCGTATAAATGTTTGAGAGACACTTGAATTATGATATCATTCAATTTTCACCAGAAAAGTTCAAAGAAATGGTTTCTAACAAACCGGCATTTATTGCTGTAATATATATATATATATAAATCCAAAACATTTCATCATATATATAATTACTTAATATGAAATATACATCTTATGGTATAAGCACGCGTCTAACACCATCTGTTAGCCCTGTTTTGTGTTGTATAACAGGAATTTTGTGAACATTCAAATAAGTTTCTGCTTAAGTAATTAATTTTGACTGGATATTTTTTGCTTACGTATTATTAGAATATTTTCTCTGTTAGCTTTCAATGTAATAAACATATGAGTGAATGCGCTACATTTACGACAAACACACCAATTTCTGTGATTCACTTGACTTTTTTTATATCTCCATTCCATCTTCTCTAGGCACATCCACTTTTTAATTCACTTTTTCTACCGTATTTCTTTTTTATCTCTCAACGAAGAGAGAACTCATTTTACTTGCAGAACGAATTCTTAATGAATAAGCCAAAATATAAGCAACCTAAATGTCTGCTGAGCTAAATCAGATAACTAACTATTTTGGTTTGCTTAATCATTATCTGTCTCCATCAGACGGCATTCAGTTCTTTCATGTGCTTGCTTCCATCTCTGTTTACTGATAAAAAAATAATGAAACTTAATTTTTAAAAGTCTTTTGGGAAAATACGCTGTCTCAGGATAGAATGAACACCTACAGCCAAAATTCATGTATGTTTGCTTCTAATACATATAACTGTAGAAATATAGGTATCAGTATTTTCCATATTCATTCAGGAATTAGGTTTCCTAAATAGCAATCTTTATTAGGTATACATTCAATGTAGTCTAGCAACAGTAAAAAAAGGAAAACTTAAGACTATGAAACGTTATAGTCTTTATCTAAAAAATGCAAATTGGCTAATAAGTTCTAAATTCTAGTTCGTAAAATATCCAAAATTGCCTTTTAATATTAAATTTATTCAAAATAAAACTATACTTTATTGATAGTAAGAGAGTACATTTTTCTTGGTATCAAGCCTAACCTCCAGATAAGTAATCCACTTCGTCGTCTCAGTCTACAGCTTGCCTTTAACATGAAATGGAATGATTATATTTAACCAATTAATTAGTCCAATATTCTGTAATTTTGTTAGCTGTATCGTGCTAAACACATTGCATATTTTTAGTGAACTCTTGATCATAAAATGAATATAATTGCCGCATCGGGTTTTCTGATTCTTATATATACCTAGACATTCGTGAGTGAAGTTTATTCTATCCCTGGAATTTGCAATATCATTTCAGATGGCCTTTCCTCATTGTGGCAGTAAAATAAGCATATCCCACCATCCCTCCTGCTTATATCCATACAACATAAAAATATATGGTTTTTAGCGCTAAAGATATTTAGTAAAATTAAGCTTTTACTTAGAGTCGTTACTATAATACATCTTTATCAAGCCAACGTTTCGAATTATATCGCAATATTACATGGGTAGTGAAGTATTGTCAAAATATTTTGCATTCATTACTTTTGTGTGGTTGACAAATTACGATATATGGTATATGTAAGTCGTTACAAATTGAATTTAATAATATATTTGAAAAATCTATGTAACATTTGAAATGACAAGAAGAATTAGGGCATCTCTTTCAAAAATAGACAAAAGATATATATTTAAGGCTTAGGGGAATGGAATGATTCCATCCACATCCTAAGGGAATGTTATGTCTTAATTCCCCATTAGTTTGAGATTAAATAACATTCACATGAGATCAAAATATGTAAACATTATTCATTTGTTCAAAACCTAGAAAAGAAACAGACAGAATTTAAAACCGATTTAAAAATAAATTCGATGCATCTGTAAGCAATTAGAAAGTGCAGATGTTAAAGTTGCAAAGAGCAATCTCAGAGACAATTTAACAAATAGCATCTCCAAATATGTTAGATATTTTTTTATCTTTCCTGCACATACTATATTAGTAATCTGCTTCTTCAATTTCAAAACTTTGTCAAGTTCATCATTTTGTGTTTCTATATTGTATTGCTTTCTTGCTCTAATAGTGTCTCCTATAGTTTTGAAGTGTAATAATAATTTTGTAAAATTTTTCTACTAATAGCATTCGCTATGTTTTATAAGAGTCCGTATGATGCTTACTGATGATTCGATATTGCTCTTCAAAAGATACGAATAAAATTTCGGTTTAGAAACGTAATAATAGGATCAGCGGACAATAAAATATATGGGCTTTTAGTAATAAAGAATAATATACATCTAATAATATCCTCTGATTATTTAGTCTAGTTTCAGGGTTACTTTTGGCAATGTTTAATGCTATTTTCTTAAGATATGTATTTGCTGTGTTAATGTAGATTTTTATATTCTTAATACGTTTCTCTCGATGCATATATAATAGAAATTAACTAATATCCATATGAAATAGTTCTATTAAATACTTGTAAATTTTGGAACGATATTTTATATTCCTATACTTTCATCTTATCAGAACTTTAAAAAAATCATGTAATTCCTTTAAAATATCGTTAATGACGATATTGTTACCATTAATTTTCCAAGTTTCTTCTTGTTTTACTCAGTAAATATGTTAGAAAACAACTTCGAGTTATGTATGGTCCCAATTTAAAGAAGTAAATATAATATTTGCTATTAGATTTTGTGAAGAAATAGTATGTGGAAATTTATTTGGTCTCATATTGTTAGATATTTATTTTCATTAATTATGTAGAACAATGATAAATTGTTTCAAAATCATAAAGTGTACTATTTCAGTCACAGCTCCTGAAAGGATAAATATCTAAATAAGATTGTAATTACCAAATCTAAGAAAGTTCCAAACGACAAATATTTCCAAGAAGTATTCGAAACAACGTAATCATAATGACAACACTTTAGAAAATACTAATTTTAATCTGTGAAAATGTCACTTTTTGTTTCATTATTTTGATGAAATTTAATTGTTCCGCTAATAACGGAATAAACGCATGACAATTTCTATGACTAAAAATTATCCATAGAAATTCCCCTATTGCATCATTAATTCTTTGAACTTAAATTGTTTTAAAAATATTGAAATACAAATGATAAATATAAAATTCTTTCTCTTCCTCATTCATATATTTTCTCTTTGTTTGCATTTGTTCTCTGTTAAGTTCACTGTGCTTGTCCCTCTTCTGCTCGAAATTTTTCCCTTCTTCTTCTTCTCTGCCTTTCTCTCTCTGCCTCTCTTTTTTGTCTTATTATTTTTTCCATTACAATGATATTTTCCTGAAATATGATGCATTTGCAAAATACATTTATTTTATGCCTTACAGCAAAAGTGTAATGCACGTAGATACCTAGGTTGATATTACTGTATTAACATATATAGATTACGACTTTATATGCTGTTCACAGCGAGACCTGATGGAATGATTGTATAAAATAAATAAACATAAATTTATGAAAAGTAATTTTCTTAATTGAAGAAGAAGCAACTTGAAGACAGCAAAGAAAGATTTGATATTATCAATTATACCACAAGAACGCTATAAGTAAATTATACACCTTCTCTCTCTCTCTCTCTCTCTGTCTCTCTCTCTCACTCTCTCACACGCACACACAAACTCTAACTCTTCTTTATATTGGTGATATATATTTTGTTTTATCTCCATTATCATGTGTTTGTGTGTACGTCGTCTTTGATCAAACTATTGATTCTGGGTGTGCGTCCATATGTCTTTCTAGAGCGTGACACATGTAGGTACTACCGTATTAATATATAGATGATCTAAATTTCAAAGATATTATCTAAGATGCTAGTAGATTTGGAAACCGTTTTTACCTTTGCTTTTAAACAGACTACACGTTTTGTAAAATAGAATTTTATATTTCATATTAACAGACAATTTGCTTTTTTGCTAGTATAATCTTTTCTCAGTTGAATGTTACCATTTGTTTTCAGTCTGTTTATATCGGGCGAACCAGAAAACAATTTATAAAATGGATGATTTTTAAAAGAAAATTACTCTACATACTTTACTTATCTTCAGTATTCATGATTGTATTATAATGTGATCTTTTTCTCAAGCGGTCTCCTTTTGGAAAATAAGCCTCTAGGACTTCTTCTCTTTCTTCTATGTGCCCTTCCCCTTCAGGACGTAGGCGATCATGACCATCCACGTCTCCCTATCTCTTGTGGCCCTTACTATGTTTCTTCTTGTTACTCCTGGCAAACCCCGTTCCGTCATCCACCCGACCAGGCCCTGCAAATATGCTATCCGCTGCCTTCCTCTGTCTCACTTTCTCTCTACCAGGCCAATCAGTATTAGGTTCTCCAAGCTCTCCTTCCTCACTGCGTGTTCCAGGAACTTCAGTTTGTCTCTTCCTGATGCTCGGTATTAATTTCCTTTTGGTTGCCATTCTTTCCAACACCTCATCGTTGCTTGCATGTTCAGTCCACGATATCCGCAGCATCCTTCTCTAGAACCACATTCCCGCTGCTTCCAGTATGATATTGTCCAGCACTCACTGCCGTATTGAAGAACTGACATCACATAGCAATCCAGCACTCTTTACTTTGTTTCTAGTGAAATTTTCCTGTCTGTTAGTACTTTGCTAGGCTTCTGGAACTGGTCCTTTGCCATGCCAATTCGCCTTCTGATCTCCGTGTCTCACTTTCCATCTTCTGTTAGAACACTTCCTAGGTATTTCAATTTTTGCACCTGCTTTATTCTGGTATCCCCCACCTGTATTTGGCATTTTGGGTTGCAACTTTTGCTGATGACCATGCATTCAGTCTTCGTAAAGTTTATATATGTAGTTTTTTGTCACTCTCCACTGCTACCTTCTGTAGGAGTTCCTGCAGTTTCCTTTCCGTGTCTTCAATCAGCACTGTTTCATCTGCATACCTTATGTTGTTCAAGTTGTGGCCTCCAATAGCAAATCCTGGTGTGTGGTCTAGGGTCCTCAAAATATTCTCGCTGTACAGGTTGAACAAATCCGGTGAAAAGACACATCCTTGTCTTACGCCTCTTTCTAACTTTGTAAATCTACTGAGATCGTTACCTCTCCGTATGCATGCCTTTTGCTGCCAGTAGATATTCTTGATTACTCTTATATCTTTCCCGAAAATTTCGAGGCTGCCGAGCATCTCCATCAATTCTTTGTGTCGTTTCTTGTCGAATGCCTTCGCATAGTCAATGAAACATAGGTATAAGTCTTTCTTCCATTTGTATTGGCCTTTCGGAGAGCATCCTAATCATGAATGTGGCGTTCCTTGTTACAGTGTCTTTAACGAACCCACACTGTTCCTGCCTTATCTCTGGCCTGATTCTGCTTCTCGCTCTATTCATCAGAATTCTGACAATCAGTTTTGTGATGTGACTCATTAAGCTGATAGTTCTGTGCAGTTCACACTCGTTTGCACCTGGTTTCTTCGGCAGTCCTATAAATATTGACTTGCATAGGTTGTCTGGTATTATTCCACTGCTATAAATTTCGTTTAGTATGTCGGAAATTTTTTCCATGCCATATTCTTCTAAAGCTATCAGCAGCTCTATCACTATGCCGTCTGGACCAGCTGCTTTATTTCTGTTCATTTTGGCTATTACAGCTTCCACTTCGGATTTTAGTATTTCCGGTCCATCCATCTCTTTGTGTATTCTCGGTTGTTCTCTCCTGTCGCAAAAAAGATCCTTTATATACTCTTCCCATCGCTGGAGTATTTCCTCTGTCTCCAATATGATTGTTCAATCCTTGAACTTTATGCATCCTGTTGAGGAGCAGGTTTTATGTCCTGTCAGTTCTCTTATCACTTTATGCATCTCTGCTTTATTGGTCATGCTAATTCGCTCTACTTCTGCGCATTTGTGTTGAACCATTCCTCTTTAGCTTGTCTGCATTTGTTCTTTATGAAGTTTCTTGTACTCTGTTCCATATCTTGGCATTATGTTTTGTCTTCTTTTCATCATGTGGAGAATTTCTTCGGTCATTCACTCATTTTTTCTTCTGCGTCTGATTTCCTTTGGGGCTATGTTGTTCACTTAGGTCACCATCGCTTCCTCTAGAGAATTCCATTTTGAGCGTATTCTCTCAAAATATATGCATATCATCTTAACATCATATGGAATACGGCAATGGCCTTCCACTAATAAAATATAATTTCCCCATTTGCATCAAACTACATCAAATTTCCTTATTTTCTAAGAGCAGTGTCTACACTATTCACCTATTTTTTTCTTCAATCAGCAAATATTCGACATCGGTAAAATATTAGAATGAATGTCTCTCCACGCATTTTGTTACCCATATTTTTGAGCTTGTTTGCAGATTTCTATTTAAGAAAAAATAACAGTGTCCTCACCATATTCATGATTTAAGACAAGCTATTCCGTGTATGTCGTCACTTCATAGCTGTCACAGTATCGAACAAAGTCGAAATTTTGTGAATAATATTTTTATCCCAGGGCAGAGTATATTGGGATTATATCATCATCATGATTTTATCAACTGTCAACCAGAATAGTTCAGGATCTTTTTCAAAGTTCTGTGATGCTTGCCTTTCCTCACGGTACGATGGATTTACGCAAAAAGAAAATAACAGTGCCATCCTATTTTAACATATATTCATTAAAATTACAACAAATATTGCGAAATAAAAAAAAATTAAATAAAATCAATATTGGCCTCAACCACTGTAGCAGATATCTACGAAATCTTCTGAATCTATTCTTGAATATTCACCTTGTTTAATTTGGTGAATGCTGTCATAATCTTGTCTTCGGAAAATCTTTGATAGTACGAGAAGTTGTTTGCGCAAATGCACCGTACACATAATATTTAAGTGGTTTGCAGTCAGGGTATCTTGTTACAAGACGTATGAGGCAATATTGTGACAGAAATTTGTAACGGCTATAACTTGGTTCTTTTGTGGAATGGTTCAAATTCGTGTTGCAAGGCATAGGTCCACCGAGCAGTTATCATCTCTATCTAGGGCAGAAATACCTTCTCTATCCACTTGATACTGGACTGCAAGTTGTGTAATTATTCTTTGAGAAGATAAATAGAGGCGTAACGTCACAATCAATAGTAATTACTTCAAACGCCTTGATATTAAAATATATATCTTGAAACTTTTCTCAATCCTCACAGCTATTCTGACATTGACACACAAACACTCTGAAATATTAATATTGAAGCTTTCGGTGCCAATGTCAAGCAGTATAGCATGACGTTTACAAATGTTTTCTTAAAGTGAATTGCATCATTGTCCTCTTTTTTCTCACAGACCCTGCCCAAATGACCATATTGTAGTATACATTCGACAAAACAAAAACTTACGACGTCATGCGCAAAACGGAATAAAAAATACTTCACGGCGACAATTTACAAGTCGCGCCATGTATTATACACGTTGAAGCATTTTGCATTTTTAATTTTTGGAATCATTAAATAAATGTATGTATTCTTCAGAAAACATATAAATTATCTTAAAAGTAAGCACGAAATGTATTTGTTAAGCTGAAACCCAGAAATTAAATAAATTATCTATATATAGTTCTCTTATATTTAATTTCCGTATAACGGACCGATTTTTATCCTAAAGCCATGGCAAGATTCTGTCTTATTAAAAAGAGAAAAACATTAATAAAATGGGATTTATGTCGATAAAATATCTATGAAGTACCTAATGACATGTGATGAGTTTTAATCGATTTTAATAATCATAATTAAAAGGAAATCACAAAGAAATTGTATTCTTTTTTCATGTAAAAGAAAGACATTAATCCTAAAAAGAATAAGCATCAATGGGAAAACTATATTGCTGATGTATAGAAAAATTTAGAAAATATATAGAATAATGTTGATATTTGAAAGTTTGCCGAATATCATAAGCCGACTTCACAGAACTACGGAACGGAAGATGAAAATATATGAGGAAAATTAAGAACAAGAGAAAATTGATTACCGAATGTGAAAAGAACTTCCGAAAAAATGAAGTTTCCATGAAATAAAAATTGAAATGACTTGCAAGAAGGGAGTTCCGTATTTAAAAATAATAAATTATGGTTATATTGAAATAACTTTTCAGAACTAGTATTTATTGAGTTAGTAGGAATATTGCTATTAGACTATTGAAAATTTGCAAATAAAATGTTGATAGAAACTGCAACGATGAATGTACAAATTACAAAATACATGCATCGGTGAAGAAATTATGAGAAAATGAAATGTCCTATAGACACCTCGAGGTGATGTAATGGTTAGCAAGCTTGTCTCGCAAGAATCATTACAATTGAGTAGTGAGTTCGATCCTCACTGGGTGTCACATAAATAAAACACTTTCTTCCAGGTTTGGTGGTTGTGCGCAGGACTAGCAACCTTGTCCCATAAAAGATAGGTTTGTTACGGAAACAGCAAAATACTGCCCTAAAACACTATTGGTTGATCATCTATTATTGAAAATCTCCTACACGGCTTCAATTTTGGCGGATACAATATAAAAAAAAACATTAGATACATGACAACATGTTGACAACTGATATCTAATTATCTAAGTGCCACATCTAAGCGGCACAAGGCCAAAAATATGTGAGGATCGAACTCAAGCTTGCTAAACATTACACGAAGCCGGAGTGAATTGATAGAGAAAGGAAATAACGAGAGACAGTATAGTTTTAGTAAAAGAACAATTTATTATACATCGTCTTTATGCCTGTTTTTCAATAATTGTACTCAAATGATATATAATATCGGTGCTCTTATATAGCAGTGAATATTGGAAATTCTTATCAAAAAGGGAGAGAAGGCATGAGTCCTTAGAAATGTTAAACATGCTGTGAAATCTATGGACTGGATACAATATATTTATAGAAAATGGAACCTAAAAGAACACCTTTACATAGCTTGAGAAAGACACGAAATTAGGAAAGAGGACTTGAAATATTTTACACTCATTCAACAAGCTGAACACAAGAGAATCAGAGAAAAGCACTGTATCATCTGCCTAACGAGTTTGCGTAAATGGATAGCGGGACATGAATTTGGACACATTATACTGAGAGCTGCAAAAGTAGGACGTTTAGAAAGCTATGATCGCCAAGTTGTGGATAGAATGTGTCATATAATATAAGTGAGATAAAAATCCTGAAATGTTAAAACGTAATTTTAAACTGAACATATGCCTTCGTGTTCCCTCAGCGGTACGACATCAACTGTAGGCAGTCATCAATTTTCCCCTATGTAACCTCCTAACCACTATTTCTCATCACTTTCCCCCATGTAACCCCCTAACCACTCTTTCTCATCACTTTCCCCTATGTAACCTCCTAACCAATCTTTCTCATCACTTTTGCCTATGTAACACCTTAACCACTATTTCTCATCACTTTCCTCTATGTTACCCCCAACCATTCTTTTTCATCTCTTTCCCTTATGTAACCCCCTAACCAAAGTTTCTCATTACTTTTTCCTCTGTAATCTTCTGCGCAACAGTGGCAGTGAAAAGCCTTGTTGAGATGAAATGATTAAAAACAACTTCCAATGAGAAAGTGTTCATTAATTGGAACGAAAATCTTTTTTAGAAGTTTAATTTCCTAGAATTTATCTAAGGCATAAATGTACATAAAGAATTGAAAGTTATTATTAAAATAATAAGTTTAAACCTGATGTTCCTAAAATATTTTCATCATGCCAAGCGTAAGCATTTATTATAACACATTTGTTATATTGCGGAAGCCCAGTCGACGTTATTTTGATTAAACGAGCTTCCAAATAAAATGACATCCATGAAAGTTTTAAAAAATGTACTAAATGGGAATGGAAGTAAGGAGGGAGAAATAACTAGGAATTTCTTATATATGCAATACAATACATACAGAATCATACACGTACATACATATGCAGACATATTTTATGTATCCCTAAACTATATGGTGAAATTTAAGCGCAGCATGGATGTTGTACATACACCGATGTTTGGGGCATTCAGTGAAGATCTAACTCACAATGAGATGAACAATTTTATAGAATTGTTTGTCAGACGCTTACTCATGAATAATTACTGATTACTTAATTATGTGCTTGGATTATTATTGCATTTGCTTGTTTGCGTTTTAAGTTTCTTATAGTTTTTGTTTTTAGTTTCATAATAAAAACAGAGTTTACAGCAACACAAAAGCTGTGTGTGTTTCGGTCCTATCGTATTAGCACCTCGTCAAACACTGAACATTTTATATCGTTAGGAATTACTATTTAAATCCAGATAATACTGAAAAATTTTTGAGTGTCATTGTTTAACAGCTTTAAAATGAAACATGAAAGATTTTCAGATTTAAAAAATGCGATATATATATCCCAATCCTTTTCATCAATATCATCAAAAATTTCTGGATTTATGTAATATTAGCTCTATCTCGTTTTAATCATACAATCAATTTTTTTCTCATCATGACCAGATTCTCTGTTGGTTAGCTGAAATAAACCTCCAACAATTCCACTAGCTATATGTTTGGAATTTGTATAAAATTCAGTTGTTTTCTAACTTTCTATATATATAATAATTCTTAAGAGTAAAATATTTTCACTGCCCGACGAGCTGTTAACACAAGTACCGAATCACAACGGCAATTTTGGTGAGATAAACTATGATTTTATTACAAGATTATAATAAAAAAATTACTATTTATAATGCTCTACTAAATAACAAGCACTCTTAAACTAAATCATCACAAATAGTGGATTGTTAACCCATTGGTTTGTACTACATCTGATATATATATATATATATATATATATATATATATATATATATATATATAAAGAAAATATTAAGGCAGGCACGTTATTTCATAGTAAATCGGAAGTATAGGCCTATACTTCCGATTTACCATGAAAAAACGTGTCTGCCTCAATTTGTCTTATCTTTGCGCTTTAGGTATTTATATACATATAAATATATATCCTACCACTGTATGTACAAGATACTCCTTTGGATTCTTCTCTACCCACACTACATGCAAATATATATATATATATATATATATATATATATATATATATATATATATATATATATATATATATATATATTGCTGCGATTTGGATTTTCAAAATATCTATGTATATTCGCTTGTGGAGTTTTATAAAAAGATGCTGTTAATATGGGTAATGACTGGTATGACATCAGTTGTTGGCTAGAGGTGCAAAATTCAAATTATTTCTTACGGATTTGGTGGATCATATAATCCACCAAATCCGTAAGAAATAAAGTTTACTGGTGATAATGAAGGACTTGATGGAATTATTTTTGACAAGAAATAACTCTGACTAGGCATCTCTTAAACTAGGCTTAATGATTACATCGTCTTTAAACCGGGGAGACAGTTCTCCTTCAGGCATTTTTGTCATGATTGGTGTAGTCATAGATTAAGCAGTTTCGTAAATTCAATACCTTTATCCACGCTAACATACATCTGAAAAATTCTTTTATGTTTTGAATCGTCCATAGCTGAGACAGATACATCAGAAATATTAAATAAAATAGATCTTTGATAGTTTCACCTACATAAATTATTCCTTTTAATAAAATTACGGTACCCTTCCATGCGAGAAGCTAAAATCCTTAAACAAATATTGAAATACGTCTAATTGTTATGAATGTTGAAATCTACTTAACAAAAATTAACGGTATAATGAAAAATTATTAAATAGAAAAAAATTAGCATTTCAGTTAGTACATTACAATCAATTCTTACTCCCAGAGTTTTAATTTTCTTTCCTTTTCTTATAAGTATACAAATTGTTCTCTTAAAAATCATCTATATTATATGCACTTTATTTTATCTTTTATCACAATCCGAAAGGAATCGTTCATAATTTTTTGAGGTAGTTGCAAACAATAATGAAATATGCTAGCGTACTAACAAAGTACACGACAAATTATAACATAAGTTACACGTCTTTTTTGCAAAGCATTGATTTTCTGTTCTACTTTTCTCTTACATTTTTTCTTATTTCGTCAGCGTTTTGCTGCCAACATAGGTCTTTGACAAGTCAAGTTGTTTGGAAGCATTGTGTGAACTCTCGATTCCCTACGAGGCAAAATTTGACACAGTAATTTACGAAAGTCAAGAAATAAGAAACGAAAATGGAAAAAAGAAAATGGAAAATATATTATCAAGACAAGAACTGCAATTTTTTTATATGTGATCTCATACTGGTTTGAGGGAAATTCAGAATAAAAAATAGTGAAAGCAAATTATATTTTGGTTTGTTTTAAAAAGGTTTTTTAAGATAGTTTTTTGTCAAATAATAAAAAAAAATATCTGTCCCTAAAGAATTGTTTGTGGAACTGACATAAGAATTCCTCAACACAAAAAGTTAAATTAAATAAAACAGGAAAACATTGATCAAAAACTTAATTGCCAGGGTGTTTCGTATTGACGCTTCTACAAATAATGCTTGCACGCAGCAAGACGTGTCTGCCGTTAGAGATCTTTAAGTGTATGAACAAGGGGAAATTATAATTTGTTTCATCTCTCGTGATATATTTCATCTCAACGTATATTCTCAGACATTATATAATATTATACTGAAGTATATACACCATATATATATATATATATATATATATATATATATATATATATACGTGTGTGTGTGTGTGTGTTTAGGAGGTAAATTTGTCTTTAGACATGTCAGATTAAATAAATTGCAAATATTGTCTCTACTTATATTTAATAATTTCTGACATCTTTCAATTATAAAACGCAAAATATTATCTGTGGGTATGAACGGGTTTTATTAAATATAACCAGGCACAATTGTGCAATTTCTTTAATCTTGTATATATATATATATATATATATATATATATATATATATATATATATATATATGTACTATAAATTATATTTTAGAACATGTACATAATTATTCTATATATATTCGCTACGAAGTTACGTTCGTTTCGACATTGAAACTTCAATATCTCATCAGGCAGTGTTTACAGTACTGGAAATCCTTTTTCTTTATATTTATTTAGTTTTGACCGAGGTGTTTGTGGGGGGAGTTACCGATAACTGGAGTTTTTTTCTTTGGGCTGTGTAATTTGACTGATGTTTAAGTGCTTAGCTCGTTCTTTTTTTATTACCATTTCTTTCTTCCGCATATGTGCTCGGAGAGTTTTTCGAAACGAGTATAACACACACACACACACACACACACACACATATATATATATATATATATATATATATAGAGAGAGAGAGAGAGAGAGAGAGAGAGAGGAAACTTTCGTAAGAACTAGTGGTTCACACATGACATAAGAATAAAAATTTCTCTATGTGTTAAACACTTTTGAAAACACTTGTGACGAGAATTTTGAATGGTCATTTTTTTTTCAATTACACCCATTTTTTCAACTCTATCCTTCTTGGATTTGATCCAATGCTGCAAACCTCACATAACCTTTCTATTTAAATACTAGAGTCTTTCATTTTTAACTTGTAATTCTTGATTTTGTATCTGCGACAATTCTCACACGACAGAACATACCGAAATATTTTTCAAATATTCTTTTAAGTTTTCCCGTTTTTAACTGTTCAAGTGTTAACTTATATTCTTGCAATAAACATTTGTAGTTAAATCACATAGTGCAAATAATTCCATCCAGTCAGTACCGAATTATATTGTACTTTTTTAAAAAACATAAATGGTTGTTTTTACACAGTATGTACGAAATGAAACGTTGCTAGACAATTTGCCAATATCATCTAAAATCTCACAGGACAAGACACGTGCGATTTTGGCTTTTCTTTTTAATAAAGTTTTACTGTTTGCTTTTATGTGGTTTCATTGATTAATCGCTACACAATATTTAGTTACATTATTGCATCTACATTATTATTATTCCTACAGAAATATTCTTGTGTTTTCTGCAATTATTTTTTCTGTTTCAACGCTGTCTGAATTTTTCGATAGTACTTGTTCGCGCTTTATTTTTACAAAATGAAAGATTTGCCTTACATTTCCATATTTGTATCACTTTAAATTCTTAAAAGAGATTTTAGCTCGTACTTCTGAGACATGGATTATTTTTCTGCACTTTTTTAGCTTGTAAATATGAGAATCGTCTCTCTACAATTTCTTGTTTCATAAGTTTTAAGATTCTTCGATCATTATCCGATATTTTTGTAGTGTCAGTTTTTGAATCGGTTCAAATTTATTTAGGATTCTAACATTCCTGCATTTTTTTCGCCGTTAAATCCTGAACTAAGATCAACACCTTAAACATATCTGGGTTCAGCTCGTTGAATTCGTAGTTTTCACACTCCTTGTTAAAGATTACAACATATGTGATGAAATAACCATCATCTTTTCTTTTTGTATTCAGACATTTCCAACGATTATTGAATAACTTACTTTTCCCAATAAATATTTATTTCATAATCTTCACCGTTCTTCAAAGCAAATATATTCTGACTTTCTCGGTAGTAAAGAAAATATGATTTTTCATGTTCTAAAGAATGTCAACTTCTCAAAGATGAATTTGCTATTTTCTCGTCTTCCCAGTCGCTGTATACATTTCTGTAAATTGTTCGTATCATCTTAAAAAAAAGTAAAAATTTAATTTCATCATCTACATTTTCTTTGAACCCGATTATGTCATGTGCCACCGTGTTGGACGTAAAATAATTTAGATAAATTTCCGTTTTTCTTAATTTTTCATTATTTCAATTTATTTTGATATGGTTTTTAGAGTTTCTAGAAATATTGTTTTTTCTGTCGCTGTACTTTTTCTATCTTGCCTAATTATTCTTCCGTATCGAAGAATTTTTTATTTATTTACGCAAAGCAAGAAAATATACCCCAAGGTACTTCTAATTTATCGTTGTCATTGATATAATGTGGGCTGCAGCACAAAAAATGTGTATTTTTTCGTACTCTATATAAGTTTTGGTCATTGTCGCTAATGTTATAAATTGCTACTAACGGTTATAATATTAAGTGTGGACTGACACAAACAGTCGTCTAAAGATCTTTATATGGGAATTTCCCTGAAATCTGTCTTTCACTTTTATTTAAGACATCTATTTAATGCTTGTGTGTTTATTGATTAGGATTAAAGAATTTAATATCTGTAATTCGTTTCTTACACTGTCTTTCTCCTTGTATTATATATGTATAATATATCTATTATATGCGTTTTGTGTGCGGGTTCTTTCTACTACACTAGTTATTTATGAAGTCTTAAACGCCTAAACTACACAATTATTTTATTCATGGCGTGGAGATTACAACATATTATTTCGTAACTTTGTCTATTTTATTTGCACGAATTTGAATATAACGAGCCTGATTGGATTTCGAACTCCTTTCTCCGATTTTCTTTGCGAGCCACAATTAATTACAACATTGAAAAAAATATATTCAGCATGAAGGGTAATTTTTTAATTCTCTTTGATAATTTTTCTTTATCAACAACCGAGAAGCATCGTACTATGTGTACTACTTGTTTTTACCAAAACGAGTTTGTTATTGCATAATGTTTTTGCCGTTATAATCAAATCATACATTCAAGTAGTATGGCTGTTAGGTTCTGACCCACATACATTTGAGAGGTCGAGAGCATTCATCATATATATGTGTCTTTGTGTTACATATTTGTGTATATTACGTTGAGCAAATGTTTTTATGTTGTTTGGTGATGTGTGTTTGAACTGGGGAATATTTTTATTAGAGGTCAGCTTTACCTAATAACTAAAAAACATGATTGAAATAAAAAATATTTATAAACAAATTTAATTTCAATAAGTCAATGTTTTTCACTCTTTTTCTTCTGCTCTTTTATTATACAACACCATATACATTGGTTCAGCAGATACAATATTAGCTATTACATTAAGCTGCCATATTTGATAATAGATCAGATCTATTAAAAGAAAAATAACTAAACAGAAATTTTAAAAAAATCATAATTAGAATATATTTTTTATTTCCATAATTTCTAAGAATTCATCATTACACACATGCTCGATCTATAATATTCGTAGCATCCTTCTGTAGAACCATATTGCAGTTGTTTCGAGTGTTTCTTTTATCTTTGATGATATTGTGCAGGATTCACTGCCATATTGAAGAACTGACAATACATCGCAATCCAGTACTCTCTTCTTTATTTCTAGCAAAATTATGGTGTTTCTTAATACTTTAACTGAATCTGGACATTCTAACCGAGGTGATATGACTTTCTTCAGTCTTTAAATAAATACTTTCAAGGCAAATGAGCTCTGCATTTTCTTAAGCACGAGGATAGAAATTGCAGTGTATTAATATTTTGCCAATTTTGTCTTATTGTTTTCCTCAGGAAATAGCTAGATATAACCGAAACTTATATTTTAACAATTTCTTTTCTCGCAGTTCTTCCTTTTGGTATCGCTTCTCATTTATTTCTTCACTAGAAATTACGACATTCAAAAATTGAAATACATCGTCTTAATCTTCTGATTATCTTAAACTATTCTTTTGTTGTCCTTTCTCATTATTATAGTTTTCTCATTCTCTTTCACTCTCGGTAACCCATAGTATCATTGAGATTTTACGCGCTTTTCTAGCAAAGACATGATTAAAATGAATGCAATATTTAAATTAAAGTGAAATATTTTGAAAATTAATTTAAAATGTATCTAGTTTTTAACCGTCTGTCACACGTCGGTCTACATCAAAAAGATGCATTTATCGTTATTGTTTGTTGAATTTCCATTGACGAAAATCATTCTTAGTATTACATAACTCATAAAACCGTAATATCTAATGTTTAAACAGAATACTTACAAGATAACTGTCATGGATACTCCAATTCGATTTTTCTTAAAAATGGTAAAATATAAAAAGATATTGAGTATATCGTCAAATGCATATTAAACAGAAACAAGAGATGGTTTAGTAAATGAGATGTCAGTCATATTTATCGGAAACTTAAGGTGACTGTGTATCGTTCTGAGATACACGGAATACTCCTCTATACGTCAGATGTATGGCCTCTTCATCGTATTTATCTGCTGAGGCTGGATGTTTTTCGGAAGTTTTGTCTTCACGCCATCAGAACATATGCATTTGAATAGTTTTCTATGATAGATTGCTTAAAAATATGATATTGCGATGATTGAATGTTTGTTCAGGAGATCCCAACAAAGATAGGAAGATCAAGTTGTACGCATGAGCGATCAATGGACATTAAAAGACTCATGGAATTCTAGATCTAATTTGGGTAATGTAAAATATGTCTACATTTAAACCTCTTTTTCTCAGGGAGATCAAAATATTAGTGAAATAATATCATGAATACATTCGCGATAAATTGACTGAACATTAGTAGAAACACCTTTGCATGCATTTCCAAAAATATAGGCACTTGCTACACATGCGGCTTAGCCTGCAATATAGGAATGAGAGTGTGCTTCTATATATCAAAGCTTGACCTTGTGTTTTTTTTGTGTGTGTGTGAAAGAGAGAGAGAGATAGATGGATAAAGTAGAGTTATGCAACATATTGTATATTATAGATACCTACAATTACATAAAATTTTTAACTGGTTTGCGGTTTCTTTTATCTGTTTTAATATTTATCAGGCAGTCAGCAAAGTGCAATACGGGATATACGCTTTGGGCGATTATGTCCTGAAAGAGACATAACCGACTTGGCAGAATATTATCTTGCAGTAGTTTGCCATTAATTTCTGCTGTAGACTGGTTGCTAGCCAAGGCTATATAACCCAATCTGTCTTATTATTTAGCCCATAATTTCAGGGAAAAGACAGATTAATACCTTTCCCAAGGTTATTTGTGCATAAATGAATGCAAGTAATTCAACTGGAATTCGAAATCTTTCCAAGTCGATATCCACTGCATCACAAATGAATGTAATGTTCGTAATTGAAAAATTTAATTATGTTGTTTTCTTGCATAAAACTTCATATATCTTTGATGAATACTAGTGGATTTATAATATTCGCGAATTACTTGAAAAATTACATTCAAAATTTTTAAATTTCATTCAACGACTTATCTACTTAGTGAGTCATGACATTTTTTAAAAATCTCTTCATATCAATTTCCTGTCGACAAAGTGTTATCCTAAAATTAACACAGCAATTTTTGTAGAATAATAAGAGATCAGACATTCTCTTTTGGCCTAGACTGAACGTTTTTATCCGTAAACATTGTAATGTTTTCTTTTGTCTACAAACCTCAGAGTTGGTCCAGACATTCATATATGTTTGATGATGTTAATCCCAAAAGTGATATTTTTTTTACTTCTACTCTCGAAGGCCCACGAGATGAATCAATAAAGTTAGGATATTTGTTATGAAGAAAAGTATTTGTTTTCAATAAACTCATCTGTGATTTCATATGCGAAACATTCGAAAGTCTGTTCATGATGCGTGTTGCTATTTTATGTGTACTGTTGCAACTTTTAAACCAATTGCAAGAATTACATACACTAATAGTTTTATGTATGTGTGTGCCTTTTTTCATTAATTTATATATTCTAAAATAAGTGATAAGCCTTGTTCGTTTATGACTTAGATATTTCTTTAATTAATAAACCTCAAGTAATGTGATAATGCCATTAAGATTCAAGTAAATACTGGGAGTGAAAAGCATAAAAACACTTTAGTAAGAACGGGAAACGGAATCCTAAACAGAAAAAAATTATAAATATCCACTTATTTCCAAAAGACTGTGTAAGATTGTGAGTCTATAGAAAAGTACCTTGTCCTTCTTAAATTTTAATGTATTTATGTATATCAAATATGTATTTACAAATATTATCGTATTATTATTATTATGTCATTTTTCATCATATTTCGATTTCTGCTTTGGTCTCACTACCAACCAAGACTTCGGGGAGACCTAAGGCAGGTAGTGGCGTGTTGTTATGGCTCCATTTCATGTTTTTCTATCTTCCCTATCATCCCCAGCATTACATAGATAAAGTTTTCCTTAGTGTGTGGGCTGTACTTAATAAGACAATTTTTTGTATATCTCTTAAGCTGGGGTTTCCAGGGATTCTTTCAATGTGTTGTTTTGTTCCATTTTTTGTCATTCCAAGTGCACCTACTATCACTGGCACAACTCTTGTTTTCAATTTCCACATTTTTTCTATTTCAATTTCCAGGTCTTTATATTTTGACAGTTTTTCAAATTCCTTGATTGCTATGTTACAATCCGCTGGACAAGCCATATCAATTAATAGACAAGTTTTCTCCTTCTGGTTTTTAACAATAATGTCTGGCCTGTTTGCTTCAATTTTTCTGTCTGTGTAGATGGTGTAATCCCATAGAATGGTTACATCTACTATTTCTGTAACCGGTGCTGGGTGATGTTCATACCAGTGTTGTTTACAGCTTTTCCATAATGTTTGCAAATTGCCCAATGTAAATATTGCCCAACTCTATCGTGGCGATTTTATATTCATTTGGGGCAAGCACATAACAGCCTGAGATTAGGTGGTCTATTGTTTCTTGGTGTTTATCACAAAACCTGCATTTTGGATCCATATTATTATGCATAATATTTGCCTGAAAGTTTCTAGCGAAAAGATTTTGGTCTTGTGCTGCAAGAATAAAGCCTTCAGTTTCAGACTTTAATCCAGATGCACGTAACCATCGATGAGTATTAACTTTGTCAACATTGGATATATTGGCACGTTCTGGATATTGGCCATGCAGAGGTTTGTCTTGCCAGCGTTGTTTCATCTGTTCAAGAGCTTTATCTTTGGCTTTCATTTTCATATTTTTTGCCGCAATAGTTGGTTCTTGGCTTCTGTTTTGCTTTTCTACAGAATCAACTCACTGTAAATCTTGTTTGTATTTACTGCCTTCTTTTATTATTGAATATTTTTTCTTTCTTTCTTCATGTTGCCTTACTAATTGTATCATCCAATCCTTTGTTGTTTCTATGTATGTTAGTAAGCCAATAGTTGTTGTCTTGTATGACAATTCCAGCTGAATAAGACCTCTTCCACCTTTTTACGGGGTATGTATAGACGGTCTACATCAGCCTTTGGATGATGCATCTTATGCTTAGAAAGAAGCTTTCTTGTTTTAGCATCCATTCGCCTGATGTCGTTTAGAGTCCAGTTTAAGATGTTAAAGCTATATTGGACAACTGGGATTGCAAGGCTATTAATGGCCATAACTCTGTTCTGTGAATTTAATTCAGTTTTTAATATCATTCGTAGCCTTCTATAGTACTATTTACGCAATATTTCTTTCATTTTTTTATGGTGAATGTTTTCGCTCTCATTTACACCTAGGTATTTATAAGCTTCTTCTGGTTTCAATTCTTTTATTGTTACAGCAGGGTCTAAGCTAATTGAGGATGTTTCTTGTATTGATCCACGTAAAACTGTAGCTTTCATTCCAATGTCTTCGCTGAAGCATTTTACAGTTTGCAGAAGACCTTCCAGCTCATTATCATTCTTAGCATATAACTTTAAGTCATCCATGTAAAATAGATGGCTTATTTTCTTTTGGCCTATTTTATAACCACATTCTGTCTTATTAAGTTGACTGGTTAGTGCTATTAATGATATGCAGAATAGTAAGGGAGATAAAGAATCACCTTGAAATATACCTCTTTTGATGTTTATTTCATCAGACTTATAGGTTCCATTTATATGATTGACGTAAAGGGTTGTTTTCCATATAGACATGCACTGTTTGATGAAATTGATGATGACGGGCGATATCTTGTATATATTTAAAGTCTTTAAAATCCAGGAATGTGGCACACATCGAATGCCTTTCGATAATCTATCCAGGCAGTACTAAAATTTTTCTTTGTACTGTAGCAATTTTCCTGGATCATTTTGTTAATTAGCAATTGGTCTTTACAACCATAACAGCCACGTTTGCACCCTTTTTGTTCAAGCGGTATCATGTCATTTCCTTCTAAGAATAAATATGTCTGTTTTGTTAAAATAGATGTTAATAGTTTATATGTTGTCGGAAGACATGTAATTGGTCTGTAGTTTTTCGGGTTGTTTGTGTCACCATTCTTAGGTAGAAGAAATGTAATTCCTTTGGTCATCCATGCAGGAATTTTAGTGGGATCGTCAACCATTTCTTGAAGTTCTTTGGCTAGTTTCTTATGTGCTGTATTTAAATAATATAGCCAAAAGTTAGGAATTTTATCTATACCAGGGAATTTCCAATTGTGTGCTTTTTTTAGTGCAAATTTAACATCAGCTTCTGTAATTCCAGACCATGTCTGTTCTGGTTTATTTTTCATTCGTTCTATCTCTTGGGCAATCCAATGTACTTCCTTGCTATGTTCTTTAGGGCAAGCCCATATCTTTTCCCAGAACTGTGTGACTTCTTCCATTCTGGGGGGGCTGTCACTTCAATTCTTTTTTTACCTATTTCCCTGTAAAATCAGTCTGAAAAATCTTGTTTTGTCTGTAAAATCTTGCTCTTTTCTCATAGCGTCTTATTCTTTGAGCCTTCAGTTGGATTTTTGCTTTATTTTTTCTTTATTTGATAAGACTTCATTTTCATTCCTAATGTTATATTTTCTTTCGGCTCTTCTGCTTTTCCTAGTTCTTACATTTATTCCTCTACTCTTATTATTATTATTATTATTATTATTATTATTATTATTATTATTAATAGTAGAAATAGTAGTAGTAGTAGCAGCGGCCGCTATCTGGTTATTTCTATTACAAGGCTATATTTGAGTTTTAGTCTATGTGTATTTTGTCAACACTTTATATGTTGTCAAATTGCCATTTTAAATATTTAATCGGAGCCTGTATATTAAGTTACTGAGTAAATATATTTCTCCAGAGATTTATTTTAAATTTTTACTAATTTTATCTGAGTTTATCCAAATGCAAGGAAATGAATCAGAATTATTGAATTTTTTACATATTCACTCTTGATTTGTATACCTATATTCAACATCCAATTATTTTACTTGTGTTAGAAAACTGATTTGGTTTGTGTACAAATTTATAGCTGATATTGAAGGTAAAACGGCATCGCGACGTTGTGCAAGTTTTTTTTTCACTACAATAATAGTGACTTAGTAGTGAATTTAATACTCACTCGGTGACCCATATATCGTGTATTGTTACAAGAATTGCTAAGGAAAAAAATTACAGAATGAGGTGGATAGACGTGATTTTCCAATTCCTGAAGAGCCACATCATTGTGAAAAATGAAAAAAAAACATGATTTACAGTTATTTTCGAATATTGTAGTGTTTTTTCGTCAAGAATATTTTACATTTACTTACCAGTTACTTTGTATTTTGAAGTAACTGTTTCTGGGCAGTTAGAAACGCGTTACGTTGATATGTTTCCAAACTTTTTTTTGTAATTCATATAACTGTTAAATTTTTCATGCTTTTAAGCGACATGCTGTTAGAAAAGCGGATGTGCGTTTTGGTGCGGTGGATATCTACACGGAACGACAAATCGGGAAGTTCGAATTCTAGTTGAATTTCTTGCATTCATTTACGCACATATACCCATGGGAAAGTTATTAATCCGTCTCTTCACTCCAGTAATGAATTAATAATAGAACAGATTGGTTTTAAGTCGTATACAGCAGAAAGTAATGGCGAACTACTTCGGGATAATCTTCTGCCGAGTCAGTCATGTCTCTTTCGAGACATGATCATCCAAAATGCGTATCACGTATGAAACTTAACTTACTGTAAGAAAACAATAACAATTCATCCGTATATACTCTAGTAACTACGTAGAATATAAAACATCGCACACAGGGTTTAACTAAACATAATAAACAGCAACGATAGGAGAAAATTTTGCAAAAATTGAACTGTTACTCTGCTAGATTCATCCAAATGCAATTTTTAAAGCGTCTCATCTTTATTTGCCTCCCGATACGACAGAAGACACTGTAACAATATTTGTAATTAAATAATTCTATTATACAGAAACAAACTTTGGCAATACAACAGATTCATCGTGGTAATAGCGTGCTTAATTTGCGTGTAAATGATATTCTAAGTAATGACTATTATTAACAAAATCTGACAAAATGCCAATATTTTCAAACATTTATAATATTACAAATATTTATATTGAAAATGTTTTTTGGCACTAGAATGCTAAACAAGACATTAAGAAATTATGAAGCGACATGAGTATGTTCATCTTCAATAGCCAGTGTATTTCCGGTCAAAGGCGCACAACGCTCTACATATCTTCCTGTTCTTTGTGGCGCTTAGTATTATTTATATTTTTTTTATTTCCTCTAATACATATTTTTACAGAAAACTATACATGTTCCTTATATATGTTAAGCGTTTCAATGTTCTGTCTCAGTTGCATTCATTATGTGTAATGAATGCCAAATTCTACAAGCCGTCTTTCTTCACAATATATCCTAGGAATATCAATTGTCGTGATCTTATTTTACGTTTAATAGTCCACTTTATTTCAACTTTTTCTAATACTTTTTCGCCACTTACATGTTCAGTCCAAAGTATTTTATAATCCTTCTACAGAACCATTTTTCAGTTACCTCAATTTTTTTCTTCCTGCCTAAGGAAATTTACTGGCATTCATATCCAAAATAGTGTACGGTTATAGCAAAATTATATCTTCATTCTTAATTTGTAACGAAGTTTTCCTGAGATATATAGCTTTCAAATATATATCTTACCTGAGATATATAGCTTTCAAAGATTAGCTTAAATCTTTGAAAGCTATCTCAATGCACTTAAGTCAAATTTCTGTCATACTTACGTCCGCTCTGAAAATAGTATTGCTTATTTTTGCATTTTCCTAATGTCTGTGTCATCAGTCTGTATTTGAAACTTTTACTCGAAAGTTTGATCAAAATTATACATTCTCTATTCGTACGACTGATATTTCAATATTCCTTCTTACACTCCTTGATGTCGAATTTAGGATTGACTATACACCCTTTTCTAAGTCTGCTATTAACACAATGTTATTTGCATATTTTTGATTTTGTTTTAATTTGTGTGAATTCTAGCATTCCTAATTCTCTCAGGATAACCTGATTAAAATTTTTTAATAATTCTTGTGGGGATATAAATTATTGGCTTACGTTGATTTCTATTTGTGCGCATATATTGGATATATTTTCGCTATAGATAGAAAAAAAAAGTATATTCAGCAATATAAATTCAAGAGTAAAACACTATTGAGAGTCAAAATATGTATAAAGTATATGAATTCAGAATGGAGATTTTGTCCAGATTTCGAACATATCTTTCTGTTAATTAGCATGTTTTTGTTGTTTACAGAGCATTCCAAGTGTGTAAAAAAATCATGATCAATTATGCTATACAGTTATAGTGTCTGACATTAAGCATGCGAAGAAACACACTATAATTTTTGTAATTTTTCTATAACCAGCTAAAATTTACCAAATTCCTTCATTATATATATATATATATATATATAGTAAAATGGGTGAATTGTACTTGTTTTATATATTTAATTACGTTCAATAATTTTGTTTAATTTTGATTTTGTTGACTGCACTGTATAGTAGAGTGTTTTGGGCACTGCTTGTCAAATGTAAATCACCAGGACGCCTTTCTCTCTGACAGAAATTTGATAATAGCATACTGTTCTAATAGATATTCGTGTGGTAAGCTCCAGTACGATTATTTTAGGGGACAGTGCAGAGGAATATGAATGAAAAAAGGTCATCCGTTAAAACCATGGTGTGTAGGGCAGCATTTTTGCTGTTTCCGTAACAAACTGTAGGGTTGTTAGTCCTGCGTATAACCCAAAAAACCTGGAGCAAGGTGATTTTCTAAGCGTAGCTTAGACGTGGTACACAGCTACGTACCCGATTCGCAAAGAGCTGGATAATATATCCAGTCAACATCAGGGTGTTTAAAGTTATTCCAATGGTATGTCTCAACTCATCATAAGGCGGGTTCTTCATACTTAACGCCGAGCACTATCACACCTGGGCACATGATGGTAAGTGTCTTGAGGAAGTGGTGCTATGGTTAAAAAGATTAATGTCGACTTCGTGAAGATATCGATATGATATCGTCACTCATCAAATACCTTTTTCATTCTGCTGTTATGTTCGTTTCGAAATAATTCATATAGAATTTGGTGTAATAGAAAAATTTGTTGGATTGGTCATTTTTTTGCGATTGGTTTGTTTTCTTTTATTGTGCAGGTCTTGCTTTCTCTTTACTGCTTTTCAATATACGCATGAAAGGATGTCTACTTAATTGCATTGTATTGAATAGGTGATTATTTCGAATTGAATTTTTTTTCATTTCATTTAACATCTTTTTATGTTGATATATTTCGTCTTCACCATTTCACCCTGTTGATATATTTGACCGATTAAATGTTTTTAAGGCATGGTTAACGTTTATGTTCAAATTTGTATTTGTGTTAGTCGGATATATGTGTGATTGTATTTTCGTTCTGTGGTTGTTTAATATATATATATATATATATATATATGGTTTGACGTTCCGCTATAGTTTTTGAGTAAAAGTCCACACAAATATGTATTAAGGGGAAAAGATGTGAAGACCTATAGGTCGAGAAAGATTCTTAGTCTGAATTTCGCGTGCGAGCTAGAGCAGACTGATAACGTTTGGGGTGGTTTTATCTACTTGTCCACAATATATAATTAATGGTGAGAATATTAACAGTAAGCTGATCAGTGTTATGTAATTCATGCCGAAATCGAAGTTTTGTCTATTATTGTAATGTATACGATCATCATGTTTTTGCTTGATTTTGCTGTGATTTGCCAATATTTTTCGTATTTATCTGAAGTTTTGTGTAAGTTAATATTTTGTGCCTGATTGATTGTTTTTGCTTCATACATGGATTTTGGTAAGTGGTGCAAGTTTTGATTGTGTTTAATTTTATATTTCTGTTGACGTTTGTGAATGAGCTTAAATAAATGTTTGATAAATTGCGTTTACTGAGGTAAAATCTTTCAAACATTTTTGGTAAACCTTTTAAAATGTGTTCGGTCGAACTTTTATGGTTTCAGTAGATATGCTTGCTTATATTTTTAAGTGTTAGAGCTCCTTTTTCTATGATTGCTACTTGTTATACTGTTTTAGTGTGGGTTTGTGTGTAATCTCTTCGGTTTATTGACTGCTGTATTATTAGGTTGTTTTTTTCCCTTTCTTCCTTGTCTTCCTGCTTATTGTATGTGATTGACTGTCCCATACATACATACATACATATATATATATATGTGTGTGTGTGTGTGTGTGTGTGTGTGTGTGTGTGTGTGTTAGTTTGGGGTTGAGGTTATATTGCTCGTTTTGTTTTTTGTTTTGGTTCTGTTAATTAATTTTGAAAATTCGAAAACAGCAGCAGAAAAAGAAGAGACCTTGAAGAATGAATATATCACAAATATGTCTTCATGAATCGTTTATGTCGGCATGACTCAAAAAACACGACTTAGTTAAGTGATAAACTGATGCATGTTAATTTTATTATCACCCTCTCTCTCTCTCTCTCACTCCATTTTGACATTGAACTCTTTATGATAAAACTATTTGCCTAAAGTCTCATTCTACCATTAAACGACTGAAAAACGGCAATTTTTCTCTAATATTGCTTACAAATAATATACACACACGTGCAAACCCACACACAAATACACACACACTCCCGCAGACACACACACACACACACACACACACACACACACACACACACATATATTATATTATATTTATATGAAATATTGTTTCAGAAATAAACGTAGTGTCGAAACATATAAGCATTTTCATATAAAATAATGTAGAAAGTGATCATATATATATTTATATATATTTTAATTCAGATACTTCAATCCAAGGGAAAAAAGCAGGAAGGTTAATTCCAAAAACCCGATCCTAATTAATATTAAAAATTTATTTTAATATTAAAAAATGATACAGGAAGAGAGTTCCGTGTAATAAAATATTACAGAGCAAATATATATTAAAAAAGGATTAATTCAAAGATGTTGAATGGCCATTTCGATATGAAGATCCCCACGGGGGATAACACATCACCTCAGCAACAGAAAAATCCTTTCAGAAACTGGAGAAAAATTAGTTTACTTTTCCTTTTTAAATAGATTTGCAAAGAAAATAAAAAAAGAAAATAAACAGGAAAAATAAAGGAAAAGAAAAAGAAAAAGATAAAATCAAATCAAATCAAATAAACAAGAAAAGAAAAAAATTGACATCGTCTGGGTTCGAAAAAAAAAGGAAAGAGAATTGTAACTAAAAATTAACAGACAGCCGTGTTAAATCGACGTAAGGTTAAGCAACGCGGAAAAAAGGTGGGAGATAAGAGAGATAAAGGAAGGAAGGGAGGGAAAAGAAAAGAAAAGAAAGAAATTTTTTTTTAAATATTACAGACGCTGGACATATTCAAAAACCTAAATTCCCAAAAACGTTGAAGTATTAGAAAAAGGCATTTACTTAAAAAGGCATAATTATTTATAAAACGGAATAAAAAGATATAGGATTTAAAATAAAATTATTTTTTTAAAAATTAGGTCATTTGAATTAAACTAAATAAAGACATCACTAGGTAAAAAAAAAAATTCATTTACAATTATACATACATATAGAAGTACACATATTCATACATACATATACACACACACAATTCTACGATTAAGAATACATATATACATACACATACACACACATACATTCAATTTCATACACACTTATATACACATACAAGTGCATACACACATATATATATATGTGTACACAACTATATACAAAAAATTCATATACACACAATATATATGTGTACACATACATGCACACATATACATACACACACACACATATATACATATTACATATGCACTCGCACACATACATATTTCGTCCATTAATCAAGGATATATTCTTCCTTTAATCGCAATCTTCTCGTTTAAATTTCTTAAATTTATAAATTTTCAATTTCGTATCCGGCATGTAAAATCAAACATTCTAAAGAAATAATCAAGATATGTTTACTAATTTGGCTACTTTTCACCAATTTCAAGTTAATATTACTTATATTTATAACCATATACATTTAGAATAGTGCAATCCAACTTGTTAACACATCAAATCGCATATATGAAATGTCAAGACAACACATAAAACTCATAGTCCGAGGATTACGATCTAGCTTGGAACACACTATCAGCATTCGATGTTGACCGCGGTAAGCAATTAAATATTTATTTAAAATTATCTGGGAAAGTAATCGATAGTCAACACTTTCTTCGAAACTATCATCTGTCGCAAACACTATATGATTTTAGTTAACTCTGCCTTTTTTTCTGCGCTTGGAGAGTTTCTGAATAACTTGTATTTTTAATTGAGACAAAGAATAAATGTTGAATGTCGATTTTTCAGTGTTAACGTGTGATGGGCAGCTAAACGGAATATCAAAGATCTAATAAAATAATAGAATCTTTTACAATAAGTTGTTGCTACTAGGAAATACTGGAAAAATGTTACGAGACTGAAAACAAAATGTAAACTTAAACATTCGAAATGTAATTATTAAAAGGATTTGTAGTTAAATGAGCTATAAAAGCGGAAAATAGTAACTTTTCTCTCATTCATCTTCTGAAAGTAAGACTGTTTGAGGTGAAATAAAATTTGTAAAATATATTGGTATAATATTCATTACATGGAGAATGAAAATCGAAAACAAAATAATGCTGCACATATATATACATTTAGGAAAACATAGTAATTTAATTAAAATGATAAAAAGTTCATATGTTCTGATGACCAACTTATGGAGTAGAAGTATTGGTATTTGTCAGGTAATTATGATTCAACGAAATTTTTTTGGCTTTACGCTTTAATTTTATTAACTTTGTTTTTGAAGCTGTTTTATAAATTGTGTCGTAAATATTTGTTTTACTTTTATGGGTTATATAATTTTCATTGTTTTTGAAATTCATGTTTCACGTACCTGATATCCTGCATTTCTCATTTCCTGTCTTAAAATGTATAGTGCCGTATATATTTGTTTTTTGTTTAGGGGTTATATCATTTTCTTTGTTTTTGAAATATCATATCTTCACGTGTCGGTTCTCCTGCATCTGTAATTTCCTGTCTTAAATAAAATTATGCCGCACATATTTGTTTTTGTTTTAAAATTTATATCATTTTGATCGATTTTGAAATATCATGTATTCGCCTGTTAATACCTGTTATCCTGCAATACTCATTTTTTTCTAATTCATTAAGTTGTATCAATATGTCTGTTGATATATTTGCTAATAATTTATTGAAATCGTTTTTACCTTTTGGTTGGAAATGATTTTTATGTACTGTCACTATAATAGTGCATATGATATATAAATGTCTTGTTCATTATGTATATTTCGCATGTTCGTTGTGTTTTCTGATATGCGATTTAATGAAATAATATCACATATCACTTAAATTTTTATTACGCTTACTTTTAAATCCTTTCCAAGGTTTAGTACCTACATCTATAAACATTCTCCGTTCACTAGAAATTTTCTAAACTGCCCATATTTGAACATTTTCTTTCAACTTAAAATCACACGTTTGATTAATTAATCCATTCAAGGAAAGACATTAAGCCCATTTCCTCTTTGGGATTCTCAATCTCATATTATCTGAAGACAGCCTCTATTAAATAAGCTCGATGACATAAAAAGCTGACAGGGGCCCAATTTCCTCGATCAACAGGATTCCTAAGATTTAAATTCATGTTCAAATTACTACTTGCTAGAACTTCGGTTATGACTCCGATAGCGAGCTATTGCGAATATAAATGTCTTCATTACATATTAAATTATATAACGTCTGATCGCATGAAGTAGAATTCTGTTCACATCGAACAATCTTCGAATCTATATGCGAGCGATAAATGTCTTGCACAATTTAATATATCACTAGAGATTGTCGTCCTCGCTGATCATATGAAGACCGTGCAAGAACAAGGAAAATAGGGGTTACCAATATTTGCTGCAGGCGACAAAAACACATCAAGTGATCAGAATTTTATTGATTTTTGGCCTCTGAATTTGCTTCAACTGATTGTATTTGATTCATATTGAAGAGAATCAAATAGTGCGATATGCATGGTTTGCTATAAATTCAACCAATTTTCCAGCCTCAAATCTTATAAAGAGTCCTTTAACTCTAATGTTAAATAATAAGACATATTCAATTTTTTAAAATTTTCTTTTTGTTCAAAAATACTTACGAGCCATATTTTCAGCTTCAAATCCCTGAGCATCTTTTAATGTCCTTTTGAAGGTATCGGCAACTCTATCTGCTTGACTATACAGATATCAGATAACATATCGGTGCTGGTAAATTTCAAATGCGTAGCATTTGCATAAGAAATGTAACTCCCTAGAAGCAAATTTAGTTCTATTATCGAATTCCACACTGGCAATTACAGGAAACGTTTCAAACATTTTGCGGAAGAATCTAATCGTTACTGCATTAATATATAGACCACAATTACATAGCATGAAAGTTTTAGTGATTTAGCAGGTTTCATATGTCGTCTTGCCGAAGTTTACCACTACTCGGCCATACCTGATATTTTGAAGATTAAGATTTTGCTGCTGAATTACAACTATTATTATTGTAAATATATTTTGAATGTCTTTATCCAACTTTCAAATTCATTTTCGGATTCCAGTGAAGCAATCAGGTTATCTTCAGTAATTGTATATATTTTTATATTATCTACTCAAGTCTGTTCCATTTTTTAAATCTATACTAATTAAATTCTGAATTCATATTTCAATAAAATAGTAGACTAACGTGTTATTCGGTTTGCAGAATGAGTGAGAATCATTTTCCTAAAGCCTAATGTTTATACTGATTGACGATTAACATTTTGATATATCAATGTTTTCTAATATTATCCTATGTAATGACTTTTCAGCAAAAATTATAGAATCGCTTTCTGTTCAATTTGATTGCATCAATTTTTCCGTATTTGTCAAATGTTTTGAAGCCTGGGTGAATGCTATCACTGCACCGTTCTCAAATTTGTGTCATTAAATCTTCTATGCCATATTCGCTCGCGTTCGATGCTATTATTGTTTGTCACTGCGTGTCGTAATGTGTCAACGATACCTTTAAAGTAATTATATTTTAAATTTCTTCAATATTTATTTGAAATTCTGCTAAGCAATTATATTTCGTACTCTTCTTAAGTAATTTATTCAGAAGTGCACGCAATATGTAGCCCATATGTATTATAATAATTAACCAATCCAAGAAATTAATGTAGGATTACCAACTTTGTGATAAAAAGACATTTGTTTAAGACATTTGTTTAATTGCCAGTGCACGAGCGAAATCTGGCGTTTTCCCTTTTCTTCGATTAACTGTGAAAATATTTAATCTTAACAATAAAGAATTGACAAATTTGTTGAGTGATTTTAAGCCCGTAGTCATATAATCTCTGAAATATTTGTTGAATCAGTCATACTTGCTGTATTTTTGTAGAACTTTTGATAATTATGTCATGTATGTAAGCAAAGGTAACGCATTGTTCACTCTCATACTATCCATTATATGCTAAAAGTATATGGAGCTAGTTTTATTTTCAATTCGTAGTATCACTTATATGTATTAATAATCCAGCAGATCAATATTGAAATAATATGCAGATCAATATTGAAATAATATGTTGGCAGTTATATCATCTGTATTTAGTAGTGTATATACATGCAAGATTGGGGACTTATTAAATCCAGTTAAAAAATCTGCGCAAAAAGTAATCTTATTATTTTTTCTTATATAATCTGATGTCGTGCCTCTTTCTGAATAAACTATTTTCGCAACAAAACCAGATTTCTAACCTATCAAGTTCGTTGTTTTAAACCCTAAGGCAGCAAAAAAAAGGGATATTTCTTTCGGTTTAAAATCCTTAAATCATTTTGTTTTATTTAAAAAAATCACGTTGAGTTGTATATTTTCTTAACACATCTGTGAGAACATTACTAAATATCTCTTAACTTACACAATTTTCTTTAAATCAAATAATTTTCTCTTAAATTGATTTTTCATAAATGCAGTAATGGGCTATTACCACTGTTAAAATGATTCTAGTCTATGAAAATCTAGCAATTTTGAGTTAGAGTCTTTTATTACGTCAATATCTGCTTTATTTAGTTTCATCAGCAAGAGCAATGATACATGTGATTTTCACAAGAAGATAATTTGTTTTCCCTCACTCTTTTTGCAACGTTCTCGTTTATTTCAGCTTTGGCTGGCTAATTCTTTTAAAATTTTTTTAATGAATATCTGTAATGTTGCTACCAGTGACCATCTGAAATCTCACTATGGTTTTATTCATTTTTGCTGTCACGAATTTTCAATTATTTTAATTTTACAGATTTTTGAATTTTAACACTACTTTCAGTAAATTTATCTGTGTATTTTTTGTCTCGCTGTAGTTTGTTAGCAACACAATTAAATTATTTTATTGTTTTTAAATGGACAATTCTTTCAGAAACATAGCACACTACAACCATAATATGTGATAAGATTTGCAGTATTTTGACTTCAGAGTTTTCTTTTTATACCACTTTCCTTTTTCGATATACTGTAAATTCTGGAATGCTTTTGTTTTCGATTTTCGTTTTATCATAAGTTAAATTCACAATTTTACCATTACTCAGTAAATTTTTGCAATATTTACTTTGAATCTTGTTCATGTTTGTAAGAATGTGAGATCGTCTTTCCGCAAACTTGATTCGATCTTAGAGATTTGACGAAGATTAGACATCTAAATCTGTCTATGCATTTAGATTAGTATACTTTAGTATAGTTTTTCAAAATTTAGATAAACTTTGACTACGTTTTGGACAAAAACCTTCATTTTCGTTGTAGTTAGATTCATGTACTGCTAACATGAATGAAAAATCTTTTCGCCAAATATTTGATAATATCGAGACAGATTCTTTAAATGGAACCTTTTTAGATTTCTCTGCAAAATGAAATGCATATATTTTTCATGTAAACAATTTTCATAACGCAAGATGTATTTTTTCATCCGATCAACTTTGAAATTTTTCTTGTCTTCTGAAATACGATAGGAACGCATTGATTCTTCTGTGACTTAAGTAAATTTATTAACTGTGTTAATAATTGACTTCGGCAAAAATGAAATTGACGCATTATTTTCTTTGTTTTTTTATGTTTGCCTTTATCTGTGCAAAATATTCAAACAGTTCTAGCTGCATATGTTTTAATAATATGTTTTCGATTTTTTATTTTTTGCTAAATAATTCAGTTGAATTATTCCATAGTGTATAATGTTCATAAAACTAAGAAGAATTTTCTTTTCTTTTCCGTATTTTTTTCAGCAACACTTTATGCAATGCAAGAAAAAATAAATTCAAGTGAATTCGATTCCTCGTAGCCACTGTTATGTCTTAGTTGTGTTGTACGAAGGCAAAACAATCAAGAAATATAATGTTGCGTAATTTTGCTCAATACTCACATCCGATTCACTTTCATTAAATCACTTTCCAATTTCTCTCTGGTTCTCTCTCTGTCAATTCTACTTGGAAGTGTCCATGTAGTATGACGGAAATATATGTTCATCTCCCTAATAAATATTAATTTCAATTTAGCTAGAAACAAAAAGAGAATACTGGAATGCTATGTGATGCCGGTTCTTCAATATGGCAGTGAATGTTGGACAATACCATCAAAGATGAAGGAAAAACTTGAAGTAACTGAACTGTGGTTCTACAGAAGGATGCTACGAATATCATGGATTGAGCATGTGAGCACTCATGAGATTTTTTTGAAAATGATGGAAACGAAAAGGAAATTAATACTGAGCATCAGGAAGAGATAGCTGAAATTCCTGGGAGAGGCAATGGAGATAGAGGGCTTAGAGAACCTGATACTAACAGGCCAGGTAGAGGGAAAAAGAGACAGAGGAAAGCAACGCATAACATATTTGAATGACCTAATCAGGTGAATGATGGAACGAGTTTTGCCTGGTTTAATAGGAGAAGGCGTGCTGTGTGAATCTACGAATATTACTAATAGTTAATCTACTTATACTACTAATATTCAGGCTTATTACGAATTCCTCCTCACAGATTGAACACATTCGTCAAAACCAAAGGCAGTCAAATGATATACAAATCACAAATACGTTGTTGGTTTCATCTTACCAATAATTTAATTCTTCTAAATGACGTGTACCAAATACACTAGCGCGTTTGACAGATGATTCATTAAGTTCATCGTTCTCTATTGCCTTCAATATTATGCTCTTTCCTCTTTATGTGCAGTAGAAATATAACCTCTTTCTTTCTCATTCTAAATTTTATTTTTATTGATGTTTCCATTTACTACAAAACTTCGCCATTGCTCACATATTCATTTCAAATTAACCTCACTATCTTTCAATGTAACCAAATTTTATTGCCTCAATTTTCTTCATTTGTGATTAGATATTCTAGCATTCACTGTCGCACAGGAGGATCAATATTGCAGAAGATTTCAGTAATATTTTATTGTTTCTAAGGAAAATTGTCATGGTTTAACAATTTGTTTCGGAATGATTATTTCATATAAGTAAGTCTCTATAGATTTGGATCTCTCCAAATTTAATTAAATGTGATGTAAATCTAATAAAAATTTAGAAAACTCGATACGAGATGTTTTTTAAAGTTAATTCTAGTTTTTATGAAAGTCACAATTAAAGTAAGATAAACATTTTGTTTATTTCTTATCTATGTATCTATCGATGTATTTATGTATGTATGTATGTATGTATGTATCTCTCTATCTATCTATCTATCTATCTATCTATTTATCTATCAGTGTATTTGCGAATGTATATATATATATATATATATATATATATATATATATATATGCATGATTGTGTAAAAGTTGAGATATAAAAATGTGTTTGTATATATATATAATATGAATTAAAACAAAAGAAAATCTGTTTTATTATCACGTCTTGTCTCTTTGAGAGTGCAAGTCACACAACTGAACTGAAGATTAATTTACACCTCTATTTACTCAGATATCTCACGTTTATATAGACATTCTATTTTTATAAGCCAATAAACAAGAACACAGTTACTTTTAGACTAACACCAAACAATAATTTATTGCATTCTATATATTAAATAAATGTATAAATATCATGACAATAATTTTATTAGAATATATATATATATATATATATATATATATATATATATATATATATATATTTTACTTGTATACGAGTTATTACGATATCTAGGTTTCTACTATATGTCGTGTATTCGCAAATCGCCTGAGGACACTACTCATTTTATAAAACTAGATCACGTAAATCACTCCTTTACAAATGGAAAATATTCAAAAGTTTAAAAATACAATTTTATTGAACACTTGTTGATACAAATATATGGAGTATGTGTAAGTATTAGATAGATTTTCACAATACATTTACTATAATAATGGAAGGTAATGAAGGTGTTGGGTATTACCTATTGATAATTCATAAATATTTCGTAACCAGAACCTTCTTTAATCTTATTATGACCAGAAGCTATGTAATTAATCAATATATATATATATATATATATATATATATATATATATATATATATATATATATATATATATAGCATTCCCCACAACATTTTGAATATATATGATACATTTAATAAGACTACATAATGTAACATTATTGAAATAAATATTATAAATATATAAATTTAATTTAGATTAATCCGCAATCACTTTTGTGCAGCCTATTTCTCAATAGCGATTGCTGGTGACGTCACGCTAGACTGCTTCAAACGTCCAGCCCCTCATGAATACTAACATACAGAGAAAAACATTCTAACTACCACTCAGCCATAACATCGTTTAGTGATATTGACAAGAAAAGTTGAATATACTTGAAAAAAATACTACATTATGAAGTTCGGAGAGTTTATCCATACCTTCGAGGAGATTATTGAACATCTTATCCGGAAATTGGAAAATACAATAAAAAGAAAGACTGACTTTGTCTGTTCTTTTTAATAATTCTTCATATATATATATATATATATATATATATATATATGTTGTGTGTATGTGTGTGTGTTTGTAAGATGGCATTTCTATGCAAGCAATTGCTTCCATTTCCTCAATAGTTAGACAGACAATATTTTACTACAAAATCCCACACTCGGTGTGTCAGTATTTACATTTTCCTAGTCCGAAAAACCAGTACGTGTCGAAAATACCGCTTATTGACTTTTGAATGAAAATCAACATGAAATATCAACTCTAAAAATACTGAGAAATAGAACCATATTCTACAATCTGAACACTTTAATGACTGGCACAAACAAAAATAAGTGATAAAATATGTGGAATATCTTGATTAAAATTGTTTCGGGTGTTTTATGAGAGTTTACATTCTCATATACAAATAGTCTCAAATTTACGGTCAGTAGAAAAGACCCAGTCCGTGATGTTTTGTTTATAATAGATTCTTATTAAATTACCACGTAGAAAATATAGTAAATATGAGTAAAACTATCAAACTATCAAATCTGACTTTTGTATTTGACGGTAACACAAGTTTTTTGAAAATCAGTGAAGGAAAATCGAATATTTGCGACCTTTGTTTTATTTGAGATTTTTTTTGTTTTTATTTTATTGTCTGTCTATTTCATTAAGTTTTAATGAAATCAATTACGAGCCTGCTGCATTTATTTTTTATTTTGCGTTACTGTATTAAAGAGTACTGTTTTCAAAAATGTCTTTAACAAATTATTTCCCTTTTTTGCCTAAAATCATAATAAAATCTAAAGTATGTAATGTCAATACATGTCACTAGGTTGTCCGATGAACATTAGAAATAAATTCTCTTTGTTGGATGTAGCAATTCCAAAGCAATTATTGACTGTGTTTGAAAAGTTAAGCACCAGTTTTGCAATCTCACTAACGTACTAACCTAAAGAAAACGGTTGGCTAGTTCTCTTAGTTATCTACCCCTATATGGGAAAATTTTTGTAACCTCTGTCCTAGCTTATATCTTATCAAGGCTTGCAGACTCTCACCTCCAATAGGCTACCAACGCTCCTCGAATAAAATCGAAATACTTTTAAGTTCATAATACTCATGACTTTACTTTATATACAACGGTCACAAAGTGGAAAAGGACAGAGCCGGTAGTCGCGGGGTTAAAGGGTGTTGAAATGGTATATTTAGGAAGGGGAGGAATAGGAGTTCATTTTTTATAAAGATAGACAACTAAATGAGTTAAATTACTTTTTAAAGTTAAGATTTTGGGTTGTTTGAAGAGGTGTATTTAGGCGAGAAGAAATGGTTTTCAATATAAGAATTTACATTTTTTTAAAGTTTATTTGATTAAATCTTTTGGGTAGAAGCGAGTTAAATGCCAATTACAGGAATTTATCAGTTTAAAAATTATTAGAGAAAAAATATTAGAGAAAAAAATATATATATACATATATGTGTTAACCAAGGGAAAAGGGGTTTATTAAAAGATAGGCAATTAAAGGAGCTTGGGGTAGGAAAGTAGGGGGGTTAAATACTTTTTAAGGTTAACATTAGGGTAAAATTAAGATTAAAACTTAAATTGAATCCTTTTAATTTATATTCTAACATCTAGTTAACGGGAATTTAATTCTAAATTAATGTATTCGAATAATTTGCCTTGTGGCAGCACTTACTGATGAATTCCCTCCTAAGATTCAGTAGCCGGTGTTGGTGGTTGTATTTTAATATTGAAGTTTTTTTCAGTAACCATAGAAAGCACCTATCAAGAAAATTCCTCGTAATACGGGCTGAACCTATCAGTTTCCAGCTAATTTCAGGATCCAGGCCTTCTTCTTTCATTTTCCAGAATGCTCGCGAAAGGGCTGTCTGGTACCTCTGACCTGGGTTCGAGAAGGTGTACCTGTGGTTATACAGTCTTTGTTTGAAAGGAACGGCGGACATACCAATATAGGTCCGGAAGTCGTTTTTTTTGTTAGATAGAGAAATGCAGGCTTCATAAATCACCTGGGTGGATTTGCATTTTCCCTCCACCGGGCAGGCGTCCACAGAATTACAGTTGCATTCGTTTAGAATTCCGGACCTAGATTCAGCATTGCTCGAGTTCACCAGGATTCTCCTATTATGGGAACTAATAAGGCTGTCCATATTCAGGGTGCAAGAATAAATAATTTTAAGTGTGTACCTATTAAAAATCTTCCGTAGAGGGTTACTGTTATGAAAATGTTTGTCTATTAACTTGAGAAAATATTTACCAATATTGATGTTAGTTAGTTTACAATAAGGGGGGTTAAACCAAATTATCTTTCTTTTTGTGCAGTTTCCTTTATTTTTATTTTTGGATGATTCGGAGTCTTTTGTAGGTTTATTATATGTTAACTTGTTCTTATATCCGCTTTTTTAAAGGGCCTTATTGTAAATATTTTTACTTGCGTTGAAAGTTTTAATGTTGGATCATAATTGGTTGATTCTTTTATTCACTATATTGGGTATCTGTTTTATAGTATTTTTGGGGTGGTTGGATGAAATATTAATATAAGTGGGGGAACTATTTCCTTTGAGAAATAGTTGGTACGATCCATCATGTAAGTCAAGGGTGAAGTCTAGATAGTCTACAATTTTAAGTTTAGAGGTGACGTCGACTTTAAAACCGAGGTACCTCAGGCTCTAATTATATTTTGTGTATCCTATTTGTGTAGGGTCCATTGGAATTAGGGATAATTATTAATCCATCGTCCCGATATAGGCCTAATTGTTTTGGGTCTAAAGATCGTCTCAGAATATCTAAAATGTAAATTCCCTCAACATCTGCCACATGGGCTGAATCATATGCTCCCATAACATTTTGTGCGTAACCCATGTAAATTAGATTTAGATTAAATTTAATTCTTTCTAAATGTTAATAATTCTCAAGTATTTTTTATCTCCCTCTTTCTTTTCATTTTCTTTCATTTTTATTTAACTTAATAACTTTCTTTAACTTAATAACTCTTTCTTCAACTTAATAATTTAATAACTTAATAACTCTAACTTTACTAACTCTAACTTATTAACTAACTCTAACTTAATAACTTTAATAACTTTAACTTTCTTTAACATAATAACTTTCTTTAAATTAATAACTTCCTTTGACTTAATAACTTTCATTAACTTAATGAACCCTTCCTTCACGTGGATGCATATCTTTTAAAGTGTCTTATAGTTGACACATATTTTACTCCTGACATGTATGTACCATTTACAATTCGTGTCAAATGATTTTCTCTCCAAAAGCCAGCTTGTCATACTTAACTTAATATCTCTAACTTAATAACTTTAATAACACTAACATTCTTTAACATAATAACTTCCTTTAACTTAAGAACTTTCAAAAATCTGATTATAAAAGCGCTATTTCCCACGTATTATTAAAATTCATCTTCATAACGATCACAATTACAATAAGATATTTTTGCAATTTACCCCTAAGGATAATCTCAGAGGATTTTCAAAATCAGTTAATGACAAGTGACATATATGACACACATATCAAATGAGCCATAACTGACGGGACATATTATTTTTTGCAGTAGTTTGCCATTGCTTTCTGTGGTAGAGTGCTTGCCAAACAATGCTATAAAACCAATGTAGAACTATTTAGTAAAATAAAAAAAATTCGGCGCCTTAATTGCATCTTAATGTAAGGAAACTTGTTACAGAATGAAAACTGATTATTATAAAAATATAAATACATTTTTGTCTATATTATTCAACGAAACATGTTTGAATATATATGTATGTGTGTGTATCTTTTTGTGAGTATCTTTACAGTGAATATTTTTTGTATTATTTTAATTAACAATGCATATAAAAACGCATACGGAACCTGGACAAATTCCGAAATATTGCAGCACTTTAATATAGGAAGTCATCCTCATCTGTCACTGCTTTGTTGGCAAAATGATTAGCAAATGGTATGATTTTCCGCTTCCTGACACTTATAAAAAGAATCTTGCTATAAAAAAGTAAAGTCTAATAAATCAGTTATAGCATTGTCAATCTTAACGAACATACCTCATTGAATACTTTACGAAAAAGCCAATAAATATACACTATCTGGAGGCTAGTCTCTTTTTTATTTTAGATTTATTCATTTTATTCGCCTAAGCCTGGCCAAAATTAGCATCTCAAGAGAGTGACTTTTTAATATGAATCAAACAATCGATAGAAAAACGAAATCGCATCGTCACCAAACGGGCGGGTAATGACTGCCGGAAATTGTCCGAATAGAAACGGTTTAACTTAAAGATTAATGAATGATTTAGTAAAAATCTGTAGAAACAATTTTTCAACAAGACAACTTATATAAATTTGTATATATTTCACATAGGTTTCCCTTCTCATGTATTATATCTACTAGTAGAGATACCAGGCATTTTGAAGAATCTGAATGTACGATCCATATAAAAGATGAGCATGAAAGAAATACCGCTTTTCTTAGTTGTTCCAGCCTTCTCAACTTTCATATATAATGAATTAAATTCCTGTCTGTTATCAAAAATTTGTGCGTCTGTGAATGCTGGACAATTTCAACAGAGATGAAGAGGAAACCGATGACACCAGAAATGTTGTCTTATAAAAATGTAGACATTATTACACGGACAAATAAATTTAGCAATGAGGAAATCCTAAACAAAGTAAAAACAAACACATATATTGAAATTATTTTAACTTATTATTAGAATTGTAATGGTTACTTCGACGCAGTGTAAACTCGGTTCAGTCAGATTTATTACAAATAAATAATGACTTTGACCATTAATGGGTTTCCCATATTTTCGAAATTTAGGACGCTTACAAAATTGCCATCGGAGATAAGAGGACTTGTAACCCTTATCACTCACAAGGCATATAAAGTAAAATAGAGACAACAAGGGCCAGCTAGACAACACCTTCATGAGCTTGCGTGCATGGAGAGCTGTACCAGATGCATTTAATATATAAATCTTAATTTTCGCCGTTTTGTTGCACGGAAACACTAAATACTAACTAAAATTCTAATACCAATTAAATGCAGATTATATATTGTTTTCTATTATTTCACATTAATGTTTATTTCTAATCAATGCAGTTTTAAATTTAAAAATATAAATTAGAATCATTATTAATATAATAATTTACAAACATCTTATTTATGGGCAGTTTCAATAATTGATTATTTACTTGTTAGCTTAATAGATCAAATAACATTTGGTTTCATTTTTATTATTATAGTTTATTCTGGAAATTGTTATTAACTTAGCATTGAGACATAACGTGGTCAGTAATGGTAGATAATGAATGCATAAAATGAATGAAGCTATGCTGACATTATTTGTGTATATTTTGAATTTCCAATTAATATTGTAAATTAAAATATTTCAAGAATGTAAAACCAAGTCAAAAATCTTCAGCAATAATTTAGATAATTCAGAAGAATTTTGCAAGAAAAAGCACATTTGCTTATGGAAATAATAAAGACAAATGTTTGCCGGTGTAGTATTTAGTTTACTTCTTTGATACAAGTAATGTATGTCGCCTACCATGTTTCAATATATCGCACTTGAATAAGAGTTAATTTATAGATATACATGTTCACCTAGTAAATGTAAATATTTTTCCCTAACCTTTTTCAAACTCTAACCCTTACCAGACAGTTTTATTTCTTAATTTACTCATTTAACGGAAGGCCACATAGAAAAGTGATAGAATTTTGTATGACACATTCAAAAGTAGGCCACAAAAATAACGGTAAATACAATAAAAGATTTGTCAGGGAAACTATGTTATTAGTTTACCATATATATGTGGGTAGACTTGTTGAGAAATTCGCAAAAAATATAACAAACGCACATTGCAAAGAATAAAGACAAATGAGTGCAGGTATAATATATGTACTACCTTTTAGATTCTAGTATAGTATGTTGCCTTCCGAGTTTGAATGCGTCATACCTGAATAAATGTATATTTATAGATATATGTCTTTGGTTATTAATTAAAACTAATTGTTTTCATTGAATCTAATCCTTAAATCTAACACTTAAGATATAGTTATAATACTTCCCTTTAATAGGGTTTTTAGTTCAGGCCAAGTTTTATACGAATAATAGAATTTCGTAAGCCACATTCAAGATGTAGGCAACATACGATAGTGACACTGAAAAGGGTTTGTCTTACGTATGATGTTGTTAGAGTACCATATATACGTGGATAGACTAGTTATCGGCTGTTTCCGTAATATTTAAGTTAAAAGATATGAAGAACGCAGAATAGGAACAAGTGTTGCGTTGTGCACCGTCGATATTTTTTGATCTATTTTCAATGCTACCGGCACTAGCGCTGCTTCACGGACTGAATGTCGAATGAGTAAGGACTTAAGATTATTTTCCCAGCTTTATTGCATGGTGGGGACGCAGAAGTATAAGTTACTGAAAAGGATGCAAACACATAATAAAAAAACGAGCTATTATCAAAAACTTTACTTATTATTTCAAATAATGTCCAAATGATTTATTTATGTAAAATATATTTTGTTCTATCATTTTTATTAGCTTGGGAATTTGTTTTTCTGATTTCATATCAGACCATTCTTTTACGGGAAAATTGATTGTCATCCGGAGAAACTTTTATTGATGAAATAAATTTATTCAGAAATTACTTTTGAAGTTTTTTTTTTTTTTTTTTTAGGAAAGACTTACGAAACTGTTTTTCACTAAATTGATTTGCATAATTTTTTTTTTTTATCTCTTAATATTTATATTATTTAGAATAAAATTTCCTCAGTGAATTTAAGTATCCTTTTTTGTGTGTGTGGGGGTTCAAATATGCCGACTAGTTACAAAAAATCTTATCAAAATTGTAACATTTAACAGGAATGAAACTATGACATTATTTAATTTGAAAAGCTAATCAGAAATGAAAAAGCCTACTTCTGTAGTTTTATTTCTGTCGGGTCAAAGATATATATTATATTTTTATTTTCTCGATGCCCTCATACAAAGAATGAGATGCATCATAATGTATTGACCATCTGTATTAGACAGCTGCTTTGGTCAAAAAATATCTTCCTAAAGATAGTGCGAATATATTACCATGTCATCATCATGTCATCAACGATGAGTATAACCAGCCAAAAATGAATGATGATGTTGAAAAAAGTCAAATAATTTTACAATCGGCAGACAACACAGTGCTGCTTATACTATCTCAGGTTTCAGGCTGTTTTCTAAAACATAGCATATAAATGCAAACTTCACTCAAATGATGAATCCATGTTTGTAATCCATCATATTGTTTTGTTATATTTGAGAAATTATCGTATAACTGACCCCAGAAGTTTGCTAGTGGAATTTTGTTCTCATTAAGAAAATCCGCAAGTTTCTGTTAAATTATTTGTGAAAGGGAATGAAAAAGATAGATATATAAATCAAGTAATTATTAACAGTCTTATATCTTTTAATGTATCGCGCAGGAAATATCAGTTAATCTGTGTGTCAGATTTTTGGTGAGGATCTTATTTTATGATACTTTCCCATTTTCATTCTTCAAGGATAGTACAAATAGCCTGTTGATGCATTAATTCCATAACTTCTTGAGAAATAGTTGACGATAAATATGATGGGCTTCGTTTTGCAGAAATTCCATAGATGTTCAGATGCTCATCACAGAAATCAATAATTACCATATTTACTGACCAAAAAGTCTGATTTTCTCCATATTCAGAAGCCAGAAAACGAATTGCATAAATCACACCTATCAACATATCATAACAATATTCCAGTTCTGTATCATGTGGTTCCGGTTTTAAAGGATCTACATTCAAGTATTTTATGCTTTATCAAATATTCTGTGATGCACATTCTTTGTTCTTTCATATTTTCATGTTCTAAAATAACATCACACTGATTCTATTCATTGAAACCAAATGTAGAAAGAAGGTTTCTTTCATGGACAATAGCAGATAAAAGCAGTACAAACGACGTTAGAATGGTGAATACATTAACCATGCACGATTTACCCTCTGGCCCTTCCGCAGTTCGTGTTTGAACAAATTGTTTGATAACTATCTTGTCTACATATTCTCTACGCGAGATATTTTATACGCTCTTTTTGAGTTTGGAATGTTGCTATCATGATTCTGACATGATGAGGGCCAACTAAATTCAAGTAATCAATCGTTTCAATATCATGAATGTACCATAGCTCCGCACATGTTTCTTGGATTTCAAACCATATTACTGTTATATATTTGGGTAGTACGTTTTGCAATATGTCATCAACAGCAGCAACAGGCAACGATGACATGTATGATAAAAATAGATGATTGGTAACAAAAATTGATGTAGATTTGATTGGTATATTTGAAGAATCACTACCAGTGGCTGATATTGCATGAGTAGATGCTGATGCGGATGCTATATTCAAAAGAATGTTATCCGTGGCTGTTATTGCACCTGAATTGAGCGCAGTTCTTTTCTTCGAGCTGTACTTAAATCATTATATTTCATTTTTGCTGAAAGGGTTATTTACCTGGAAATATATATCTGAAATGTTTAGTATGTAGTCCCACACCAGAGAATAGGGTTATGTGTTTGCTTTCAACAATACCTAAATAAGTAAACACTTTGCTTTCACAAAGAAAATGACACTCATTTAATTGAACGAACAATATTTCTTCTTAATAGGCACTCTTTAGTGTGTGCTGTAGCACAAGAACAATTTTGATCGTTAAACCGGTACGAGGAATGCAAATTCCTGGCCAGAATGCTATCTGTACGAACATTACAAATGAAGAAGAACATTTATTTCTCCCATACAGACTACGCAAAGTCGTTCGACAAAGTACGGCTCAAGGACTTGATAGTTATGCTCGACTATTATCGACATTTTCGGAAGAGACATTAAAATAATCAAGAGTCTATTTTGGCGACAAACCGCTTGTGTAAGGATAGAAAATGAACTCATCAGTTATGCAAAAATAGAAAGGGACGTAAAACAAGGATGTGTATTTCAGCGGAACTTTTCAAACTGTACAGCAATATAATTTTAAGAAATATACATTCCTTAACAGTATTCGTCATTGGGGTTACAATTTCAACAATATCAAATACGCGGAAGACACGGTGCTGATAACAGACACGGAAAGAAACATCCAGGCCCTACTACAGAAGTAGCAAAAGAAAGTCAGAAGAGAGAACTGAGCAGAGACTTAAAGAAAACTGAATCTATGGTCTTCAGTAAAAAGAGAAGTCCAAATGCCAACTAAAAGCGAGAGAAAATAAAATAAAAAATTCAAATACCTTGAAAGTATGCCAGTCCAACATGTAGATCCAAAGACGCATTGTCATTGCCAAAGAAGAATTTCAGAAGCTAAGTAATGAAATACAGGAAATTTCATTAGAAACAAAGAAAAGAGTGCTGGATTCCTATGTGATATCTGCCCCTCTGTCTGGAAGTGCATGTTTTACTATGCCATCAGGGATGAGGTATATGTTCGAATCAGCTGAAATCAGCTTATGCAGAAGGTTGCTGAGGATACCATGGATGGAGCACGTATGAAACGATGAGGTGTTCTAAAAGATGCCAAACATAAAGAAAACTCATACTAAATATCAGAAAGGGATAAATGAGCTTCGTTAGACATATAATAAGGAGAGAGGTGATACAGTACTTAATACTAATAGGTAAGATAAAAGGAAGAGAGACAGAAAAAAAGCAGCAGGAGAGGTACTTATTACGTCTGAGCAGTTGGATGACGGAGCTGGTCTGAGAAGAGATACCAAGAAAAAAAATTTTGAGAGCGACAATTGACAGAGACAGGTTTTATGGTTAAAACATATTGGTCCATGTTAGCTTAAGTCCTGAAAGTATACGGCACATGAAAAAGAAGAAGGGCTGTGGGCTGATTCAGAAAAAGTACAGACAAGTCATAAATGTAGTTTAGTGGCATAGCTAGTGTGTCCGACACTGATCAAATCTAATGTATGTATAAGTCTACCAGTCTACTTTACAAATTTTCTCTAATTACTCAATTTAATAGCTTATCCTTTCATATATTCAACATCTATCAATACTTGGTAATTAATACTGCATCATTAATTCACAATCTTAAATAACCAATACATTTTAACCATAAGATAATTTATGTTGTGATTAAATATCGAGTTTAATCATTAATAATCTCTGCATCGCCCCAGATATTTCAGGTAATTTTAAACCTGTTCTTCCAAAATCAAAAGCCTCTTCATTGACTGACTAACGCGACGTGTTAAACATCTTGTAGTTTGTATAGATGAGGAAAAAACAAAACTTAAACATTTATTTGATTGACGCAAGGGGTTTGTATTTTAAAGGACGAATCAAGATAATTTGTTTATAATAAACGTTACTATTACTGCAAGATAAAAGTATCATAATACATCAACAATTTGTACCACACACACACACACACACACACACACACACATATATATATATATATATATATATATATATATATATATATATGTATATATATATATATATATATATATAATCATTTAACCCCAAACAAGTCGGTAACACCACTGATGCGCAGGGCGCTACATAAGAAAAAAAGATCAGATAGGAAGAGAGTAAAAGAAATACCAACCAGTTACAGGGGGTGTCAAACAATGGAGCAAGAGAAGGATGTGAATACAGGTGTGATGAAAGTGGCAAAGGTAGAGAGAATAGAAAAGATATTCAGAGTATGTGGAATGAACTGAATTCAAGTGGTTAAGAGATGGGTATAGACATGGCTGCATTTGGATTTAACTGTGAATGGGTGGGACTTAGTTGCCAGTCTGGTTGCACGAGCGAACTCATATGGCAGGGGACACAGTGACTTAAGCAGTAGCAATGAAAATATTTATAGCATCGACAGAGAGAAGCCTCATTCCGTCGGTGAGAAAGTGGCTGGAGTTGAGCCGCTAAATCAGTACCTATCATATTAATGTTTCCCCTTTGAAGTCTATCGAAACACTAAGATGAACAGCGGGAGTGACTGACAATATAAGACAGCAGTATTCCATGCACGTACAGATGGCTGATTTTTATATGTGCAAGATATTTTCAGGCAGGAGAAACATCCTGGCACAACACAGTGACCCAGCCTTCCTAGCAGTAGATTTAGCTATTGATCAATGAGATCTGAAGAATGTAAAATGCTGAGGAGGCGCAGTGTATTGCTCTCAGTGAGACTCATTTAGTCCATGTTTATGGGAGGTAGGAGGAGTTGCTTGTGTTGATTGACAGACAGCAGCTTTGTCTTAGAAGCACTGAAGTTTGCAAGCCACTTCTTATCCCATTCCATTACTGAGTGTAGATCCCTTTCAAGATCAGCAGCTATGCTATGTTTTTTCCGCCTTGCCGGATTTCATACCGATGCGGAAGTAAATTGTGATTTTATCTGCCTAGATGCCTACTTGTCACTTGATCACATCTGTGAGATCATTAATGAAAATAATGAAGAGCCTCGGGCTTAGGATGAAAATCCCTGCGGGAGACCAGCCATTGTGCAGGAGGAGTTGATGGCATGTCCATTCAGAACGACCTTCATTAAACGGTTAGGTAGGAAAGATTCAATTCGATCAAGCAAGCATCACGTGATACCATAACGCCGTTATTTTCTTACAAGGCTAGCGTGCCAAACCCTGTCAAAAGCCTTTGAGATGGCCTGGAAAACAGAAACATTCTCGCCGGACTGATCAAGGGCCTGGTATATATACTCCCTGATGGCCTTTAGCATATCGGCTGTGCACCTGTCGAAGCGGAAGCCGTACTGCCTGTCTGAGAATTCTTTATGTGTATTTAGATATTGAACTATTTCCACATTAATAATAGCTACAAACACGTTCCCGAAATGAAGTATTTGGCTGATAAGGCTATAGCCAGATGTCCGAGGGTTTCACCGAATTCTTAAATACAGAAACCACAAAAGAGGACCTCCAGCTTGCAGGAAAACTGGAAGCAGAATGGCAGTAATTGTAGAATTTAGAGAGGCCAGAGTAGAGTACACGAGCATATTTCTCAAAGAAAATGACCAGGATCCCATCAACCGCACTCGCCTATGGGGGTCAAGTTTTGATAATTATTCAGCTCCAGTGACGGGTTAATGTGAACATCATTCATTTTATCCGCATTTCTAATAGTGAAGTTGGGTGTGGGTACTCCAGACGAGTCAAATGTGAAGTTGGATGAGAATCTGCGAACAAAGCACTAGGACTTGTCCGCTGAAACTGTGAAGACCTCAAATCCATTGATTAAGAGGGGTATGGAAGATTTGCTGTTATTCAGCACACGTTTGCATAGACGCCAATAGTTCTTGGATTCGAACATGCAGTCGGCTATGCGCTGTCATTATCTCAGCAAACAACCGCTTGGCGTCATTCAGGCGCCTATTTTGGTCAGATGCATATCTCCGAAATAGTTGGAAATAGTGGTTCGTTTCAGCATTGGGTCACCAAAGCCTCATCAAGCAAAATGGAAGGTACTGGAAATCCTTTTCCTTTATATTTATTTAGTTTTGTTAGGGGTGTTAGCCGGGGTTTATTGATATTGTGATATTTCGTTGATAGTTAGAATTTTTTGTGTGGATGTTGTTTAGTTAGAGGTTTTGAAGTGGGGTAGCTAGAGAAGGGAATCAGTCTATGACCGTTGGAATTTATTTGGGGTGTTTCTAAAGTGATTAATAGGAGTCTTTGATTCTAGACAGTTGTAAATTCTAATTACTAGTTGGCTAGACTACATCTTAATGGATTTCTTAGAAGTTCCAATAGTTGGTGTGGATATCTCTTTGTTTATTTATTTTTACTTATGCAGAATCTTTACAATCAATGTATGTTTGCATGTTTAATCTTAACTTTGGGTTTAGGGAATATGTTTTTTTCATTTCATTTTAATTTTTTTATTTTTTTATTTAGTTCATTGTTTGGAAATCGTTTTTACTGTTAAATTTTTAACTTTAAGTCTTTGATTTTAAATTTGATCATTGTTTGAAAATCCCTTTCACTATTAAATTTCTATTCTCATATAAATCTTTATCTACATGTCTAGTCAATATATGATTCAGCTTATTATGGTTATGGTTATTAACCTTACTCAAATTATATTTATGGTTTTTAATCTTACTCTAATTACGGTTATGGTTATTAACCTTGCTCTAATTATAGTTATGGTTATTGACCTTCCTCAAATTATGGTTAATGACCTTACTAATTATGGTTATTACCCATAACTTTATAATTAATATTGATCAACATCAATCACAGTTATTAACTTTATTTTATTAGTTAATACTAATTTCGGTTCTATACCTTATTGTAATTTTCTATAGTTCCAGACCTTATTTTAATTTTAGACATCTATTCTCATATCTAGTCACTATATAATTCATCTTATTATGGTTATGGTTATGGTTATTAACCTTATTATGGTTATGGTTCATTACCCTTATTCTCCTTATGGTTATGGTTATTGACCTTACTTTAGTACAGGTTATTAACGTTACTTTAATTGTGTTTTTTAACATTACTAATTTTAGTTATTAACCTTACTTTATAATTAATATTCATTATGGTTATTAACCTTACTAATTTTGGTTATTAACCTTACTTATTTTATGGTTATTAACCTTACTAATTTTTGTTATTAGCCTTACTTTATAATTAATATTAATTAATACCTATTATGGTTACCAACTTTACTCTATTAGTCAATACTAATTATGGTTACACACCTTATTTATAGTTAATGTTAAACCTTATGGAATTTTTATGCGCATATGTATATATATAAACATATTTTTATCTTTATATATATATATATATATATATATATATATATATATATATATATATATATACGTACACGTACATCTACGGGGTCCTATTTTTGGCACTTTTAGTATTTTTAGCATCATTGTTTTGTTAGCACTCTGATGTGCTTGCAGTTCACTGCGGTTTCTTGGTTCTGGTTTAAGAAGCTTGTTACTAATCATATATTTAAGTATCTCAATTTTTTCTTGAAGACAGAGGAAATATGGTTCCTTTACAGATTTAGCTGTTCCTGCTTGCTTAAGTATTTTTCTTTTAACTTTAGGTGTTTTATTTTCTTCTTTTAACTTCCAAAGTTATTTGGAGAGAGATGTCATGTTTTGTTTTTCTTTGTTATTGAAGAATGAGAGGTGAATATACAATCGCTTTTTAAATACGTTCAGGGTATTTCCGATATACATTTTTTCATCCTTAGGATTCTCCATAGAATATATATATAGTTCTTTCATATTTTCTGTGATAGCAAATTTGTCAGTAAGTGAATGGAACTAGCAGGACAAACAAGACAAACAATATCATTTTTAAATAAATATTAAGAACAGATATTAATACGACTAGCCACGCATATTGCAATTTGTGTAAACATATATAATAGAAATATCTATGTTTTTAATTATTTCATGAATAAAAAATATAATATGGAAACTGTTATATATATATATATATATATATATATATATATATATATATATATATATATATATATATATATATGAATTAATAGGATTTATTCAAAGATGTTGTATGTAAATTTCGGCATGAAATACCCGCAGGGGATAACGCATCACCTCAGCAACGAAAAAAATCCTTTCTGAAACTGGAGAAAAATCAGTCTATTTTTTCTTTTTAGCTCATAGATAGATTTGCAAAAGAAGTTTAAAAAGAAAGAAAAAGAAAAACATGTACTAAAATAAAATAAAATAAAATAAACAAGAAAAGAAAAATTGGCATCGTCTGGGTTCGTAAAAAAGAAAGAGAATTGTAACGTAAATAAAACAGACGGCGTGTTGAATTAGGTTAAGCAAAACGGAAAAAAGGTGGGCGGTAAGAGAGATAAAAGAATGGAGGGAAAAAAGAAAAGAAAGAAAAAAAATTATGCATTACAGACGCTCAACATGTTCAAAAACCTAACTTCCCAAATACGTTGAAGTATTAGAAAAAGGCTTTTTACTTAAAAAGGTATATTTATTTTTAAAGGGAATAAAAAGATATAGGATTTAAAATAAATTTGTTAAAAAATTTAGTCATTAAATTTAAACTAAGTAAAGATACCGCTAGGTATAAATGAACAAAAAAAAATTAATTTACTATTATACATACATATATGTGTACACACATACATACACACACACATTTCTACAATTATAAATTCATATATACATACATATACACACACATACATTCAATAACATACACACATATATACGTATATACACATACTTGCGCATCCACACACACATATAAATACATACATATACAAAAAATCCACGCACACTATATATATGTACACACACATATATGCATACATATACACACATACACACACTCATACACACACATATATATACATTATAGATATGCACACATACACACATACAATTAAAATATATTAAAAAATTAATGAATATTATGAAGGGAAATATAAGTAGAGCATTTAAATAGCTAAAAAAATTTATAAACATAAATAACTAAGTACACATACACACATAGATACACATATATACATATAAACATATATACACACATATATACAAATATACACATACACGCACACAAACATACTCATATACATAAAAAGATTTTAAATGAAAAAAGAAAAATTAAATATTAAAAAAATAAAATTTAAATTTTAAAATTTAAAATCCGCCCTATGACGGCACTTATTGATGAATTCCTTTCTAAGATTCAAAAGTAAGTCCTGATGCGGATACTTCAAAATCAGAATCTTCTCCAATAGACATAGACGGCACCTGTCACGAAAATTTTTATTGGTACAGGCTGAGCCTATTAGTTTCCAGTTAATTACTGGGTCCTGCCCTTTCTGCTTCATTTTCCAGAATCTACGTGATAATGCCGTCTGGAATCTTTGGTTAGGGTTCGAAAACGAGTACCTGTGGTTGTAAATTCTCTGTTTGAATGGGTCCGCGGACATGCCAATATAAATAATAATATTTTGCTCCTAACTTTTGGTAGATGAGCTCTCTTGGTTTATTCCCTGATTTTTTCTACCAAAATAATACCACCTTTCCTATGGAGAAATTTACCCCGGAATATTCTTTGAAGAATATTCCTTATCCTAATCTTAATTCCTTTCTGTTTCATCTTACGGAAAAAAATTGAAAATTTTGTGAGGAGACTTCGATGGAAAGCCTACTTTTTCCTGCGTTCAACGGATTCTTTTCCTGATTCTACCGAGTGCTTTGATCTAAAACCTCTAAGAACTCCACCGGTATGCAAGTTTTCAACTTGATCCCCAAAATCAAGTTTTGGAGAACTTCTAATGAATTCCAGGATTTATTAAAGTCGAACATTATGGATAAAATCGGACAAATCTAATAACATTTACAAGTGTAATACTTCCAATTACCTAAATATCTTGAAAAATAATATAATCCGTCATTACAAAATAGAGAGAAGAAACCTAATTTTATCGGAAATTAACTCTGATAGGGCTAAATTTGCAAATGAATTAAATATTAGTGATAGAATTGGCAAAATTTCTACCAAAGAAGCTTATGTTTTATTTAATGACCACAAACCTAACTTTCAAAAAAAATTACATACTAGACTAATTAATCCTACTAAAAGTGAATTAGGCATAATTTCTAGGGAAATTCTGAAGAACCTAATAGAGAAGTTACAATATAATTTACAACCAAATCTTTGGAAGAGTTCCGTAGATATCATAAAATGGTTTGATAATATCAATGACAAGTCTAAATCCACTTTCCTTAAATTTGATATTGTGGATTTCTATTCCTCTATATTAAAAACCCTTCTTGTGGATTATTTAGGCTTTGTTGGAAATTATGTTAATATTTCGGATAGGGACTACAGGATTATACTGGGAGCTAGAAAATCCATTCTCACCTTTGATAATTGTACTTGGACAAAAGGTCCTAAAGATAGTTTTGATGTCCCTATGGGAGCCTATGTGTCAGCCCAGGTAGCAGATCTAATTCGTATTTATATTTTAGATATTTTAAGTAGATTTTTAGACCCTAAACTAATAGGAGGCCTATATCGGGATGATGGACTGATATGTATTCTCAATTCCAATGGGCCTTACACTAATAGAATACATAAGAAAATTATCAGAGCCCTAAATTTTCTAGGTATTAAGTTTGAGGTTGCTTTCAATCTGAAAAGTATAAACTATCTAGATATCACCCTTAACTTAAATGATGGTTCCTACCAACCCTTTCTCAAAGAAAATAGTTCTCTCACCTATATAAATAATTTATCCAACTACCCCAAAAATATTAAAAGACAAATACCCAAGATAGTAAATAATAGGGTTAACCAATTAACATCTAATATAAAAAATTTTCAACGCAAGTAAAGAAATTTCCGATAAGGCCCTTCAGAAAAGCGGTTTTATTAACAAGTTAACGTATAATAAGCCGGCTATAAACCCAGAATCATCTAAAACTAAAAACACTGGGAAATGTAGAAAAAGGAAGATAATTTGGTTTAACCCTCCTTATTATAAACTAACTAATATCAATATTGGCAAGTATTTTCTCAGATTAATCGATAAACATTTTAATAATAATAATCCCTTAAAATTTTTTTTAGTAAATTCACCCTAAAATTTAGTTACTATTGCACCTAAGATATAGAGGATATTATTAATTCCCATAATAGGCATATTTTAATGAACTTAAATAATACCGACGTCAAATCTGGAATTGTTGATAAATGCAATTGTAATTCTGTGGATACCTGCCCGGTACAGGGCAAATGTAAATCCACCCAAGTAATTTATGAAGCACGTATTTCTCCATCTAACAACAAAGACAATTACCGGACATATATTGGTATGTCCGCAGGCCCATTCAAACAGAGACTTTACAACCACAGGTACTCGTTTTCGAACCCTAACCAAAGATTCCAGACGGCATTATCACGTAGATTCTGGAATATGAAGGAAGAAAGGCAGGACCCAGTAATTAACTGGAAACTAATAGGCTCAGCCTGTACCAATAAAAAAATTCGTGATAGGTGCCGTCTATGTCTATTGGAGAAGATTCTGATTTTGAAGTATCCGCATCAGGACTTACTTTTGAATTTTAGAAAGGAATTCATCAATAAGTGCCGTCATAGGGCGGATTTTAAATTTTAAATTTTAAATTTTAATTTTTTAATATTTAATTTTTCTTTTTTTTTAAAATTTGTTTATGTATATGAGTATGTTTGCGTGTGTATATGTATATTTGTATATATGTGTGTATATATGTTTATATGTATATATGTATATCTATGTGTGTGTATGTGTACATAGGTATTTATGTGTATAAATCTTTTTTAGCTATTTAATTGCTCTACTTATATTTCCCTTCATAATATTCATTAAATTTATTATATATTTTTATATGTATGTGTGTATGTGTGCATCTATATAATGTATGTATATATGTGTGTATGAGAGTGTGTACGTGTGTATATGTATGCATATATGTGTGTGTACATATATGTTGTGTGTATGGATTTTTTGTATATGTATATATATATATGTGTGTGGATGCGCATGTATGTGTATATACGTATATATGTGTGTATGTTATTGAATGTATATGTGTGTATATGTATGTATATATGTATTTATAATTGTAGAAATTTGTGTGTATGTATGTGTGTACACATATATGTATGTATAATAGTAAATTAATTTTTTTTTGTTCATTTATACCTCGCGGTAGGTTTATTTAGTTTAATTAAATGACCTAATTTATTAACAAATTTATTTTAAATCCTATATCTTTTTATTCCCTTTAAAAATAAATATACCTTTTTAAGTAAAAAGTCTTTTTCTAATACTTCAACGCATTTGGGAAGTTAGGTTTTTGTATACGTTGGGCGTCTGTAATACATATAAAAAAAAAATTTTCTTTCTTTTCTTTTTCCTTCCCTTATTTTATCTCTTTTTATATTCTCTTTTTATATTCTCCCACCTTTTTTCCGTTTTGCTTAACCTAATATCAATTCAACACGCCGTCTGTTATGTTTACGTTACAATTCTCTTTCTTTTTTACGAACCCAGACGATGCCAATTTTTCTTTTCTTGTTTTTTTCATTTTATTTTATTTATTTCATTATATTTTTTCTTTTTCTTTTTCTTTCTTTTTAAACTTTTTTTGTAAATCTATCTATGAGTTAAAAAGTAAAAATATACTGATTTTTCTCCAGTTTCAGAAAGGATTTTTTTCGTTGCTGAGGTGATGCGTTATCCCCTGTGGGGATCTCATGTCGAAATGTACATACAACATCTTTGAATAAATCCTATTTAATTTATATTTGCTCTGTAATATTTTATTACATGGACCTCCCTTCCTGTATCATTTTTAATATTAAAATAAAATTTTAATATTAATTAGGATCGGGTTCTTGGAATTTACCTTCCTGCTTTTTCCACTTGGATTAAAATATTTGAATAAACACACACACACACACACACACACACATATATATATATATATATATTTATATATATATATATATATGCATGTGTGTGTGTGCGTATGTGTGGTTGTGATTGTGTCTGTGTCTGTGTGAAATAAAAATGATAGTATTTTCAAACAATGTTAATATTTTTCATTTTTCGAAAACATACATATAAAAATTTAAACAATTAAAACCAGGAAATTTTTTTATTTGTAAGAAATGATATATTCAAAATTGCCGTCGAGCATTTAAACAGGACTGAAAAAATCCATTACTACTACAAATTTGTGCGCTAAAATCTGTCTCAATTGTTCATGTCTGAAAATATTGAGAATTTCTTTTGTGTATTTTATTTATCTAGATCAAATAAATTGGTATGAATTTGTGAAAAATAATTATTGTCAAATCTAGATTAGACTTTTATTATATCAATATGTTTTTTGTTTTATTACAGCTATGACGTCAACACTGCTATACTGATGCCGAGTCAAAGTTTTATAACAGGTGGATCGAATAATATGATTCAAAATCGGTTGAACCTAAATGATGATCAACCAACTTAAACACCAACAGCATCAACTGAAACAAACAGCCACTATCGTGATATAACATAATACGTTTTTCAGTTTTATGTATATCTGACATTAATAGGCTTTTGTAACTACCTCAGAAAGTTGGCATAATCGCTTCATTGACGGTGTGACAATTTTGAAATAAATTAAGCACAATAATCAGCATCCTTAAAAATTGTGACCATCATTTACTGTATCAAAGATCACATATTTCCCGTTACAATTGGAGTAGATAGACTAAACTATCGCCCAGTTTACACTCCACCCACGTCTATTGGACAGGTGAAGAAACTCATCCCTTGTTTCTTGTTTAGGATGTGGTTTCCGGCTTTCTCTTTTCCAATCTTTTCACTCTTACGTAGCCCCCTACACATCAGTGGCGTTACTGCCTTACTCGGAGTGATATGATAAAAAAAATAAATAAAAATACTTTTGGTAAGGTGTTAGATGTCGAGAAAATTACCAGAAACTTTCGTCATGCCAATTTCATTGTCCAGCAGATTTTTTAACTCTCACCGAATATGTTTATACCATTCGTTATTTGATTTATACTCAAACGCCTGTTTCCATCAAGTTTTGGTCGAAACGATCAATGTTTATCTGGTTCTTGGCAGTGTTGGAACTTCAAAGATTAAGTCATCATGACAATTCATCTTTTTCTTCTTACATTCAGATTCTCACTTATACACTGTTGATAAAGAGAAGTCGGTAAAAGTTATTTTCAAAATTCTTGAGAACAGACAGAAACCATTCTCACGGGACAGAAATAATGCAGTTATTGGTAAGAAGATTTATATTAATGCATGCAAGATAGTCTCAATTCATCATAATCAGCTATTTTTCTTTTTCAGCTCACCCTAAAAATTCATGTGTTCTTCTTTGAAATGATTGCTTTAATTTGAGTTTTGCATTGTTCAAGATCACTTTCACTCTATAAAACCTAGAATCGCTTTTCATGTCTCAAAAATGATTCAAAGATCATTGTGTTATATCATCGTTACGTCTTTCCCTTAGTATGATACGCCTGATGAAATTGTATTTCATCTACCACTAACACCACTGAAGTTATTAATGCACTTTGGGAAGTACAAAGATTAGGCATGAAATGTGGATCAGAAAGAGTTTTACTGTTTAATTAGTACAAATTAAACACCTGATAGAATAAGAAAATAAATGTAAGATTGTTAAATAATTGTGGTAGGATTAAATGTTTTACCCACTCCCTAGTGTGAGCGATCTGTGACAACATGCATTCTCAAAGGAATTCACCGGTTCATGTTAATTCTAACATGATTAGCGTGAAATGCCGCTATTTGCTAAAATAATGAAGAGCAAATTATACTGTTCATGTAATTATTTTTATTTTTCTATGAGTAATAGAAAGCGTTCGATAAAGCTAACAGACGCTACTGAAAAAAGTAAAACAAATAAAATATAAGATAGAAAAATAGTGAGTATAATACGGCCATACTTTAGAGTGATTTACAGGAGAAAGAAAAATTTCAGAAGAATGCAAAAGACAAATCTCTTTTATATTAGTTTTAGTTATACGCCATTTTATCGCTCCCCTCTCTCTCTATCTCTATCTCTCTCACTCTCTCTCTCTCTCTATATATATATATATATATATATATAGAGAGAGAGAGAGAGAGAGAGGGAGAGAGAGACAGAGAGAGAGACGTATGGAGCGTGAGATCGATAGAATGTATCAATACATCAACTGGAATTGATAGACATGGTCATCTGTTTCAGTCAATAATGCTTTCGTTTTTGACATTATATATTTCCTTTACAATGGAATTTATTCTCTGGTGAGTTGGTAAATGAAATATTACCTGATATGTTACTGTAATTATAAATAATAAACACATATAATTCAAAATATTATTCTTATAATTCCAAAGCGTAATTATTATTACATTCTTAGAAATTCCGAGAATGATTTTTTTTACATTTATTTTGAAGCGGAATTATAGAAAATAATATTTAGTATAGTTTAAAATCATATATCAGTAGCATATGTGCCCTCGATATTGGGTAATGATAGACAATTTGTTTTGCAATTATAATTATTCGTGAACAGTAAGTTCAATACTCGCATGGTTCCCTCATAAGCGTCTGAGTTACGCTTTAAAATTATCTGAACCGATAGTATACTAATCATCTAAATCTGTAACTTAATGCGTTCAATTGAATTTTGATTTGAAATTGTAAATTACACCGATTATTTATATATCATATATTGAAAGATAATTTTAATTTTAGCTATCATTTTCATCATAATATTAATGGTAATACTAGCGGCTTCTATATAAAGATATGTTCGGCATCCATTGGCAGTAGTTGATGTAGTTTGAAATTTGTAATAGATATGAATAAATACAATTTTTCAGTGTAAGTGTTTTCTCATATATATTCGCTGTCATTTTTTCCTGTGTTGATGATTTCTTTAGTAAACATTTTACATTTAGTTGACTGGCATCATCTAGATTCTGTCATTAATCCGTTCGAGTTAGATATACTATTCATTTCTCTTGTTGCAGTTAAATATCTGGTTTCTGTCACCTCATAAATGTATTTGTGATTATATAATGACAGTCACTGAAGATAAACTGCAGCTATATGGCTTTTCCGTACGCTTTCTTATGTTTGTTTTACACACACAAAATGATATAAATTTACTGTCCAATAGTGTTTTGTCAAAGCTGATGAGATTAGTGTTTAATTCAGTCTTTTAATTGTCCATCAGATTTTTGAAAATTTGAATTATATATATATATATATATATATATATATATATATATATATATATATAGATAGATAGATAGATAGATAGTGAGAGAGAGAGAGAGATAGAGAGAGAAAGAGAATAAAATCAGAGAAAGGGAGTGAGAGGGAGAGGGAGAGAGCGGTAAATTTTGGTGGATAGGAAGGAATAGGTAAACGCATGTGATTAACCAATCTGCTTTCATAATATTACGTCTAGAAATGTATCGGTGCTCTAACTTAAGTGTACATTTATATATTTTATACATTTTTTCATTAATAATGTCTGCTGTAATTGTGCCCGATATTTCATCTATAGGTAATTTCGTTCATAAAATAGCGCCCTCATATTATCATAGGTAAACGTGGGTTAAAATATACAAAATGTATATACTTATACCAGTCTTTGTAGATATTAGACTATATATATATATATATATATATATATATGTGTGTGTGTGTGTGTGTGTGTGTGTGTGTGTGGACATAAAACAATATTCAAAGAAATAATATCTGTGGAGGATCATGATATCTTCTGTAACTACTTTTCTTGAGAAATAACATGTTTTGCTAAACATTCTTTGTTTCAGATTTGCACTGAAGACATTTGACAACATCTATCGCTGGATTATATTATTAGTTTAATACCAATTGTTCAATTGCAGCTGAATTATTTATTTTTTATTTTCATATAGCAAATATTAACTGTTTTTTCTTTATTTAACAGCCTTGATAATGAGTGGATCAAAAATAGCACTTATACTTAACCTCTTTCACGAAAAATAGCAGTTATACTTTACCTCTTCAGGAGAAGAATCGGTAGAAAGGCAGATATAAAATATTTCTGAGGTGCACGTCCATTTTTTGCAGATAATGCACCTTGACAATGTATTATGAATAGTCACATACATGATCTTTAGTACGGACACTGTCTGAAGTTTACAATGAATTAAGCAATGAACAGGCTCAAAGATGTGCAAATATTTGCCAAAAAATCTGGAAAATAGGCAAGTTACCCATTTGCGACTTCGAGTTTTATGTGTGATTATAAAATAGTTGTCTTTTCATAATTCTTATGATAATTATGTTGATTCATTCCGATCAAGATGCAAAATATTAGAGATTAGAGATTAGTTTGAAGAGAAGATTATATTGAGAGTTTGGAGAATTTTCACTTGGATATTGTTCGGTATGGTCATCCTGTGAACACTGATTTTTGTTCAAAAACTGCAGCGAGGAAACAAAGATTTGAAAATCCGCTAACCAGCATTGGTCAATGTATGTCGCAGGATAATGCCCCAGCTGATAATCTGATCGAACCCAGTCTTAAGGAAATTGTGAAGATGGTTGTGCTGCATCAACTTGCCTACAGAACAGATTTATACCACCTTTGTCCGGCCATAGTTTAACTTCTTTCTGGAAGGAGGATGAATATAATAGATCAGGTTAAAAATCGCTGCAGAACGTTATTTGCTACTAAAAAGTTTTATCACAAAATGCTAACATAAAGTAAAATAGGGTTATATATATTTCAGTGTATAAATGACTTAAGCAAATCATTTTTTAATATTAACTAAAGGACAAAATCGCAAAATGGTTTGATTAGATGTAGTAGAACATTAATTAATATTTTAATAAAAATCTGAATCTGATGAGGTTTCCAAAATGTCAAGATCTTTATATGTACTCATAAAAGATTAAATAATATTCTGCTCTGGAATATAACGTTTGTGAAATTTATAATTTTGTATCTTCTGAAATGTTCTTTCGTTTCAATTGCTTTGTTTTATGGTATATCGAATCATTTGAGTATTTGATGTGCAAATGTAAGTTACTTGGAAGCAATATTTCTTTGGTTTTCCAAGAGATCTTTTTTATTTTTTAAATACGAAAATATATTGTCATGCTTTCACAGTGTTTTGACACCAGTTTGGAGGTTAATTCTTTGGGAGCTAAACATTTGCTACAACCCCGTGTCAGGTTGAACGTTTAAAAAAAGCAGTGCACCTCATCAAAATGTCCCGATCAGATTCCTTGCTGTCGGATGGAGTTTAACGCCAAACCCAGGACGAATGTAATACTGCAACACAGAGGCACACAGATACACACCCACAAACATGCACCCACTAACCAGCATATGTTTAATACATTGGAGATAGAAATATATTATTTTGTTTGTATAGTGTGACAGAGATACTCACAATCTAAGTATTAATATTTTTAACACGAAGACAAATTATTATTATATATTTCTCATATATGAATATAAAAACTTTCGGGAATGTTTATAAACGTATATTATTAAAATAGTCGTATTTACATAAGAAAATGCATGATAGTGTGTGTGTGTGTGTGTGTGTGTGTGTGTGTGTGTGTGTGTGTGTGTGTGTGTGTGTGTGTGTGATAGCCTCTGTGCGCTGGAACGAATATACGATGGCTTTCAAATAGTTCCCTTTACCCAGTTTTACAAACAATGCTTTGGTCAAATCAAATATGCCGCACAGTAGTGTTACCTCTTCAACAAGAATTCACCATTCTCTTAAATCGGTCACTGAGTGATACGAACTTCGGTTTTCTGGATGGAAAGCAATTATTTTAACCACTTGGCTACATAGATTTTTTGTCCATGTATGTATAACCCGAACTGATGATGTCAGCACACGTTCCCATGCAACATTGTTGATATTTAAATATGTAAATCTTTTTATTAGTATTATTATCTTTATTATTATGATTAAAGATTGGTCTTTTCTTGTAGGTCTCGTAATGGTTTTACGTGTGTAAACGGTAATTTTGCGAGTAAACTAAAGTAAATGATCTGGCAAAATCTTAATAATTTACTTTTTTCCAGATTAAAATGCTTTCTAGAAAGACTGTGTAAATAACACCTAGTTTTACTAATTTTAATCAAAAATGAAATGTCTGACTTCAGCAAATAATTGAATAATATAATTCACAGATGGGTTAGATAAAACGAATACATCAGCTAGATTTCTTTTTAAATAGAAATAAAGGTCAATGGGACATGCATTTTGGTAAAATATTCATGAAACGAAAATGTCATTTCCTGGTCAAGATTGACCGTTTATACTTGGTAGATAACTGATCACGTAAAATCTCTTCATCTGTTCATTCAATTTGCGTCATGCAAGAAAATAATTTCGGCTGAAAGTGAAATCTATATAACAAGTAGTTCACATAATGTCACTATTTTAACTCATGATTTTGGACAGCAAACACACACTGGTTTATATATATTAATAAAAACTAGTGGTCACTACTTAATATGATGAACAACAGAAATAGATCTTACAAGGTGTTAGGTACAAGAATCCGTCTTTTAAGAAAGATATCCTCATGTATGACAACATACACGGCAGTTTAAATAATCTATCAGGTTTATCAACAGAAAATTAGAAATATTTCCATATACTACCAACACCAATATATTAGTATATTATATTTAATGTTTAAGCTTACTTTCTCTTATTTAGATAACATTGAAGAATCTTAAATAGATATTCATTTATCGCCAATAAGAACTGAGAAGAGTGTTTTGTATATCTGACATACGGAATAGTCTGGAACAGAACATCAAGACACTATTTTACCAATAATTACAACATGATCTGATGCACATATACATTTATGCGCAAACCCATGTAGATATCAAAATATTTTTCAGGTGTTAATAAAATATTACTCATGTAATATAATAAAATTTTAATTATATATTATTAGATATACATATTATCCTATTCTATAGAACAGGTACCATGTGCAATGCAATGATCAGGTACAAATTATTAATTTAATTCCTAGAATTTTATTTTGGTCCTCTTGTCATTCTTGTTAGTTATATATTAATATATTTAAAACTGAGGTTATACGTTTGGTAAAGATGGGTCAAGGCAGGTTATTTTAGTTTGTTTTCTTTTTTTTTCAATCTCAGTAAATAATAAAAGATAATGACAGAATTAATGTAAAACTTTCTCGAAGTAATCTATATTAATGTGAGTAAACGTATTTGAACAGATGACTGAGCACAGTGTGTAATTTTGCCCAGAAATATATTTACAGTGTACAAAAATTGTTTAATAGTAATAGGCAAACTAACAGTTGAATGTCTGTTTACATTTAATGTATATTGTTTTAAAAAGACAACCATTGCAAACACCATGTTACAAATGAAATTGTTGTTCTCAAACGTCAGAAAATATGAAAGGCACAAGTCTATTTACCTCATAATAAATATCATTTTGGTAAAATACAAGATCAGGTAGGTACTGAACGAATGTTGTTGAGATCTGGTAAACAACCCTTTTTCAGGTCTGAGATTATAAACCATGAAAAGTCTGTGACTAAAATAATAATGATAACAATAACAGTAATATTAATTCGAATTAAATAAAAATATGTAGGGCAAAAATGTGGAAAACTCGACGAAATTTAGCCAATAAAAGAGAGAGAGAGAGAGATCAGAGAAGCAGTTAAAGACAGAGAGAGAAAGAGAGGGAGTGAAATCCAACAGAAAACGCAAAGAGAACGACCAAAATACTAGTCAAAAGTCAATTTCCCTCGTATGCATATGTACCATGTTTCTCACCACTCCTCCACTAACCACCACATCACCGAAGAAGAGAAATAAAGATATAATAGTATATTTTTATATCCCTGTCCGTCATTTATCAGTGAAGACGATGGCCATAATAGTTTGTCTATGTTGTTTAATTATACGTTTTCTTTTTTTAAGTAGGTGTTATTTATGAGATTTAAGATAACAACTTTCCTAAAAGAGTATAAACATGGAAATAGAGAAAATACTAACAAACCCTTATAAGAAAATGCTCAACAAACCAAGAAAAACAGCAATACAAATTCGTAAACTAATAAATGCAGCTATAGAAACAAAGAGATTGCTCGTTTCATTAAAAAAAATCTTTAATATAATTACAACATCGTAAAAGAAAAGATTATCACAGGTGAAGAAAACGAACAAATGATCCTACAGTAAAAACTCGCAAAGAAATACATAACATATATTTAAAAAATCACAATATACTGTAAATAATTATTTCATCCCAAGCATCGCAGGAAACTCACGGAAGCACCAATACCAAGGTCTGGAGAGAGAGAAGAGAAAGCCGGAAACCACATCCTAAACAGGAAACAAGGGGCAAGCCTCTACTCCAGTTCAATAGACGTGGGAGGAGTATGGACCGGGCAATAGCGTGACCTATCTACTCCTATTCAAAAAAACAAAACAAAAAAAAAAACACAAACTTCCAAAAGTGGAGAATTAACTAAGTTTTAACTTAGTTAAATTCCAAATGAAGCATGAACGCCAAAAATTGAGGAAAAAAAATACAGATTTAATAAACAATTCGGAACATACCTCACAGTTTAACACAGGAAATTTGAATTAAGAAAGTTTCACTCTTCAATTCTTGCTTTTCCCAAAAATCAACATCGAGTTAAGCTGCTTGGTAAAATTGAATTCAAACAACAGACCATAGCGGGGAGGGGTAACAAGTGGCTGCTGATACCTTGGCCAGGATAGCTTCGCATAACAGAATAAATAAATAAATAAATAAATATCCCAAACATTTTTTGTTCCAAATGAAGCATCTGTCCTCAGACCTCAAATGGAACCACTATATTGAATCCATAGCAAAATCTAGTGCTAAGAAGGTTGGGTCACTATGTCGATCCAGGATGTTTTTTCCACCTGAATCCACCCTGCATATATACAAGTCAATCATCCGTCCGTGCATGGAGTACTGCTGCCATTTATGATCAGGTGCCCCTGCCGTTCTCCTCAGTGTTCTTGACAGGCTCCAAAGGAGAGTCTGTAATGTGATAGGTACTGATCTGGCGGCTCGACTGCAGCCACTTCCCCATCGTCGAAATGTGGCCTCCCTTTGTCTGTTCTATAAATACTTTCATAGCTTCTGCTCAGACGAACTTAAGTCACTGATGCCTCCTCAACAGGTGTTTACTCGTGCAACCAGACTGGCAACTGGGTCCCACCCATTCACAGTCAGGTTAGCCAAATGCAGACGACAATTCTATTCTCGCACTTCCAGCCTGTGGAACTCGCTCCTGTATTCTTGCTTTCCTGACGGCTACAACCTCCAGAAATTTAAATGCAAAGTCAATACTCATCTACTAACCACTGACCTCTAGCCCTCTCCCCTCCCTCTGTATAACCTTCTCTTTCTCTCCACCTATGTATCTGTCATCGCACCTGCTTTCAAAAGCTTTCTATTGTTCCTTCCTAACTATTTTGTACTCCTCACTCTTTTCTAATTAATCTTTTTACATTTATGTAGCCCCCTGCACATCAGTGGCGTTTCCGCCTTGCTGGGGTGATATGATTAAAAAAAAAGCAGAAATGCCACTGGTTAGCAGAGGGTTGCACCGAATGTACAGAGGATGCGGAAGAAAGATATGAGATAAATGAAGATCAAGTAGATAACTGATAGCAATTGACGTTTTATGAAAAGATTTGAATATTTTATGTATCAAGGAAGCATGCAAATGGAAGTAAGTTTCAGAAACAGAAAGTGCGAGAAAAACTGTTACAGTAGAAGGGCCGGTTGCATTACACTATTTCGAGCGTAAATCGTGGGGACCTTAACAGCAATCGAGTAACACAAGTGAATACTTGATGCCGAGATATCAGAGCAAATGCCATGAAAATACAGGTAGGAAAACAGAAATGCCTGTCGCTTTGGTGAGAATGTGACTGTAAATGTTTTGCCAATTCAGGATCTATTATATTGCAGATATTCATTTGGATTTTGTCAAAAACTTCAAAGCTGAAGAGCAGGAGTACCCAACCAGATGTGGCAAGAGTTTTTAAGGTAAAGACTAATGATAGATTTATAAATGAAGAAAATAGTTTCTCATGAGAAAATGTTTCCAGGCCTGGCAAACTGAAACAAATTTCCTTGCCGCATACACAGATGTAGGTTTAGTCTAGTCATTCCATTTGGGGTCATTTAAGATTGTGGGGCCAAAGATGCGCAGTGAGTTGATCTATAGGAGTGAACGTTATCTTTTTTGATGATAAGTAGGAATGATTTTCTGTAATGGATAAAAGAGCCTAGATTCGTATTGGAGACATTGAAATTTGCGAGCCATTTCTTAAAATATTTAATCATAGATTGGACGTCTTTTAGATGTGCAGCAGTGATGTTTACTTTGTCAACCTTGGCAAATTTCTTACTGAGTCGGATGTAAATGGTGGTGAAATCTGCATAGATCCCTACTTAACAACAGATAACATCAGCAAGGTCATCGCTGAAGATTAGAAAAAGCGTAGGACCCTGGATAGAGCATTGTGGGTTATTTGCGTTTATATAAAAAAATTTGGGAGCTTGACCATTCAAAACAAAATTCATTTCACAATTTAATATGTACGATTTGATTAATGCAAACAATCATCCATATATACCATAGCTCTATGTAAATATCTGTGAAATACTTTCAAGTTATTATGAGTCTTATAAAGAGCCTGGTATATATATTCAGTGACTGTTGTTAGCACAACAGAGGTAGACCTGAAAAAATGGAAGCCATATTGTTTTAGAAAGAAAATTGTGAGGTGTGAGATGCATAACTATTTTAGCAGTGCCAAAAAGGCGTAAGATGCAAATAAATCGAATATTAGAGTGGTCAAGGGAATCCCTAAATTTAGGGAAAAAAGAGGAAATACAGAAGAGGATTCACAAGAAGCAGGCAAGCAGGAAGTGAAGCAATAGTTATAGAGTTTGTAGAAGACTTTAGCAAAATCATGTACACTTTGTTTTAAGATAATAAATATATTTTCATCATCTCAGCTTAACTTATGAGAATCTAGCATAGAAACTGGAAATATTAAAACATCAACGTAACTTAATGAAAATACATAAGGAGACAAGAAGAAAATAACATAAACACCAAACTTAAGTGGATAATCGTACAAAGATCACAGCCGCACCAATAGCAATAGTAGAAAATTTAAAATTTGAGTGAAAAGATATAGCTATAATTACATTTTAAGACCAATGTAAACTATTAAACAAGTAAAGCGAGAATACGTAGAAAGGAAAAAATTCAAATAAATATAATTTTGCTAATTAAAAATCGATAAAAATACTAATAAAGAACAAAAATACATTTTAGTGTATATATATATATATATATATATGTATATATATATATATTTATATATATATATATATATATATATACTATGTTTAAGACCGTTATTAATATCAAGTTTATTAATTGGTGTAAGACTATTTGTTCCTTCTAAGCAAAAGATGTAGCATTAAGCAATAGTTCCAATCTATCACTTCAAGGTGAAACGATATATATTTGCAGAACAATCAAACTATACAACACTTCACGTGGACCTGATTTACGAAAACGTTGTATTACATAAATGTGAACCACCATTCTTTTAATTTTTAATCATAATTACCAAAATAAATCATTAAACCACTTAACACACAAGGGATTAATGGGTGTGAAGAATAAGAAACCAGTAGTTTTAAAACGTGTGAGAACTAAAGAGTAAATGAGAGGACAGCAGATAGTTTTCGGTATATTATATAATTTGGCTTAAATTAAAGTTGTTTGGAATGCATGAAACCGGAAGAAACTTCTACAAATGAGAGGTGTGATTAAAAAACTCTTAGGATATAACATTTGGTTATAACTATTCGTCTCAAGTGTAAATTGATGCGTCACCATAGACTGTCTAGTACTACGCTTAAACTAATAAAGTCTAGTTACTCTAGAGGAAAATTCATTCGAAAAGTTATTTATATAAAAGACACAGAGAGACAGCTTTAAGGCGATAGTAATGTGACTGGTAAGACGCCATATCAACAGATTTCTGATTATCTTTTGGAATTTATCAAGGATATGTAGATATTTTGCAAAAGCACCAGCCTATATGTTACCATTATTCTAAGCATGAAATAATGATAGGCCTGTAGACATATAAAATAGATTAGGTAGAGAAAATTTGTTGAGAACGACAGAGTGAATGAAGTATCTTAGTAGGCTGAACTAGCAATGAATTCAGTATCTTTTTTCCACTTCATAACAGTCGAAACGATAGCTCTAGAAAAGAAAGTCTTCCTCATCAGGATTAGAATAATTGATGATTATATAAAGTGGAATCTAGTCTTTCAAACGATTTATAGGGAGCGTTTTAGATGTGGTTGCGTTAAAATTAATAAACTATCATTTGTCCCAATTAAAATCATACTGAATTTCGTTGTTGTCATCATCTAACAATTTGACCTCATCAGTCTGATCAGTTTCAATGAACATTTTTCCTCAATTAACTGATTATTCAGTAGGAAATTCAGGAACAACATGCATTTTATTCAGGAAAATTATTTCACTTTTTCCAGTGCTGACAATTAAAAATTCGTGGTGCTCTGTGGCTATGGTTACTTCCTAAACATGGAAATACGATTTAAGAAGTATAATAATTTTGATACTAATTCGAATGTGCCAGCCATTTTAATTTCCTGGTCGTTTATAAGTGGGATTTTCTTCAACAATAAACCATGTCGAATTCTTGTATATTGATTGAAAGATAGTGTGAAGCCAATTGTTTAATTAATGCTTGAACAATAAACGTCGCTTACAGTCAATAGTCATAAATTCTTTCTGCACGTACTAATCGTCAGTGAGCTGCAGAAAATGCACCGACATACTTATTGTTCTGTCGTCAAATTTCCGTTGCAATTATGAAGCAGGTCCATTCAGTGACGTTATTGTCTAATTTAAATTTGTATTAAAATATGAAATTAGTGTTCCATTTCTTTTAATATATTTAATCAACTTTAGCGGTTAAGATATCAACAGTCTAGTCTGGTACATTTACATGAGCATGGAGCAAAGTGTTTGGATGTGAATTTAATACTTATTTCTTGGAGACTTAGGCAAATACAAAGAAATTTTATGATTTTGGAAGCATAGAGATAAGACGATCAAGGGCATTATCTTCGAATTTACTACAGGTTTTGAAACTATTTTCTCTAGAGGATATTAATCGATTATTATTTTCCTTATTGTCATAAGTTTTCAAATATCAGGTATCACCAGCGTTGTCCTACTAATAATTGCAATGGCTTCATTTACGCGTCTGATACCCCAATCTGTAGTTAGTCTTATTCTATATCGTAGATTTGTAGTGTTTTTCAATTTAATCTACTGAAAATATACTGATGTGAAAAATAAATTAATGTGTTCGAAAGATAATAGCGAAAAGTTTTGTAATTATAAAGAAAGTCGAAATAATGGACTACAAATATACAACATTAAAATCGAATGTATGGTCATCAGGAAAGACACATTCCAGAAACTATGCATAGTATTAAAAAAAACAGGAAAATCTCAATAAATACAAAGACGATTGTACTGGATTGTTATGTGATGTATCTTCTTCATTATCGCAGCGAATGCTGAACAATATAAGCAGAGATGGAGGAAAATCTTGATATTGCAGATGTCATGTATCTAGCATGTCAGCAAATTTGAGGATTTGTGAAAGATGGAAACGAAAATGAAATTAATACTAAGCATCTAGAGAAAATAGTACATGTGTTGATGAAGTAAGTATTGGAGAATCTGATACTCACAGCTCAGATGGCGGAAAAGAGAGACAGAGAAAAACGCGGATAATTGACGGTCCTGAGCAGGTGGATGGTAGATCGGGGTTTGGTTAGGGTAACAAAAGAAAACGTGCTATGTACCACCAGCGATCAAGAGACGTGGAAAGCCATGGTCGCATTCTTCCTGAAGGAACATGGCACATAGAAGAATAATATAATTATAACTACTCACATAATTTGGCCGGTGCAGGTACTTTAGATACCTCAGTACAGCAAGAAGAAACACATTTTTTGTTCGTTTATTTACATTTTTGTTATATCTAGAAAAATACTGTTCTTTTTTTATATATGAAATACAAAATAATATTTCTGTATTTTTTTTAATTATAAAATCAGTCAATTTTCGGAAATTGATGGAACTTTACATCTGGTTTGGAAAAACAATCACAATCTTCACAATTTCCAGTTTCAGTGATTTGTGTTGGTTTATATTTTTTATTTAGAGAAAGTTACCTACATAATCCATCAAACTATATCCGCTTTCTTTCAACACATGTTTTGTTATTATTTAAAAGCAAGTAACTTAATAGAAATTCAGTGGAGGGCAAAAATAGATTTTTTTCATTTATAAAGCATTTAATGACTCTTATATTTCTGATTGAATGTTACACGAATCTCATTGAGAAAATAAATTAACATATGAAATAATAGATTAATTACATCCGAATTATTATCAATCTGCAATAAGTGTACATAAATCTCATTGGCAATTTTGTATGTTTAACATTTAAGACATTGATATTGTAGTTCTTATTTAGCCTGGATAGGAAACAAATTGTGTCATTTTGAAATGATCATTTCAATGATTTTCAATTAAAGGCCAAAGATATTCGCTAAATAGTTAGAATACATAATTATCAAATGGAAACAGATATCTCAAGAATATGAAAATATAATGCAAGTTTCTTTCTTTATGATTTCTTACCGAAGAACAAAGTAGAAGAGTAAAGATTATGCCACATTGTGATCGGCGAAATTTAAGTTCTCATTTGATGGTAACAGTGGATTATTTACATCTATGCTATTTACATTTGAACAAAATAAAGAAATGTAGTATCCAATTAAAAAAACACTGAAATGTATAAGAGGGGTTAATTCATTGACAGCTGTTTTTATTCACTTCGTGGGATATAGGAGTTATCTTATACTAGAAATAACTATCATTGAGTATGGTTATTCGGAGACATTACTATCAGTAAATATCGTAAATAAATTTGCTGAGCAACATATGATGAATTAGATAGCAATCTTAATTATTTCTAAGTATTATAGTCATAGTAATGATTTAATATCATTTCTAAATAATAGGGAAAAATAATAATAAAGTGGAAATCTATAATGAGACAAATAATCGTAAACAATAAAAGGACGATAACGCTTATAGACTAGTAGGAGTTATAATCTAATTTTGGTAGACTGGAGCCATACAATTCTTCAAATATTAATCATATATATTGGAAGAAAATGATAAATACTGAGGTAGAAAATTTCTTTGGATATATTATCAAATATGATTAATAAGCGAAAAGTATGATAATAATTCTTAGCTTTTTATATACTATATTCCGAATAAGATATATAATTGAGAGAAAAATGATATTTTCTTAAGCTGTATAGAATCAGACAAAAATACAATATTTTCTGGCATATTTTCTTTTATTTCTCTTAGTTGCTAAAAACACAATTTTCTAACATTACTTTGGCTAGGATGTTTTTAGCCTGGCTATTTGGATGAAGTCCAAAAAAGACAAAACAAATTGTTTGTAGCCTTCGTTTTTCATTGTTCTCAATGATTTCAGAAAACAGTTATGTTGTGTGAATATTATTGTTTATAGGTATATCAGCTCAAAGAATTCCAGTCAATATTTTTTTATAAAAAATATAATTATGAATATAATATTTACGATGTTTTCTGAAAAATTATATTAAATGTCTGAAAGATGATAGACAAATCAGCTGTAGTAAATAATAAGTGTTGAAAAAATGAAAATTAATAACATTATTTGTTTCTATTCAAATGCATTAATCATATATATAGTCCGTAAATTCCAGAACAAAATATTGTCTGCATAATAATGAACCAAATAATGTTTCATTTATTACATTAAAATTGTAATATCACCAACTTACTTTAAATATGTAATGACAATAAACTATACATACAAATGTATACATGCATACAAATGTTTTGAGCATCCTGCATGAATTGATTATTCACTTTTATTTTAATAAACTCAAGCTTGTTTAGCATAATTCCATTATTATTAGTGTTTGCAAACGTTTAATATTTGGAAATAAGTTCGTTTACTTAGATACTGGGTAACATAATATACACCACTTAAAGTAAATTGAAGTTTAAAAACGCATGTAACATGTAAGATTCCATGAACGATCTGAGATCATAAAGATATAATTATATGCACAATTATAATTGTTAGTTGTTTCATCTTATTAATTGCAAGTTACATTGTCAAGGGATTTCAGATGGCCATTACCTAGATATACTAACTTTTTGGGTAAAATTTCTGAAGAAAAAAAATAAACGCATTAACGTTGAAATGTGGAATTACAAAATAAATAGCAGAACAGTGTCCTCACCACAAACATGACGTTCGATATTACTGGAAAAAATATAAATAAATTGAAAGCGTATGTCAACAAAAGTTATACAAGGGATATTAAAGAAAGACAGTTAGAGTTGACATTACAAATTTAACAGCCAGAAAAATTAAAAGCTAATACTATCTGAACAGTAAGCTTTCAGTTGATACAGTACGCAGAGTATCATGAAAACAAAACGACAATTTAATACCGTACTTAACAAAATAAAACCTTGGATTGAAATGTTCGAAATTATTTCTCATATAGAAACCTTGAATATGGCAAAACTATCATATTTTGAAAATTCAAATGATAATCACAATCAAATGCATGATATTCTGTAGGGGAGTAGGAAATAGTGTATGATACTTTAAAATTAGGGTAATAGTTCATGTTAAACAGGCAATGGTGTGCGTAGCATTAAAAGTGATAGTAGAAGAAAATCAATAAATGTTTGAGGAAACATAAGCATAGATAATTATACTAGTTTTCTGCAGTTTAATCTTACTGCACTCTAATCTTCTACTAGATCACGACGATGACATTTTCAGCATGAAGGTGCCCATAGCAAAAGGAACATGTTGAAACTTTGAACTATTGGTTGGATCTATATAACTGAAACACTTAGAAAACATTTAGGTGACATCTAAAGAAATACTTTTTTTTCTTCGAAAACGACTTAATTCAAGATCTTTGCAAAATGTACAAAAAAATTAGAAAAAAGAATTTGTAAGCAAAAAACTGAACATTTTCCATTCAATGCTACATTTAGCTGAGCCAATTATTCTATCCAAATGAATTAAAATGACATACTAAATCCAGAGTTTGATGTTTTGTACTTTCTGTTATAATAATGATAGATTTCGCAGAAATATATACATTTGAACATGAGAAATTCGATTAAAATGTATTTTCCGAACCTTACCCATGATATTTGCATGGCGTCTACCATGGTTATGGTTAATATATTCTATCTACTAGGAAAGAGGATTAACGGTAATGGAGTAAGATTATTCTGACTTTCAAATATATTAAAATGTAATTTGAAAATCCTACTCCAAATGAGTCGAAATGGAGAGTAAGATTACAAAAGTAATTAGTTTCCAATGTTAGCCCAAAACTTTTGCATGCAAATCTGCAAATATGTCTGTCTATCTATCTATCTATCTATCTATCTACCTATCTATCTATCTATCTATCTATCTATCTATAACAGATGTGTGTGTGAATATACAAAGAATATATATATATGGATGTGAGTAAAAAATATTTGGACAACGATGTAGAACACTAAGCACAGAAAATTTGTTTCAGGTTGTCACGCAATAATTATTCAGACCATTGTGTTCAGGTGTTCACATTTATATAAACATACTCTCCATAATGTATAGTAATTCCTTTTACTCATAAACATAGAGAGCATTACAATAATTTTATTTTATACATATATATATATATATATATATATATATATATATATATATATATATATATATATATGTGTGTGTGTGTGTGTGTGTGTGTGTGTGTGTGTGTATTAAATTACATTAATCCAGCATAATCATATAGACAGGTAGATAGATTAAGTGCTTAGGTCTAAATGTTCACAGGTTAATGATGATAGAATTGTTCAGTCTTGCATGCATTTTTTCAACCCTTCTTATTGATATCTTCATTGTCCAATTAGAGGTAAACTGCAGTCTGGTTGGTGAAAGATTTGCAGTGATTTGGGATTGACTTGATATTGGAATGTTATCCCGTAACCGGAGAATAATTGTTTAGACTTCAAAGTAATTAGCGCTGACATACATGCTAAGTTATATGTTGACACTCCATCTTTATCAACATTGTAACTGTGCACAGTCTGATTCAGTATGAAAAACTAGATATCAGATTTGACACAAGATTTGGATGTCGTGCAAATGCCTGTACGAATTTAATCATTTATTGTATTCATGGTATGGTGAGGGATGACAGGCAACTGAAGATCAATAACATAGTCACTGCTATTCGCACATTCTGTTAGATTTGAAAATATTCTGGATGATAAAATTACAATGACGAAATCTTCTACTAGGTGGGAGATATCATTTTCCAAACCTCATCATTTCACAATTGCTCGATCTATAATATTGACAAGCATTCACTGCCATATTGAAGAACTGTCATCACATAGCAATCCAGTCATGTTTTCCTTGTTTCTAGCGAAATTGTCCTGTTTCTTAATACTTTCTTAATACTTTACTCAAATTCTGGAATGCTTCCTTCGCCATGTCAATTCGCCTTCGGATGTCTGCGTCGTACTTTCCGTCTTATTTTATAACACTTCCCAGGTATTTAAATATTTTTGCTTGATTTTAGTATCCCCGATCTGTATATGGCATATTGCGCTGCCCTTTATGCTGATGACCATGCATTCGGTTTTATATGTTACCTAACAAAAAAAAATAATTGGCAGTAAACCAGTATATCAGTGATTATGAATTTATATTCATATTTTTTTTATCAAACAGGAGACCATTGAAGGAAGAAATATGTAGACTTCGGGGAGTATTATGCTGAAAGAAATATGTAGACTGCGAGGAGTCTTATGATGAAAAATAAACCTCATTTGCTCATTTTCATCTGAATCTCTTCGTCGGCCTTTTAATTTTGCAGCAGACCATCAGATATATATGTATGAGTTTTGATAATTAGAATCGTAAAGATATTTCACACATTATTAACGATATGTTGTTTTTTTTAGATAGAATACAGAAATGCATATACGCATACGCAGTGGTATAATCATATATATTTATAGTTTTTAAATATATAGTGCGTTGCTAACTGTTATAATTCCTTATGATTCTTCATTGGAGAAATAAATAAAGATCTGCTTAAAATCTGCTTTAAAAATAAAATCCCGCACCTTCTGCAAATAGCACAATATTGAGAAACTGTTTATTTTTAGACCAAATGAACGTGGAACTACCTTGCATCACATCGCAACGTAATTGCGTGTACCACTTTCTGCGGCAAACAATCAAATCCTACGATTCACTGACGAAAGAAACATAACTACAATGGTTCGTTCAAATTGGCTTTGATGATCTCTTTTTTTGCGATGAAACTGAAAAATATCTATGCCGCAAAGAGGCACATGTCAATTACTGTGCCTAAATCAATCCAAGGACGCAGAAATATGTGTGTCATACATACATACATACATACATACATACATACATACATACATACATACATACACACATACATACATACATACATAGATACATACATACATATAATTATTATTCTTATTATTATTATTATTATTATTATTATTATTATTATTATTATCAACTTGGAGGTATTCCCATTTCCTCAGTAGGAGAGGTAGAGAGAATTTCCTTTATTACGTTTGTAAATCCCTTTATTCATTCATTCCACTGCTATTTGAAATACACAAAAAAATTAACATCTTGTTTCATGGTGTGTTTTCTAGATTTATTCTATTTCTACACTTATTTATTTTAGATTTATTCTATAGTTCAAAATTTTTTTATCGGTTTATATCATTGAATATTGTTAAAATTGTGGCGAGTCTTTTGTTTAAATTCAGCCAAAGAACGAATTTTAATATTCGTCAAAAAATTGACGAATAGACTTTTAACAAACCTTCAAAGTTTAAAGTATTTCATAAAATCAATAGTCCTTACATTTTAAATTTTAGTTATAGTTTCTACAAGAAAGGGAAAATATTATGATTTCTTTGCTCTAGAAATACCTTACATATGATGCCAAAAATTATAATATTTTACATGTGATTCTATCTAATGAATGACAGAATTACTTATATCTTTAATCACTCAATTTAGGAACAATTATTAACTTGTTTCTGTGTTTCAAAATTATATATCTATGGTTGTCAAATAATCGGAATCTTCCCAATAATATGATGTTTACCCCTGTCTGAAATAGATATTTCGGAATTTATCTAGTCTTGGATTACCTTAATTTTAAAACTAAAAATAAAGTATCGTCTATTGGAGGAAAAAGAAATAAAAAGCTTGATTTGATTTACATATATGTATTCTTCATTTTGTGTAATCTCTATCAAAGATATATATATATATATATATATATATATATATATATATATATATATATATATATATATATATATAATCAGAGGTCATTTTAAATATGCAAGAGATTCAATATTCCACAAGTCTAACATCAATGCTCTTTCAAACGTCATATGATAAAATTGTGCGATTGCAAGAGCCTGAAACGCGGAAACGTTGGACTTTGATGCACTTTGTTCTTTTAAAATGCAATTTTCTGTGAAAAATCTCTATGAGGGCTATGTCTTTTGATACTGAGCACATGGTCATATTTTTTATTTTCACATTTTAATGTGCACGTCTTATTTTATAATAATGAATACATGTATTTATATGTGTATAGTTAAAAATATAGATAGATTTCAATTTAAAATATATATATACTAGCATGGGCATATATATGTATTATTTAAATATCAAATTGAACAGATTTTATTCAAATAAAACACTCAATACTCCTCGAGTTTGTTAAATACTGTTATATAAAATAACTTCCAATATTTATTGCTGTCATGTCCGTGTTGCTTAATTTTTCAGTTACTCTTATTAGGCGTCCCTTGGGTGACTGGTAAATTGACAAAATCCTAGTTGGTCTTCGACAAAAAATGATGCACAAGCCCTCTAACACACACACACACACACACACACACACACACACACACACACACACACACACACACACACACACACAGAGGCGTTTCTTTGAGGCCATTACTGAGAATCTTTTGCCGCAGTGTCATTGTTTTGCATATTCCATATTAAAATATCCGTTATTAATTTTGTATGTCTTTCCCACTCCGTATGGGTACTTCTGACATTGTATATTTGGCTTTGCTTTGCTGGCTTAGAAAACATTTTATACCGAGCATTTTTGCTGATTCTTTAAGATATTTTATAGTTTTACTGCAGGCTTATATAAGGAGGTTTCTTCGTAATATTTCTGTTCAAATCTCTACAAATCATTTATAATTTTTTCTCTATATTTGGTCTGACTAAAAAGAGGTGTTTCGGTAGTGCTGAATAATTTTTGAAGGTCAATCTGATATATGGACCACGAATCTTTTATAGTTTATACTTTTTTTTGGTTTATTACATTTCAGTTCAATCTGATCTGTATGTATTAAGTTTTTCAAGCCCTCATCTATCGCTATGTCTCCTAGAAATGTTAACAGTTCCATATATATTTTGCTGTATAAAATATTTTCTCGATTAAGGTGTTTCCATTTCGGCTGCATATATGGAATTTCTTTGTTAAGAAATACTATCTTTTAATTATACTAAAAGCTTTCTTTAAAGTTATTTTGTCTTTAATGCGTTTATTAGAATAATCGTGTTTTCTTTCTCAAATATCAAATACAGATTATTTTCTATTTTTTAACAAATACTGATATTTTCCGTTGTACTCTGTAATATATTTTATGTATACTCTGCCAGCAGAGTGTCTTGCTTAAAAATCAAAGAGGAGTAATCTAAAAAAAAATCTAGGTACTGCAAGATTGGTTCACAGATCACAACGTTAGCGCACAAACTATTACCATTTTTCGAAATAATATTAGGAATTTTAACATTATTTTTTGGTGACCTAAGAAAAAATAATTTAGAACAAATTTTGAACATTTTGACAAATACTAATCATGCGTCTTTTTTAAATGCATTTATGTAAGATTTTGCGAGACGACTATCCATAGCTATATCGCTAAAACTACAAGAATCGAAGCATTATTAACTAAAGATGTTGGCGTTGGATCTTGCTGACCTACAGCACTGCCTGTCCTGATAACATCAGTAATCGAAAGAAAAATGTTCCGATATTTTACTTATTTTAATTCGTTATTTTACACTTTTTAAATCATACATGGTCTTATAACGCAACTGACATATATACTGTTTTATATATTTTTCCTCACTTCCCCACAAAAAATAAAGTATAAGTATTACTTAATCCACGTCACACTACAAACCAGTTCCGCTCTCTTTTTTCTCACCAGCGACCTATATATTTACACTACACAAAGGCGGTGATAACACATATTTGGTGACTCACAATCCTAGATCATCATAATTAATATGAATTGTTGATGAATTTATTTAACATACAGTATTCTTGAACCCAATAATCGTCACCGTACCATTGCTATTTAAAAATGTATATTTATTCATCGATATTTTATTTTATAATTGATTTTTAATATTCGTTTTATTTTATTTTTATTTTTTCTATATAATTTTCTATCTAATTATATCGTTCTTTTTAAATATTTTATGGAATTACATTCCTATTTCCAAAGCTATTAGCAAAAGATTCTACATTTCATATTATGATTTCCCATTTGTTAATTCGATTTCAACTGTTTTCGTGATTATACTTTATGCATCATTAAGGCTGCTTATTTTCCGCTGAAGAATTCAACTTCTTTGTGTCCGCTAAAATACTTGTCATCAGTGCTTATCTTTCTCATTTTTATTCGTATATTATTTGAGATCATCCCTGCATATTATTATTCTTGTATACAAAAAAAAAATACTTATTTCTATACTAGTTGCTGACACAAATGTTTTTTTTAATTTGGATGTTAAGATATATATTCATAAAGTGGTTTCAATTATAAATCTCTAAAAAATAATTAAAAGAAGTCTTTGCAAATAGAAGAAAAAGCTATGTTTTGTTTCTGAAGTTAACTATGCCATGGTGAGCAAAGTTAAACAATATTTTTATAATTTATATTTCCATACGCTCATTTTATAATAATATGTGGAAATATCTATTTTCTTACGAATATTCATAAGGACATTAGTATAATCGCATGTTTTGTCTATTTCGGCTTGCATGTTTGCATTTTATTTCAGTTATATTTACAAGTTTGTCCTTGATAGTTGGTGAGTAATACATAGCAGCAAGTTTAAATGCAACGTCATGTGTCATCTTCTGTCACCATGAATCCCATGTTTCTTTTACTCCTTCTACAACAACAACTAGAATATTGTTTCTGTGATCCGATTTCTCTCGGCACACTTGTTGCAATATTGATTTGCTTGGGCTGAAACTATTATAAAAAAATAAAGTGTACAAAATACAAATGACATAACTAAGTATTTTGCACAAACTATTATCATTTTTTGCATTATTAGACTTTTAATAATCTTACCAATTGATTTTACAGACGTAACATCTCACTCATTCAGCATAATTCATTTTCTTTTTTTTTTACTATACTTATTGGGAGAGGGATTACTGTATGGCTCCAGGCAACCAGCAATAATTTGCAACATAATGAGCATGTCAGACTCTATTTTAATTCGTATCAATTTTTAGATACATATTATTTTCTTAATTCCCAGTTTACCATTTCTACGATATATTATTTCCATTCAGACAACTTGCGTTGTTAATATGCTTTTCACAATGTCGGTCACATATCTTTAATTTGTGATCAAGTAATAGTGTGTAGACTAAATGCTTTAAGATTCTTAATATTCTACTAAATTCAGAAATTTTCTTGCACAATATTATTTCTCACTGTTAGATGGAATACACCTAAAAATTGAGTTTAATAATTTCGGAGAATTTCATTTTTTTTCTAATAGTGAATCTACAGGTTTGATTGTATATTTATTTTTCACAGAAATTATTTTTATATAATCATTTTATATATAGTTACATTTTTAATGTAATTAGCTTGACGACAACATTCATTCACATCATAAATTTTATCCGTACATTGAACCATCTTGTCCTCTACTTTTGCATGATTTTCATCATTTCTTGAAATACGATCATTTGGATTTTCAACAGGAAATCTCCGGAAATCATCAAAACACGTCGACACTGATCAAATCCTAAAAGCTCTTAATTATGCGATCGTGTAAGACATTATATTCTGTACCAATATATCCTGAATTTATGTCGATCCTCACCATTTTCTCATATTTAACTACTAACTATTTTGTATATAATTGAATTTAGTTTGCCCCAAAAAATGTTACCGACTTCCATTACGTAAGATGTAATTTTGTTCAGATCTGAGCGTTTATTTTGAAAGTTATTAAACATATTATTCTCTCAACAACTCCTTTTCATATGATATATCTTGGATGATATCAATTAATTCTTTATTTTAATTATACTGTCTAGCATTTGTTATCATTTACTTTTCGATGCCTTGCGTTGACCCATCTTTTATTGTAGACAGACATTACAAACTTACAGAAAAATAATTTTTCATTCGGTTTTCTTCTTATAAAATCTTTAATCGTTATATACTTATTTCAGAGCACGCTGCATAATTCAAATTTCACTAGAATTAGAATACACACAGAGCCACTTAAAATAATTCTACTTTTAATATTTTCCTTGTTCCAATAACATTGATTTTTGTAACATTAAAATAGGAATACCTTTATTTCTCTGTGAAGCTTTAAAGTTTGCAAAATGTCACTTTAGTATAATATTAGGACTAGTGATTTTCCGCTCATTATTCATTATATTCCATGATTCTGTCAATTGTCAACTTCACGGGCAGCACACCACATTGTAGCAAATCACCGTATTCATCCATTTGAAATAACTTCCTCTCGATCAGATTCTTTCCTAGAACCATTTCTCTGTGGGTCCAACTCCTAAAAGGAAGATTCCTTGAGTGCTACAATTTAAACTATCACGTGTAGAGGAGGGCTGCTTCCCCACTTATCTACAGAAATTCCCTCTTAACAAAAACCTCTCCGTCGGATAAACACCGGGGGTTGAACACGTTGAACATTATTTTATTATACTTCCTGAGAATAAATATTGTAGTCTGACTTGTATTGAATGATTTATCTGAAATACCAGTATAATTAAAATATATTTTCTACAAAATATATACTATTCATTTAAATAAGGTCTTGCCGTTCGTATCCTCTATACTAAGTGATGTAATGGAATATGGTGTCATGAATACAGACAAAGGTAAGGACGTCCACAGTGAGTGAGAGAGATCTTCCACCAGAGTTCTATCTGTCTACTTCCATTGTCTACGCCTACGTCGGAGAACACTGCATACGAGGATTAAGTCAACGTACTCGATTCACCTATCTGGTTATATTTGCCTTAACTACTTAACAACCTCATATATATATATATATATATATATATATATATATATATATATATATATATATATATAAACTTATTCGGGACATATGACTAAGGCAGCTAGCAAATTCCTCTTCCTGCATCTATGCTGTGCAAATCTTAATTCCATTTTCTGTAAGAAAGACCATTATTTTTCGTCATCAGCAGTTTGAAGAATGTCAACTAAATTCAAAAGATGGGTCATGATGAAATTTGTCTTCATGTGTTATGAATTATCTAGAGCTTCCCAATCATTCACTCACAATTTTGCATCAAACCACGGTATGCTTTTCAATATCTATCTGTATTGGTAAGACGCATATTAATCCCATAAGCCGATAACATCAAAACCTCACCTTTCTGACAAATCGATCATGGTGAGATAAGAACGGAGATCTTATAGTCGGTCATCTTACCATATGAGTATTGTAGCAATTGCTTTTATTGCCGCGTCCCTGTTGCAGCTACTAGTCAATTAAATTTATGCCATTCATCTTGTTGAAACATCGCTAAATGCTTCCAATCTATAATGACCGCAGTATCTTTAGATTGGAATTATAAATTCGTTGTGTTATTCTTTCAATTTAAATTGTTTTGAGCATATAGATTTATACATATAAACTTGTTCTCTGTAAATATGTTTTAGCGTTTAATCTAGAATTATTTTGAGTATATTAATTTTTATCCATTGATATATGAATTTTTGTGTTATATTTTTCATATATCAAATTTGCTTTTTTACAATTTGTCAGTTATTATTAATTGATCATATTCTTTATATTGTGAATGCCCTGATAGCATCGTTAACTCTGTTCTCAATACTGACAATTTCTCTTACACTTTCTCGTCTTTTCATATTAATATCATAACTAGTTTGAAATATTTATGAATTTTAATCGATTCTCTTGCTTCAGTATTATCTGTTCAACTCTTGTCCACTGTCAGATTACCCATCAATTTTTTCATTATCATTCATGTCCAAGAGACGATGCTAGCAGAATTTATTATCCGAATTATCCGATATGAGCTAAACAACCTTATGTACGCAGATAAAACTATGTTGATAGAAGTCTCAGATTTGATAATAATACCGAACGAGTTATTATGACAAACCATTAAATATAATTAAACCGAAAATAGAGATATAGGAAGTTGTGAGATTTGTGTTGGAAATGTGAAACACCTTGCAGACGCATTAAAAAGACGTTTTTTGTGTTGAAGCAGATAAAGATGGTGCAGAAAATCGAAATATTAAAAATGACTTCCAATAACTAATCGAAATATTAAATGTGAGAAATCTATCTATAAAACAAGGCAAAGAATGTTGTATCCAAATTATTATTCCATATGGGAGTGAAACATGGAAATCTTCTAAGGAATGAAGAAAAGATATATCGAGATAGTTGCGGTTTTGAAGACTTATGCACGGAATATCTTAGACAGGCTATGTCACTGTATTTCTAAGAGAATATGAACTACAAGATAAATGCTTCTAATAATAAGAAATGTTTAGCTGACAATATTGGCATAGATAACCAGTACAGTAGTCTTGGGAAATAAGAAACTAACATGCTATATTGTAGGCAGGGATGAATAAATATAGAAGAAATAATTAACGAATCTTTAAGGGCCTAGCTAGCAGATATAATATTAGAAATAAGAAAAATATTCATTAAAGAGGAAATAATTTTTACGTAGTAAAATGTAGAATGATATAGGGTGATTTTATTGCGAATTTCCGGGAAAGAAATGTCAAGCAAAAAAGTAAATGTCTTTCATACAACCTACAATCTCCAGAAAAATTTCAATGCAACGTCAATCGCCAATTTCGATCTATCTGAATCTTCTGTCATTGTTTCATTGTTATTCACTTATTGTCACTAAACTCTACAAGAATTTCTCTCGTGTAACTTATTGTACGTTATGGCGTCATCACCCTGCTTAAAATGAAACGATTAAAAATAAATTATTTCAACTACTCAGTTGGCGTTTAATATTTTTCAGGATGTTATGAGATTTTCTCTAGCTTCTTTTGTATAATTGTGATCAGGTATAAGTTTCCCTGTTTGCTGGATATTTGCAGTTATATATTTTAAAAGTAATCTGATGCATTAAAACATCTATCATTATGCTGTTAGTAGTAGGAATTTTAATAGCAGTAGCATTATTTTCAGAATTATTATATTTTTTCTGTTTTTGTTGCTGGATTCCTTTCCGTTCGTTTCACAAACATTATGATGCCCATTAAAGTAGGTGAAGTGTACGCTAGTCATTTTCTAAATTGGCAATTTTGCTATCGTTTACAATGATAGCTATGGTTATGATGATAATGATGTTGATCATGAGCAATTTGTCGATTTTATTATTATTATTATTATTATTATTATTATTATTATTATTTTATCACTTACTTTTTTTGATTAAGCAGTTTCCGACCATTGCGGACCGGTGCATTGGAGGAATGGAGGTTACAATAAACAAATTGCTTCATAAATCTTATTTATTTTATCCGACCCTGCTCATTCATTCTTTCTAAATCGCTTTTCCTAATTCATTTTTGCACACAAAGGAAAATAATAAATAAAGAAAGAAACAACAGCAATAACAAAAAATAAGAATTATGAACAACTTAAAATAAAAGACAGTCTGGGCAGGGAGATGGCCTGCTTAACTTAGATAAAATCGAATGAAGACAGCACATTGGTATACTGACCGGCTAGAAAAAAAGGCCAGTTATAGCCAAATTGAAGTCACTCTGCGTAAAACGCTCGAAATAGATGCATCTGATGGTGTGGTAAGAGTAAAATGCCTTTCCATCACGATAAATCAATGGTTTATTTATCCCTTATTGAATAGAAAATACATGCAAAAGCGAAATATACAAATTCGCCAAGAGCTTCGTGGATTTTACTTGTCTGTTACATTTTATTTTGCTTTGTTTTATTTTAAACAATGCTTTTATACTTCAGAAAGATTAGTATATGCTGACTAGAAAATTAGAAATATATATATAATGAGAAATGAAATGATAAAACATGAACAGGAATTAAACGAATAACTATGTGGAGTATAATGGAAAGAACTATTGAAGAAAAAACGACTGAGGGAGGAAAGCAGCGAATAGTATACATAAGGAGCCTGTGAAAATGAATGATATAACCGGGTTTAGGTCGTACAGAAAAAATGAAAACCTACTAAGGACTACAAAGTACATGAATTTTTGGAGGACTATGATTGCTATATATATATATATATATATATATATATATGATGTAGAAGTGATATAGAAAATAATAGAAAACTATATATTCTTTTCTAACAAAGAGCCATGTACTACTTCTTTTGTCTACTGTATCACATCGACATCGCACATCGATATCTCACAGAGAAAAATGATAATATTTATTTCATGTCATTTCTTCGAATTGACATTTACGCTGAATTCCACATTTTTTTCGGGCTCTGTGATATTTAAAGAATTGTTTTGACTGAGAGCGACAAAGAAAAAGAAGAGGGAGACATTAACGCGCGAGTCCTGAAGTGACATGTGATACTGCGGAATAAGATGTAAGAAAATGTCCCAAATTTTTTGCACGTTCTGTGGTTTTTAAAGAAGCTATTTTTTCTGAAAGCTAAAAAAGATTAAGAAGTTTTGGAGAACACTGATCACGGATATCTGAAAAGATGCGGCACGTTGAATAATCTTATATATATATATATATATATATATATATATATATATATATATATATATATATATATATGCATTAGCAATGACAGGAGAGGAAGTCACCGTAAGTAGAAACATCGACCTTCTTGGGATGGGTTTCAGACGTAGGTCGTTTTTGGGGAATTTTTCAAAGAGGTTTTATAATAAATCATCCGTCTTAATGTTATCTGCTTCTTTTTCTCTCTGCTGGTTGCTAAATTCACAAGAGAGAGGTTTTGTAGAGAGCGGTTATACCGATTATGTGAGACCTAGTTTCCACTGCCGTGAGATTAGTCAACAAAATATGAACTTCTTAGGAAGACGCTTGGCAACTAGCTAGCATTATTTTCAAATGGCCAGTTACCCATTGTTATATCTTCTCAAGTATGGGTTCAACAAGTGGAGATTATATAGCAAGAAAAGATTATGAAAAGTGCATGACCTATAGTGTTTGAACTTTGATTTGCATAGGTCTAATAGAGATCAGTGCCACAAAGTGACAGTTCTTGGAAAAAATCTGATTAAAAGTTTTATTTTAAATTTGGAACGCGAACGAAGTAATTGTGGATTAAATATTTATGGGAATAGCCTGTACTAACCATAAAAGTGCAAATTTATGTAACCAAAAAAAACAAAAAAACTCAACATCAGAATATCAAGCTGTGGAAATGGTAATAAATATATTACCCATAGGCTTGTAATCTGGATTAAACATCTTATAATTTCAAAATAAATAAATAAACAATTCTACTCAGGGCTGATTAAAGGGTTTGAAAATGTATATGAATAATTAAGGTGTTTTCAGATTTTATAGAGTAGGGGAGTTTTATATTCGAATAAATAAGTGGCAAGAGGTGGAAACAGCAAAACGACTACTAGTTTATATGTGTTTGTAATATCGAATTGAGGAAACGAAAGACATTAAAATTGTGGGTTTTCGGTTACATGTATATGAAGTATGAATCGGATATACGGCAAAATGTTACAATGAATAATAAGTAATATATATACAGTTTTCTCTCATGTTTTTGTAGATTTGACTAATGATTGTCCAAATCATTTAGTAATAAAATTAAAATGTATGAGTGTTTCTCATATTATGGCCTTAAAAATAAAATGAAATGAAACTTTCTTTGGCTCATGCTTAAATGAGCCGTCCATGTAAAAGCTCTTTCAGTTAGAAAGAATGTCAGCAGATTTTTTTGTTTAGAGGTGACTAGTGGGAGTCGTTTGTCATTGGTTTAGAATGAGAGATTTAATGTTAAATGTAATTGTTATATATATCTTATGAAAATTCTTTTGGCACTATAATTAGTTTTTATCTTATTTTATGGACACGAAAATAGCAATGCATTGATACATTTCTTCATCAACGTTATTTATTCTCTTACATGATCTTAAATTTATCGTTTCTTAAAACGGTCATATAAATTCAATAATAGAATATATTAGATTTAGTGAGCATTAAGATGTTTGCTTCTCAGATCTAGTGCGTCTTGTATGTCTATTTTATTATGTCATATATTTTAAAAATACTATTTTTATTTTTCCTTTTTTATAAATCTCCAAAATACCCAAATTTAATCAGTGTTCTGTAATACAGCCTGTTTACGTTTCTCATCTCGCAAATGTACTTACATGCCCCGACCCGAGCGGTATATTGTAGAGGGCGTAAACTTCCTTAAACTAGCGTGACTGAAGCTTTATCTTCCGATATTATATTTTTAATGTCCTGGTAAACACCGAAGATTTTAAAAAGATCCGCTGGTTTCACCAGCAAGTAAACAGAGATGGAATTTCCTGCTGGACATATTATCTTTCTGAATAAAAACATCGCCATTGCATCGGTCCAAAACATTGCGCGAGAAGGAAGTTTTAATTCATTTTCTTTCCTTTAAACCAAAATAGCGATTTATTTGTCAATATAACTAATGGAATACAGACATTACTTACGATTACATCTGGTGTACTGAGAAAACAGCATGAAATTTATCTTGCATGCAATTTTATTTTCATGATGTTCCTTATTTCAATAGTGTTTTATGCGTTTAATTATCAGAACCACGTTGAGCTATATAAGGAAATTTACCTAAAATTTATATTTACATATATATGTTTGTTACTTAAATACTTCCCAAAAATGTAAGAAATTTATTTTAGAACATATTTTTTATGTGTTTAAGCCCTTTTACAACATCATGCCGTTTGTAGCTGTAAATATTTTCTTTCTTTTTGCTGTCCCTGACTGTTCAGATATATATTTACACAATCTCGTTAGGTAGATTATTCCGTACATTTCACTTTCCCTGTTGCCATCAGTATGTCTTGTGAGTGTAAAAAATCTACGAACCTACTTTCCACATTTATTTCCTGCTTTTTCAATTTTACTATTCTACGTGTTAGTTTTCTTCTTGTTTCATCTTACATAAAGTTTCGGCGTTGCTTTCATATTCTCTATATGATATTGTTAGAATAGGTCTTCATCCACGAAGAGATGGTCAAAGGTCAAAGGTTCGGAGCTATATATGTAGATTGTTATTGCTCTTTCAGTAGTCATTCTCTTGTTTGTAACAAAATTTTCCTGGCTCTTAATACATTGATTATCTTTTTTAAAAACAATTATCTCTATTCAAATGTGTATTCTGATTTCGGCGTCAGATTTTCTGTTATCCGCTTACCCACAACGAAAGTATAGCGGTTTTGTATCGTCAGCCTTTTCATTGCTGACAAATATACATTATGCATTTTTATATTTGATGTTTAACTATTTCTTAGCGACTTTTTATATTATATATTGTACAAAATCCTGTAGTTTTTATTTTGTCTGTCTTTCCAACAGTTAGACATATATATATGTTATGTAATTAGATAACAATAAATACAGACGGGACTTCAACTCATCAATGTAAATATTGCGTGAACTCGCAGAGAAGGCGGATATCTCTTTTGTTTCTTTTATATTTTCGTGTATTTATTGAATTCATTTTTCTACGTATGCTAGCGGTTTGCTTCCAATTATTATTTCGAATGCTGATTCTGTAGAAGCAAAGGCTTTATTTAAACATAAACTAAATGTCCTAATCTTTGTTTAACATTTGAGGATGAGTGTTACTAAAATAAATTTTCCAATGAGAGTAAAATATCTCATTAGATTAAATGAAGTTTAATGAAAAAGTATACATTAATACAAAGTTAAATATTGCTTTACTCATGCATAAATGTTGTCAATTCAGGATTCTATTTTTCTAGAACGTGGTAACTTTAAGTGTTTAGAAATTCTCCTAGTAGTTAAATGATTCCAGTGAAACGGTTCTATTCTCATGGAGACAATTTTGTACGGTTCAAAATAAGTGGCAATGAGAAGTTTCCATGTCAACTATGTTTTAACATTTTCTTTCAGTATGTACAAAAGAAGTGGGCGTTTCTGTCATAGTTTATTATATAAATAGAGATACCTTGATGATTAGTCAATGCGAATACATTAAATTTATTCACTTAATCTGTCAAATCGAGAACAATAATTATGTGAAATAAAACTCACTTTTTAAGGAATACTATCGTAAAACGCAATGACATTTCAACTCCATCAGATATGCAGTATCATCTGCTTCAGATGCAAATATATGTCTGGTTTTCATTAGATCTCTTTTCATTCTACATTACTGTAAACTATTCACTTTCCATCAACTACAATAGTTCTTTTAAAATAATGATACATTTTATTGCATTTGAGCACAACATTGAGATTGAAATGCACACAATATTCTTTTATATTTTTTTTTATATATTTTATTGTTCATAGACAAGAGGTCAAATGATAAAAGTATTTTTCCCAATCATGTGCATCGAGTTTCCAAATTAGCAATGGTCATTTTATCGACAAGCTAAATACTATTCTTGTACAATTTGATCACGCCAGAAATACAATATCTCCCTGTAACAGTAAATAATTTCCAATCAGCGTAGTTGCAGTAAACAACACATATGAGCTATGTGAGTTTTACAAGAAATGTCTAAAAAATAAATGTGCCTGTGTAGCATTTTCATCATGAATATCCAGTCGTGTAAACAAGCACGCAAACATAACAACGGTAATCATTTAAAAAAAAGATTTGATAGCCCAAAATTATATGGATTCACTTATCCAATGTTTACAAATAACTTAAAACGCATATATATATAATGTTTGGAGTATCTCAGCTATGACAGCTTGTGTATGAACTGAATTGTTTAAAATAAGCATTTCCACTTTTTCATCAAAAACGACTGAAAGCTTACCGGAATTTTCCCGATTTTTCAGGTAATAATTATCAAATGTGAACCAACCAAAATAGTTAGAATCTGTGATCTCATGTACTAAGCTATCTATTTGAATAGCGTATTTGTTTATCCTATCTTTAAAGATGATTATACGATAAAACAAATATATATTTAGAGAATTTCAGTCACCTGCAGAAAGACAACCAAGTATAAAGTTAGGATGTCATATCGTTTGTACTGCGATGTGATATTCATACATAATAAGTCACAGTCGATATGTTTGAGAGAGCTAAAATCTCTTAATTAAGCAGGAAGCTATATTGAATATATAAAATGATTAACTTCGTATTGATATCAAATATTCCTATAATTGTAGCGTTATTTTAGAACATCAACAATCATATCACTCCTCAATTTCTTATCCTTGGTATATTTTTACCTTTTCTATAACTTTCACTCCATGTTCTGTCATAAACTTGTTAGTTAGGTTAGTCACTGTTATTCTATGCTAATTCTGCCTTCAGTATGACCCATAAGAATCAGAATTTCCAAGACGTACAATTAAATATACTTGCCTGGCACATTCCAGATGTTAAGACAAGCTAAACAAGCTAGAACACTGTAAAATAAACATAGTATCCGGTGACCTTTGGCCCAAGTGTACGCGTTCAGATGACCCAAATGAAATGACTAACCTTGCATCACAGCCCGGCTCAATGGGAGGTGGCAGGTCAAATACATTTACCTGGCACATGCTGGATAGTTTTTATGATCTCTGAGTTGTGTCTCTTTCCTCTAGCGTTGTGTCTTTGACCGTGGACAGTGATTCAGCTGAGAAAAAATGAGATTTGTGTGGTGCACGATCGGCGAAATTGCTGTCTAAAGCTATATACCCCATTGCATAGAGGAATAGATCGATAGTCACTACCAACGCAAACACAACCGACCTTGTGTCATATCACGTCTTAATGTAGAGACAAATTAAATAACAGCTAAATGGATGAGTTACTGCATTGCATCATAATTATAGGGGATATTCTTTATCTTCTTTTATGTGCCATGACTTTTCAGGATGTAGGTGATCATAGTCTCCCACATCTCCCTAGCCCTGTTAGATCATATCTCGCTTTTTTCCTGTGACATCAAGAAACCTCGCTCTGCGATCCACCAACTCAAGCAGTTCAAATATGTTATCTGCTGCTTTTCCCTGTGTCTCTTTCCCTTTCTCTGACCAGTGAGTAACAGATTCTCCAAGTATTTCGTCTTCATGAACTGTTCCAAGACACACAGCTGTTTTTCCTGATGCTCATTATTAATTCCCTTTACATTTCCATTCTTTCTATAATATCATAATTTCTCACATGTTCGATGCATGATATCGGTAGCGTCCTTTTTTAGATCCACATTTAATTTGCTTCAATAATTTCTTTCATCTTTGATGATATTGTACAGCATTCACTGCCATATTGATGAACAAGAATCGCACAGCAATCCAGCACGTTCGTCTTTGTTTCCAGCAAAATTTTCCTGTCACTTAATACTCAGTTCAGCTTGTGGAATGCTTCCCTCACCATGCAATTTCGCATTTGGTTCTCAATGTCGAACTTTTCATTTTCCATTAGAACACTTCCCAAGTATTTAAAATCTTTTACTTGTTTGATTTAGTATCCCTAACCTTCAATTGGAACTTTGGGTTTTCTCCGTTTCCTGATGACCATACATTCGGTTTACTTGCAGTTCCTTCTTTCGATTTTCTTCATCTAACTTTTTAAGAATGTCTTGTAGTTTTCTTTCCGTGTCTACTATCAGCACTGCATCATCGGTTTATCTTTGGTTTTTCGGATGATAACCGCAATGATAGATCCAGGCAAAACTTCTAGATTCCTCAGAATAGTTTCATTGTGCAAGATGAATAGATTCGGTGAAACGACACATCATTGTTTTGTACCCCTTTCTATCTTTGCATATCTGCTGAATTCTTTTTCTGTTCTTATACAGTCGGTTTTTTGCCAGTAGAGGCACTTGATTACTCTGATGTATTTGTCAAATTTGTCACAGTTGTTCGACATTTCTATCAATTATTTGGTGCGTGCTTTGTCAAAAACCATGGCATAGTCCACAAAACACAGGTAAACTTTTTTTCATTTGTATCGCCGTTTCTGATAGCATACTAAGCGTAAATATTGAATCACTTCTTCCGTTCTTCTTTGCGCTTTGTCAGGATTCGGACAATGTATTTCGTCATGTGACTTAACAAACTGATTGTTCGTTGGAGTTCGCATTCGATTGTGCCTGGTTTTTTAAAATTCATTTGTCTAGGTATTACAGAACTGTTGTAGATTTCATTTATTATTTCCGTAGTTTTCTCATGACCGAAATCTTCTAAGACTCTCATCATCTCTATTACAATGTCGTCAGGTCCAGCTGCTTTTTTCCTATTCAGTTTTACCATTGTAGCTTCCAATTCGGATTTTTATAATTCCGTTCCGTCAGCATCTTTGTTTATTGTCGGTTGCACTCTCCGATCGTGGAATAGATATTTTATATATTCTTCCCATTGCTGGAGTATTTCCCATTTCTCCAGTATGTTAGTTCCTTAGTTGGATTTTATATATCCTATTGACATGCAAGTTCTTTGTCCTATTAGTTCCATTATTTCTTTATGCATTTTGCCTTGATTATTCTTGCTTAATCTCCCTTCTTTGGCACATTTGTTGTTGAGTCATTTCGCTTTAGCCTGTCAGCACGTGCTCCTTATTTCCTTTTGTAGTTTCTTGTATTCAGTTCCATGACTTGGCATAGTTTTCTGTCTCTTTTGGATCAGTATTTCATCAGTCATCCACAATATTTTTTCTCCTACGTCTGTTTTTCATGTTGTTTGCTGATGTCAGTAGCGCTTCTTTAAGTGCGTCCAATTTCGAATTTTTGTTTCCCTTTGTTTTTCGTATTTGTTTCTTAGAGTGTCAGTGTATTTTTTCTGTGATTTGAAGCCATTCAAGAGCGTGTTCTATTTCAATGTGTGACTTCCCTAGGCTTCTATTTCTAAATGGTTAAACTCGTATAGTATATGAAGGCCATTTTTATTATAATTAGTAATTTTTTATTATTATTAATATTAATCGTATTAATGCAGTTGTTTTATTCGTTCTGCTTCTATATTTTACGTTAATAATTTTTTGGTTTTGATTCTTCTTCATACTGTGTTGCTGTGTCAATTTTTATATTATATTTCATTCGATTCCTAGCGCGAAACACTGTTTTGTATCTTTTCCAAAGATTGTGATTTTTTTCTATTTCTCCATTGCAACGTTTATGTTTTCGGGTAGTGTTTCGTCTGTGTTGTTATAATGACGTATTTATGCTGACTTGAAAGAAATCTGTTACACATTATTTGATTTTTGTTATTCTTTCCTTTATTTCGTTTTCTGTTGGAATTATTGTTATAAGATTTTTTGTATTATTTTATTCATCCTTTCTTTCATTATTTTACCGCCAACAAAATCAGTCAAATTATATTTGCGTTATTTAATGCAAATGAATTGCACTTCGTGCAAATATCCATCCGGTTTGATTAGTATATATTCAGCTCTACCATCATTCATTTGATACTTTGTAAAGTTTTCGCCCCAAAAAATAAATAAATAAAACGAGAAAAAAAAATCCCTCAGCACTATTCAATTACCCAAACCAAAGTAAGTATTGCAACGTGTCAGTTTAGAATCACCTCCGGTGTATCAAGTAAATAGCAACTTTGTATAAGTCTGAGCAAAAATAAATACAGAAGAAAATGGGAAAAAAGATGTAACAGGTTTCGACCTATAGAATAACTTCATCACATTAATGTAAAGCGTATTTCATGCAAATAAAGTGAGACGTTTTTTATGGAAATACGTAGAAAGTAGAGGATTGATACAAAATTATGCACCAATTGAACACACTGAAAAGTTTGAACGTTAATTTTTTTATTTTTAATCAAACCGTTTATTAACACCCGTTTATGGACATGTAGTCTAGCAGATCTAATCCAGTATTTTACACGTTTAACATTAATTTAACCATATGCTTTACCTGTTTTGTTATATTTTGATAATCGAAGAACTGTCAAGAAAAGAGAAATGGTATATGGAGGCAAAATATTTAAGATCCAGCGATGAAATATTCGAACAATAAACAAAATTGAGTTCATATTCAGCGACTATGTGTTGTGGTGCAGTGGATAACGGATCGGAACGGAAAACCGGATAGCCGACTTCGAATTCCAGTTAAATTCGTTGCATTCTTTTACATTTGTGAAATTTTAATCTTAATAGATTAAAAATAAATCTGATCATTTCAACTATGCGATAAACAGCAAAACTAATTGGGTTCAGTACCTTTAGTAGTTAACCATTCTACGAGAATATATAATGGCAACCTACTGCAGTAAGTTTTCTTTCAAGACATAATCGCACTTAGTTTACTGACTGATATTCAACCAGGATTACAGCTGTATCCGGAAAAGACACCGATTATCATCCAATCACTGATGTTATACCACATTTAGCCTGATCAATACCTTGAGGAGTCAATGCTTAAAAATACCAGCCACTGCAAGCTTTGATGTACCTCTGCTGTGATGGGAAACGTAGCTGAATATCATTATTTCAAATGTCATTCTTCTTCAATGGAATTTCTTTCGGACAGATGCACTAAACAAGTGTATAAATCCATCTCTGCTCCTTCCAGTAAGTAGGTAATTGCAAGACTGTCATGGGTTGGCCATCAGTCTAGCACAGAACGGTATTGAGTAAAATTGATGATGAACAGGAAGGAGACATAATAGCGAAGCTTGCATCACACATGACACTTAAGAAAAGTATCAACTGCATCGAATTAATTTGCTTAGTCACAAAATGCAATATTAAATACTATCTACTCGCATGAATATTCATAAATTAATATCGCAATCAGTCGAGATCTTAACAATCTCATCTTGATATAGTTTTGTTGAAACAGAATAGCACCGATGTCATCATGTTATACCTTCACTGTGACGTATAGATTGTAACGATATCATCATGATATACGTTTATTTTTGTGTATAACCGGCACCGATATCATCATAATATAGTTTCGCTGTGAAATATTAAAGATCATGGTCTACTTTCATTATAAAATATAAATGGTCTCGATATCATCATGATACAGTTTCTTTGTAAATGGCACCTATATCAATACAATAAACATGCAATATATCATATAAATGGCACCGATATCAACTTGATATCGTTTCGTTGTAAAATGTAAATTGAACCTTTTATATTTACACATGACATAGAAATTATGATTTGGAAAGAAATATTCAAATTATTTCAAAGATTTTGCATTTTTTGGCAAAATACAGGTATTTAATATTTTCCTTTCTTCAAAAAATATATTTATTGTATCTAATGTTAAGAGTCGCAGAGTTGTTCGGTACATTTCAATAATTGTTTCTGAAATTTTCCTGCGTTCTATTTCCAGTAATACTACGTATACTAATAGTATATAGAGCAGCGAAGGAAAATATACTGCGTCAGTTATAGTGTGAAAATTAGTCTCAACATTGCATCGATAAAACCGTATTTCCGACATTGAATTGTTTTTGCTTCCTCTCATATTTTTAGTTTCATGGTAGCAGAAGTATAGTTTTGAAAAGTATAACATATCGTATAATTTCAAATCCTTCCGAAATCCATGTTTTCTCATAATTCAATTTTATTTCATTCTTGAATCCTTATATCTAATCGGTTATTCTTTACTAAAAACGGGTAACATAGAAATTATGTTTTGATTACATGTTGCTAAATCTTGTATAAATAAAAATTAATTGATTTATTTTGAGAGTATATATAAGAGTGTATGTATAATATATATATTTAAACATTTATATATATATATATACACACATTTTATATGAGTTTGTATATATATATATATATATATATATATATATAAAGATAGATAGATAGATAGATAGATAGATAGATGGATAGATAGATATACACACACCAGTCATCTGTTTGTCAGTCTCTTTCATTACACACACACACACACACACATATATATATGTGTGTGTGTGTGTTACGTGCGTGTGTGTGTGCGTGTGTGTATGTTGTCGTGTGTGTGACCGAGATTACACTGGAGAACACTTTTTCAGTAACTTCGAGTTGCATTGGATAGCTTAACTGGTTCTGAAAGAGTTTATGGCCCGGATTTCAAATCTAAAATTAGTTTTTTTCTTTACAAGCTCTAGTTTGTTTGCAGTTGAGTTTTAATGAAATTGTACAAATGTGAACTTTCACGTCCATATATATAGATAACTTTTAATATTTTGAGTATTCGTATTTTGTTTCAAATCAAACATGGCTTCCAAAATTAGATATTGCTTGATGTCTTCTGCTGTATATGTGGATGCTACACACTCAATCGTCAGAAACGTAACATATCCTCGTTCGTCAAGCTTGCTTCCAAGGCATATTTTCATCTTGGTGATCAAGACACGGAATAGGCACCTCAGCTTGTGAGCCACAATTGTGAAGAAATGTTTTGAGACTTGGCCAAAGGCAAACACAAAGTTTTGCCTTTTGGAGTTCCAATGATTTGGCGTGAACCCACTAGCCATGTAACTGACTGATATGTCTACATGTTAACCACAACAGATGTTGGGAGGAAAAACCGACATAAGATTACGTATCCAAACATTCCCTCAGCGATTCAGCCTGCTCCGCACTCTGAAGAAGTTCTTTTCCAGGATTCATAGGCTTGCCTTCATTGGACGATAGAGACATTGAACATGATACAAGCGAACGAAACAGTCGTGACAGTGAATTCTCAGAAAAGTTTTCTCAATCGGAGAACTGTTCTTCAGACCCTGAAACTTTCCCCGTCCCCAAGTATCTGCCACAGGCTGAAAATAATGATTTAGTGCGGGACTTAGGACTTTCAAAGAAAGCAGCAGAGCTTTTTGCATCAAGATTACAAGACAGAAATCTTGTTGATCATTTCCTTAAAGAATCATATTTCACAAAAGGTAACCAGCTTTTTGTGAATTTCTATTCAGAAGACAAACATTTTCTTTACTGTCATGACATCAAATTGCTTCTCAAAGAATTGGGTGGACCTTACTATAGTCCTGCTGAATAGAGGTTCTTTTTAGACAGTTCAATATACATTCTAAAATGTGTTTTTTTACATAATGACAATGTTTATGGAGCAGTACCTGTCGGTCACTCGTTGCATTTGCGGGAATACTACGATGTTATGAGAATGGTCATGATCTTATTAAAGTATCATCAGCACAAATGTGTCATTTGTGTAGATTTAAAGATATTCAGTTTTCTTCTTGGACAACTGAAAAGTTTCAGCAAGTGTGGGACAGCCGAGCACGAGACAGACATTGGGTACAGAAGGACTGACTTATGCGTGACACCTTTGAAGCAGGAATGCCAAATACCATACAAGACCCAGTTGTAAGCAGAGATAAGATAATTTTCCTCATCTTCAGATCAAATTAGGTTTGATGAAGCTATTTATCAAGGCACCAGAAACCGAATGTAAAAGTTTCCAACACATCATCACAGATTTACCAGGGTTATCATTTGAGAAGATCAAAGCAGAAGTGTTTGATAGCCCACATATTCGTATCCTAATTCGTGATGATCAGTTTCTTGCTAACATGACTGCTTTAGAAAAGGCAGCATAGTTATTCTTTTGTGGCAGTCACTCAAAACTTCCTAGGAAACAATAATGCGAAGAACTACAGTGAACTTGTGAAAAGAATGCCCTTCGGTTTCCGTGAGCTCGGGTGCAGCATTAGCATAAAATTTCATTTTTTGTAGTATCTCGTGTAATATAAAATCTTGACTCCCATAAGGCGAGCGGTGGTGATAGAATCCCGGAGATTTTCCTTGAGAAATGTGCCCCCGAACTCTGTCTTCTCTAAACTCTATAATTACTGCATTTATGCTTCCTGTTCTCCTGCTTGCGGGAAGTCCATTTCTTTTTTTTTTCTGTGTTTAAGAACTCTGGTGAACACTCGGACTCATACAACTATCGCCCTATAATCTTTCTATCAATTTTCGGGACAGTGTTCAAGGCCATTACTAATGCTGAAATAATCTTACTGCTTATAAATTATTCCCTGACAGGCACTATGGCTTCCACTTCGCTAGCTCCACTGTCGACATGCTAACGACCATCATGGAGTACATGTTCAAGGCTCTTGAGAAGTCCGGCAAGGCTGGTCCTGTTGTTCTGGATATCTCCAAGGTCTTTAACAGGGTTTACCACGCTGGCCTTCTATGCAAGCTACGGGGTTACGGTGTTCCCGAAAGCTTGCTTGTTCTGATTCAATCTTTTCTATATAACCGCATAATGAAGGCCTTTTTGAATGGGCATGCCTCCACATCCTACTCCACATCCTGCATATATACAAATGAACCATTCGTTCGTGCATGGAGTACTGCTGTCATATATGGTCAGGTGCCTCTGCTGTTCATCTTAGTATTCTTTACCGTCTCCAATGAGAATTAGTAATATGATAGGTACCGACTTGGAGGCTAGATTCCAGCCACTTCCCAACCGACGGGATGTGGCTTCCCTCTGTCTGTCTTTATAAATACTTTCATGACTTCTCCAAAGAACTTAAGTCACTGGTGTCCCTCCAACAGGTGTTTACTCGTGCAACCAGACTGGCATTTGGGTTTCATCCATTCGAATTTAGATCAACCAAATGCGCACGACAATTCTACTCCTTCAGCTTCTTTTCTCGCACTTCCCGCCTGTGGAACTCGCTTCCATATTCTTGCTTTCCTGACTGCTACAACCTACAGGAATTTAAATGCAATGTCAATGCTCATCTCTTAACCACGTGAATCTATTTCTTTCTACACCCCCCTGTATATCCTTTCCTTTCTCCCCACCTTTGCAACTGTCATCACACCTGTATTCCCATCCTTTTCTTGCTCCTTTCTAACTGGTCGTATTTCTCTTCACTCTCCTTCTACTTAATCTTTTTGATCTTATGTAACCCCCTGCACATCTGTGGCACTACCGCCTTGCAATGTTGTTATCGCCCTAATAAAATTTCTAAAATTAGATCACTGATGTCGACTTGGCGGAAAGAAATATTCTGGATGTTCTTAAGTGTTTCAACAGAAACAGTCACAATAATTTATCCGGATCAATGCTTTCCGTAGAGTATCCCACCACACACTAAGACGCACACGCCAGGTGTAGAAACAATAAATACTTCAATTTGTGACTGGTGGTTTCTGCACCAATTGCATGAAAAGTTCTAATGAATTCTTTACAGAAAGGAAGATTCTCCACTTTCTTTCTTATTGCTGTTTTCAATATAGTGCATGCCTGTTAACGTAAATGCTAATACTTTAAATCAAATGCATATATTCTCTAGCCACGTCGAGGTATCTATGAGGCTTATTGTTACTTGAAGCTTGGTAATCCTAGCCATATATTCATAGGAAACTTTAGTATTTAATTTTTATAAGATTGAAATTTGGTTCCTACAATATTTTTATTCTACCAATATCGAACAATCCGTTCTCCAGTTCGGACAGGAGTCAATGAAATAAAAGAACCACCGTGTGTGAAGGTTGACTGCAGGTTTTTGTTGTTTTTTAAGGTACTATATGATCTTTCTCTAGATAGCTATGTGTCTACTCCTGGTAAATTAGTCAAAGAAGGATTCGACTGGGATAATTACAGTTTACAAAAAATACGAACTATTTTTAAGAAACACTTTCTTTACTTCCTTCTTGCTTGGTAAATGTTTTGTGTCTAGCAGCACTCTATTCAATAGCCAATGCGATGAACATATGGCACAGTCTCCTATCCTTGTTTTTTTTTCCATAGATCATTGAATATCCCTAATTTATTTACGTGATTCCTTTCGATTCGAACATTGGGATGCATGTAATTTTCCTTTGATCTCAACTGTGTGACGAACTTCACCACTGCAGCAGGTAGGCTTTTATGTAAATTTCATATGTGTGTTATCCAATGAAATAATTTGTACTTTTATGTATAGCGAGTAAGTATGAAAACAATTAAGTCCCAATTTTTAATTTCAGATTGATTTTTAGTATTTCTCAGTAATTATAGCAGGATTAAAAAATTAATTATCAAGAGATTATTTGCAAGAACTAGAATTTAGTATTATGGCTTGTAAAAAAGAACTAACAATGAATGAAAAGAACTATATAATGAAGGAAATTAGCAAAGGAACGTCTTCGCTTTAAATGTCTAAGGATTTGAAAAGGTATAATTGAACAATCAAGAAAATATATCAAATGGGAATTAAGGAAAAAAGTCTCAAATTGAATTCAGGATTTTAACAAAGCGAGATCTATCACATATCTGAGGAGAATTGATAAGAAGCCCAGATGCATCAAGTGCGTTCATATTTGAGGCCGCTGGAGCAGTTATGGTGTCAAGGAAAACAAGGTGTAATGCATTAAGTAAATTTGTTGATGAAGAAAATCAAATAAAGTAACCTATTTTAACAAGAAACATGAGGAAAGAAAATTGCAGTGGTCAAATAAATAGATGAAAATGATTTCAGTAAAGTGCTTTTTACAGACGAATCAAGGATCACTCTCAATGGGCCCGAGGGATGGGATCGAGAATAGTTTTGCAAGCAACATGAGAAAAAAAATTAACGCCAACAAGACGGTGCTGAGATCATGATTTAGGCTGAGATTAATGGTCATGAGCTCGTAGGCTATCTAAATTGAAAGACGGGGTTAAAATGTATTCTAAATTCTACTGTGATTTTCTAGAGCAATATTTCATTTAATGGCCTGTAAACCAGTCTTTAGCCAAATGTAGATATATGATCTTTATGCAAAAAAAAAAACAAAAAAAAACGCACCAAGTCATGCATCAATGTTTACTAATTCCTGGTTGAAAGAAAATCGATTTGATGTAGATTGTCTTATAGACTGGCCTTTAAGTATCTGTGACTTGAATCCCATTGAGAACCTGTGGACCATCGTCAAGAGAGATATTTATTCTAATGGATGGCAATTCAACAGCAAGTGTGACATCTGGGTGGAAGTTATATTTGCTACAAACAACTTCTCAGCCGCTAAAATTTAAAATCTAACATCAGATATTGACCAAAGGCTTCTAAGTGTTATTGAAAGAAAGGAATATTTGTGCCATAAATTTTAGGAGGTTCATATTATTATTTTTTGTTAATATATCATTTGTTTTTAAAATAAAAAGTTGTTTTTATATTTTTCCTTTAAGAAATTGACGAATTTTTTTAACATTTGTTTTACAAGGCATAATAATGTAAAATTATCAAAATAAATTGTTGCAAACAAACTACTGACAGTCAAATTAGTCTGTTTTGTCAACTTAGTAAAATCTCTTTAAACAAAAACAATAGAGTTTTCTATCACTATATATCTAAGTTAGAAATATTGAGTAGAATCAAAACAACATCATTACAGAACTTTTAAATTAAAAGACGCAAATTTTTATACCCACTCATAACTTGCATACAATCTCTAGACGCAGTTTATACTCATTTCAGGATATTGTACAAATACTTCTATACTTCACATTTACATTGCCGTCACATTTACAGGATCCACACTCTCTAGAATCCCAACGCCCTTTGTAGTTCTTACCTCGTTTTACATTTTTGAAATTCATTCTTTACCTGACACTATCAGCTATTTATACACCTTAGGTATTAAGGTAGATAGTATATTGTTTGAATTTCTCAGTCTCTGATGAATTCAGTATGTCTTGTGAAGGTCAGATTTTTCAAGTTTTCTTTTTCCATTATTTAAAGTAGTAGTTCCATTGCTCATATTTCGAATCTATATGAAGGTTTAATTCTCCTAAAAACGTTTTTATATTCAGTCATTGTGATTTTCAGAATATCTGTAGCTCACCACACTTACTCTAATCTATGAAGGGTTTAATTAGTTAATCCAGTACTCATTTACATTGTTTCAAAATAATTTTTCTATTCTGAGAAATAAATTTTGATTTCAAAAAAGTACTACTATTTTCAATTCGATCGCGCAATGAGTTCATTTTTCTATGCATCATATATTTTGATGTATTGGTCAAAATTATTCGATTTTCCAAATATATCTTATACCTTTGCAAAATGTAGTTACATTGATTAACATTTCTGAATGTAAATAATTGTTTTAAATTTTTCAGGTATTTTAAACTGATTTCCTGAAAATTTTAGTTCAAACTTAATACGTGTAAAATAAATATACATTTTATATATATATATATATATATATATATATATATATATATATATATATATATATATTAACATTAATACGAGATACATTTAAAAATTTACAAACGAAAAATGTTCAGGTTCCCACGTTGATAAATATGTTACTGGCCGAGGAAAATATACGAGTCACGTTCTCCGGAATATCTTGATAATCAATCGTGCGTTCTATTGAATCTGTTGAAAGAATCGACAGAGAAGAACCATTTTTATTACTCTATGTGAATCAAAGACTTTTGCCCTGCTGCAGAGTGGAGAATATTAAAAAGCCGAAAACCTCGAGCTTCTGTTTTCTGTTGCTTAAGGCTTCTCTGACGCCTTATAAAGTGAACAGACGGAAAGGTGAATTCTGGAAATGTTCAGTATCGTAAAGACATGAACAAAACAAAATGCTGTCCACATGCACACTTCAATCGCAACTTTCTCTTTTGAAAGAATCTTTAGGTTTCTTTAATACAGCCTCTGCTCCAGGGAAATATCACGGAAATATGCCCAGCAAACGGGATTTGGAAGTGTCAAGCTGAAAAAGATATGATTATTGTCTCTGTTGGGGGCCCACGATATTCTCGACTCTGGAGCTGCTATAATTTCAAAAACACTTTTATCAATTGCAGAGATATCATATATGTTAGGTTTTTATAGAAATACCGGTTTGAGTGACTAGCACATGAATAATGAGAAGCCTAGTATGTATACGATACGTATATTATATAGGCTAATACATGATAAACATCATTTACTAAAGCGTGTATGCTGATTACATAATCTATAAATATCTATAAAGTAATACATATGAAAATATATTCAATTTTAGCGAAGTTGTAATTATTACTCTATAAATTTGGGTTATCGCACATTACATTTATTAACACCATTTTATTTGGGATATTACACACTTTCTTCATGATAATATCACAAAATTTTGGTTGTTGTATTCCTGAGGTATATATTCATTAAAATAACCTGCAGCGATGTCTGAAATGAACGCTTTGTTTAAGTAAGACACAATTATAGAAACCTAGTGATGCTACAATTAAGATATGGAAAATAATTCTTATATATATAGTATATATAATGGTAATATTAATAATTCCACATCCAAGAATTTTTTAAAAAAATGACTCTATTAGATATATATGCAGTCAAATGTTAGATCATGAGGATAAGAAATTGATATACTGTTTCTACAATTTTTCCCTTGTCTAAAGACTCATTAAACACATAAGGCATATGATAAGTAAATGATTAAAATCGACATAGATAGACCCTAAGTTTGAAGATGATAATATTGTATTGATTGATAAAATAACCTCGTGGCAGTCTTTGATTATGTAGCTGTAATTGAGAAGAAAAAACTGAAAACGACGAGAGCACAAATAATTTCCCCTATTTGAGTGATATGTTGTCCCTTAGATAAAAATGTGAACTATTAACAAGGATTTGCAATATTTCATCTAAGGAAGATGTTCATTTATATATTAACGAGAATTTAGCAATATTTCATTTAAGGAAAGTTTTCATCTAGAGGAAATAATTGATCACACCCAAAGAAACGAAAACGCTTTTAAACTGTCAAACAGCAAAGAGAGGACAGATCAGCTACAGCCCAGATGTACCAACAAGACAGCATTTTTTCAACTGATCTTAATTTTGTCTAAATAAAGTATGTCACCAGCAGTCAGATACGTCTGGTGCATTAAGACATTTGACATTTTTTCGAGGATTTTTCTATTTAGGAACAGGATATGTTTCACTTCGAGAATTCTCAACATTTATTGTGAATAAACACCTTCGAGTTAGACATGTAATCACTCCAGTTATAAATAAAAACAATTATACTAAGACATGCATGAGTTTCTCAATTTAATTATTTAAGCCATGCAGTAAGGTAATCCTAAAGAAAAAATGTACTGTCTTTTAATATTAGAGAGTATCATATTCGGAAGATATGTAGATAACATTTTCTTCAGAAATTAAATTTGAAAATGTTTATATAGTTAGAGCTTATTGAGATAAAATTTCACACTAAATTTTAGATTACTATTTGTCGAACCCTTTTTAAGAAATTCAAACTAATATCGACATTAAATTTGTTTTAATAATAATAATTCTGGTGATATTTGACTGAATAATGTCATTAATTCAACATTAAATGAAAAACACTTCTTTTTGAAACGGCCTATTACATGCGAATTAATTTAATCGAAATATTTATATAATTATATCATTAAATTTTTCATTGCAGAAGCAGGTAAAAACAAAGTATTTCTTTTCTAATGATATAAGTTATTTTTAAAAGTGTATGAATGTCTTGCTTCAAATCCATTAGCATATTGAAAAGCTTCAGATATTAATTTTAGCGCAAAGAAAGTGAAAAAAATCAGGCAGCAACAAATTTCCGTTATTTACAAGATATCCTTGAATATAATATTTTGAGAATTTTCTAGAGGTTCAATTTCAATAGATAAATTATTTCTGACAAATGTTATTAATAAAGAAAAATGCTACTTGTGAAAAATCATGATAGTCTCTTTCACACAACTTACCTAGTGAGCTTGTCTACGCAGTTGGGTTTCTTGTTTTGCTATCAATATATTTAAATTAAGTTTAAAAGTTTTGCTGGTTCTAATATAATGAAAAACTACTTGGATATAAATTTTGTTGTTGCTTTGCTAGATGATTTACAAGGTCTTCCTTACATCCACTTTTTGTATGTATACTGTGTATAGAAGATGAACTTAATTCTTCCAAACACTAAAAGTTTGTGTTTGAAAACATCATTGACACCTACAGTTGGAAATACTATATTAATCGTATATTTTCCAATTCTTTTTGCTGTTTCTTAAGTAAATGTTAAATATCATTCTGTATCCTTCATGGTTTTTAGTTTCATATCACCATTTCACCCTATAATTTTCTTATTTATCTTCCAATTCACACCTTAACAGACAACATGTTTGATATTAATGTATGTCAGCTTTATCTGTATCTATTTTTGCTTCATCATTTGCATGTATTGAAATCCAAACCTGATTCTTTTAAAAGAATCTTAGTTTTTATGAGAAGAGCCTTCAAGAATTGCCCTATCGGAAACGTCTCCCTTTTCTTGCGTTTATTTTCATGCATTTTAATAAAACTTTTGAATAATACATCTTGAGAAAATAATAACAAAAGAAATTATATCCTGAATTAATATTTCACTTAAAAAATTGCTGTTAATATTGTTTTTATACTTATATTTCTTAAAAGCTTCTTACTTAAATAAAAACAATATGTCCTCTGATATAACGGTCTAAAGGCAAATAACATCCTGCAAAATGTAAATGTTGTTTTCTTTTAAATAAAAATTTAATGGGGCGTTTTTTACATTTCAATTTTTCTTCAAATTAATAATATCATTTAAATTAAATCAGGAAATGGTTATGATTTCTGAATAGTTTTACTGAATCCATTGTATATAAATGTCTTTCCGAAAGAAAAGCTGAGAAAAATGTTTTAATTGATTTGAACATAACCTACAATTTGAAAAGATTGGTATTGCTTTAGTTAGATGCGCCAAATAATTTATTTTAAAGTGAAATTTATAACGCTGATTATTTCTCGTAATAGTTATACCATTACTATCTCATTTGTTTATCTTTCCGAGAATTTTTAAAAATACTGCATGTCAGTTTTAAATTAATTTTTATTCATTTTTTTTCTTAGCGTGAAATACTCTGACCTGGTTATTTATTTCAGTTGATGCCGTAAAGAAAGCGTGAAATAAATGACTTTTAATGTTAACCAGAAACTAACATACTAAAATTAAGAAAAAATAAGGTTCAAATGCACCAAAAAGGTTTAACATTATTTTAACAATACGATGGCTCAACGGTTCGTATTAAACTTCAATATTCGTTTAATAAGTTTAGTCTACAATTTATATTTTAATAATCACACCGCGAAAAGATTTGTTGAATAGCAGAATTAAAAATTGAAGACTTATAAATTATTATAAATAAAAATAATTAATTTTATTATTTATCGAATTCTTTTTTCTTCAGTCTATAATCTCCTTAATATATATTATTCATAAAATCAAAGAAAAGATTTTATAAGTAAATTATATCATACTTTTAAAAAAACATATTCTAATATTGGGAGCAGAGTTTCGGAAAATTAAACGCCAAATATTTGAAGAAATAATAGATGATTTTCATTCCCCAATAATTCTTGCGTTTAACTAAAAAGAATGTTTCTATAGAACCTTTAATTTCGAGACATTTCATGATTTTACGTTTACTGGTTGTAACATATGTAAAAAAGACAAATTTTCTGCAAAATTTCTAAAAACAAATCATTCAAAATAATTTCATTTATTTGTATATAACTCCCGCTAGTTTAATTATAATTCCATAAACATTTGATTTTGGAAATAATTTTCAAATTAATGTGTTTTAAGCAGAAAAAACTGAATTACGTAACATTACATTCCCAATAGTAAAATCTAGTAACAATTTGGTTACAAAAATTGAAACAAGATATTTTAGCAAAGTTTTGAACTTGTTAGAAAATATTTAAAATTTTAAAAATAATTAAAAAAATATTTGATTTATTTTTTTTAATAATAATATAAACATTTTTATGAAAATCTTCATCTTTGTTAAGTTTGGTGAAATTTTACTTCATTATATGCAATTCTTTCAGCAAATTGCTGGAAGTATCTACTCATAAAATTGTCATTGTATCAAAACTAGTTTAGCAACTATGAATGTGGGAAAAACCATGATTGATGTTTCAATTTTTTTTCATCGAAAACGTTGCATGTACAGTGAATCTTACAACCCACATATTAAATTTGATCAAGAAACCAGAGTACAATAATAACAGAATAAAAAGGTTTCATTCACTATTTATATTGCTCACACGTTGAATATTTTCTTGATCTTTCTTAAATATACAATTGCTTACAAAAATCTACACCCTCTTTGAAAAATTATATATTTTGTTTAGTTTAACAAAAAATAATACTTTTTTTAATTTCAATGATTGTTAAATATTAAGCAGAACCATCACATTTTCTTTGACACAAAAATTAATTACCTGCTGCAATAATTTATACTCGCTGTGTGTGTGTGTGTGTGTGTGTGTGTGTGTGTGTGTGTGTGTGTGTGTGTGTGTGCGCGCGCGCGCGCGCAATGTAGAACTGCTGCATATATAGTGTTTGGAAGAATTCATGTGCCGTATGGGTATGTCAGTACGACACTTATTTTAAAAAAAACCATATCTCATTTATATAAATTTGCACAATCTATTAAGAAAACAGTGAATTTACTATTAAATCAGATGTTATTTTATGATATAGAAAACTCACACACAATGAAACTTTTAAAACATATTCAGTTGAATGCGTCTTTTTCTTCGTCTGTAATAAAATATGTGGAGAAAGCAGGTTGTATATAGTAGTGGTTAGAATTTATCTCTTTAATGTTGTATTTAAGTAAAAGATTACCTTCTAGATATGTCGCGGGATATTGCTGATTTATCTACTTCGTAAAAGTTTTCTTTGTATTACTATGATAGATAAATCCATTAAATATTTATTTGGATTTATTTTAATCCATAGATTTGAAAGATGACTTACTGCGGGGTAGGAGGCAATATCAGCTAGTTTACAAAAGGAAATCTTCTGTGTATTGATTTCCTTATGCACTAGTGAATATATTCACAAGTATATAAATTTTTCATATGATTGCATTATTTTTCTGAGAGAATAAATTTTTATAAAACTCTCCAAATATTTTGTATATCCGAGCGCTTTCGTCTATATTACATACATTTTCGAGGATGAATTTTATTTTACAGTCAACAAAATGTATGTGGTATTATGTATGATGTAGAGTAAAGGTATGTGTTATAGTCTGAACAAGTTCAGCATGTTATCAGTGTGTTCGTAGTTTTTTCTTTTTATCAATCTAACTGTGAACAAACACTTGTCAACCACTGATTTCCAAATCATTTCGTTGACTACCACATTAGTCTTTTCTGTTCAAACTAAACCAAATAGCAACAAGAAACAGACAAATAGAAATAATGTCTTTAATATCTTCTACAAATCCAAATTCATAGCAATTATAAACTGGACGATGTGTCAATTTGAAACATCATAAAAATACGCAACTTCCGTCGACAAAAAATAAAATAATTTAATCTTCTATTATACAAAATTTAAAACGATTGAACTCATCATCAAAAGTAACAATTTACTCGCGAGCAACAAATTTTAAGAACCAATATTTTTTACGACTGCACATTTCTGTTGAAGAAATTCGTTCTTGATACTAATTTTCTGAATAATTACGTCAGGTATACAACTATGAACGTAATTTGAATAATCACGCTCCTTTTCTCTGAAGGAGTTCAATTCAATCTCATTTAAACACACATGCAAATCAACCAAACCCTGTCCGAAGCATACTTATTGAAAACACAATTATCATAGCATCATTTACATACAAAAAATATATAAGAGAGTTTTAGTGATAAAACTCATTTTTAATAAAACCTGCATGAAGAATAAATTGAAAAATTGTTGCACAAATATGCATAAATGTGATTCGGGCAAAACCCTTTGTACAATAAAGAAGGAAGCTGAAGTTAGTTTGCCAGAAATAGCCCCATACTTCCGATTCACTATGAAATATCGTGCCTGCCTTAATTTCTCTTATATTTGCTCTATATGGATTTATAAACATGTATATATTTACAGCTCCCTTAGAAAGTTATCCTACCACTGTATGTACAGGATACTCCTTTGGATTCTTCTATACCCACACTGCATTCTGATATATATATATATATATATATATATATATATATATATATATATATATAGACATACGCAGACACATAATACATATAAAGGGGCATAAATATATTGATACAAACACAAATACATTATATATAGAGAGAGAGTGTGTGTATACTAACTTTATTTGGAAATATATTATTATTTCATACATATTTGATTAAAAAACAACAATTCTTGGTTTTTTATTATTTTGTCAATTTTCTAATATGCTTAACAAAATAAAACAATTACTCATCATGAAAATCCGACAGAAATCGTAAAGTCATTGTAAATATTGAGAAATTAATTAAACATAAACAATCGACGATTTATGGCTTTAGCAAGTCACGCATATATAAAACAAATATATAAATGAAATTTGAGCACTCTAACTGCCTACTTCCACCGAAAACCCCGTGGCTCAAAGGTAGAGTCGCCGACTGACGCCAAATCGGTCGGGTTTCGAGCCTGGGTTGTATAGCAATCGGAGTCTAGCCGTAGTGATGAGCTGTGATACAGCGAAATAGATCTGTCTGCGGATGACAATATATATATATATATATATATATATTTACTCATAAATACATGAATTACCTTGCGTCACCGGCACGACTCGTATTTTTACTCATTACGCAATCATTATGATTATATCAAGCTAATATACACCTGATTATTTAGAAATGCATGAAAAACTAGGATGCAATATTAGATATTTGTTAATATATGAGTAATACCTTTGATTATACTAAACTGAGCACGTCTTATAAACACATTAAAACACAGACATTGTCACAAAAACGTATGAAGTTTTCGATTCTATGAATAATTTTTCAAACATACACACCGTAATGGGTACGCTAGAGGTTGTCGTCAGTGATGTCATCGCGAGGATCACTAGGGGGTTTCGGCTCTTTCAACACCATACACCTCTCACCGCGCCGACTCGACCAGAGATGATCAGCCTCCGGCCCACCCTCGATAAGCGCTTTCAGACACTAGAAAATTACGTTTAGGCCCGGTACGATTGGCGACAGTCAGAGCCACTTTCCATTTACAGGCGAACCGCACATGAGCTCGTCGGAAACATTAGTTTAGACGCAGAATTTTGGGGAATTTTTGCTAACAATTTGGAATCCAAGCACACTCTCTTAATAATATTATTTCAATAAGAAAATTTAGAAATGACTGGACATAATTAACAAATAATTAATCATATTTATAAGAACATTTCCAGATACACAACAACATTGAACAAAAGAAAAGTATGTTGATTATAACAACATTTATGTATGTGTGAGCGGGTGTGTGTATCAGGATGTGTGAGTGCGTCTTAATGTGTTCCATGCTTCTATAGAACCGCTGTATTGAAGAAATATTCATTGTTTTAATATCAAATTTACTTTGTAGTCTCTGAAGAATGCTAGTATTTGTGCTAACCACAAAATTTGGCGATATTATATTACAAATATAATTATATATATATATATATATATATATATATATATATATATAATGAAAATAGTTTTTTTCTTAAACTGAGCTAGTTCATGCTGACATTTCGTGAGGACACTGTTATGTTGTTTTTATACATCGGGAATATATCTATATATATATATATATATATATATATATATATATATATATTAATCATTTAATCATTTCACCCCAAGCAAGGCATTCCACTGCCACTATTGCGCATGGAGCTACATATGGGAAGGTAAAGGGAAAGAGTCGTTAGACATTGTAAATATCAAAAGGAGGGTGAAGAATGGGTAAGGATACGGAGGCTAGGGGGTTGGGTAGATGGGAAGAGTATTTGAAAGAATGTATGTGGGTTAGTGTGTTAGAGGTGTCTATTGACATTACATTTAAACTCATTGTGATTGTAACCGTCGGGGAAGCAATCACGTGGAAGGGAATTCAACAATCGGTAAGCGCGAGAAAGGAAAATGTTGGAGTAGAAATTGCAGATGCATCTTATTGGTTTCGCTGTAAAAGAGTGGTATCTAGTTGCTAATCTAGTATCTCGTTCAAATTCGTACCTAGGGAGCACCAGTGATCTAAGTTCATCGGAGCAGAAGCCGTGAAAATATTTATAGAAGAGACACAGGGAAGACACCTGTTTGTGTATTTGTACATATATACAAATATGATTAATGCTTAGAAGTTTCTCTCATAAATATGTAGCTTCATGCGGATGGAAAAAAGCTAGATAGATACATAATAATTGAACAATTTTGCATGATTCAAATAGCTAATATGATAGTGCATATTTTATGTGTCGTCATTCTAACAATAATAATAATTATGACGATGATATAAATAATAATAATAATAATAATAATAATAATAATCAAATGGGAGTAAAACTATTTGTATTCATTGATTTGTCATCCTGTGAGCAGACAGATCATGTCAATTTATGAAGAAAACATCTTCGCAGTTTTCAACCCAAGGCTTAAGTAATAATATATAAATAGACACAAAGACAAGAAGTCATGTAGACACACGAGTGTGCGAGCGCGCTCACAAGCCTATTTATACATAGAATAAGAGAAAGGTTTGAGGTAAAATAAATAAAGAATATATGTATTTACTTACATATAATACATATAAACGATATTTGATCAAGAAAATTGCAATCGTTTTAATCAATGTAACGGACAAATACATAAGCGCAGGACTCCATTACTCACATGCAATACGCATATGCAAACACACACTCAAATATATGGTGAGAGATTTGTGTGAAAATACGTAAAACCGGGGCGTTATGTATCTCTCTGGCGCACTCAATCACAGCAAACAATATGTTGAAATTTTTCTTCAAACATTATTTACTAGGAAGGATTATATATTACTAACACCGATACTACCAATAAGAATGATGATGATAATAACAATAATTACAAGTGACCTCGAAATATTTGTGTGATATCCGGTAGTGAATATTCTATCGTAGAATAATATGTATAACCATGTATATATCAATGTCCAAAGGCAAATGTATTGTTTAATATTATACTTAGAAACGCTAGGGTGATTATATTTTTGAACAAATATTGATAAAAGCAATAATAAAATCATAGTAATACATGTTTTCTTCTTGTAGAATTTGATATGAATATACATCATCTGCATTCATGTCTGGATGTTTTTGGTGAAAGTACTATCGAATAAACAAGCGTCGCGATGTGATTTCAATTTTTGCTTTTGATAAACATTTATGTGTGTAACATTCATTATTTATATTTACGTCAATACGTTATGGCACATGATATGATAATAGATGTAGGCAAAGCATAGAGGGAGACAAGATATAACACAATGAAAATATAAATTCAAGCAAAATATTTATTCGGATATTAAGCGATATCTTTATTTTGCTCTGCAGTATGCGTGCTATTTTTTATATTTTTTAAAAATTTCTAGTCTACGGTGGGTAAGCAAATTTTGAAAGATTACAGTGGAATCTGCACGTGTATTTCTTGAATAGAATGACATAGAATAACAAACTCTTTATACATAAAATGTGTATATCAAATAACCCGGTCGTTATTCATCGCTGATTCGCTCCTACATTATATGTAACCATTTTTATCATTGCTTAAGGCCACATCAAACTGAAACTGCGGTTCTTATCCTTTTACCGAAGTTAAGCAATATCGATCCTGGTCTGTACCTCAAAAGCGGACAGAATTGTTATGCCTTGCCTGATAAGCTTTGATGTTCTTTGGTCACCCCCACAGCTATATGTTAAATAGCAGGATATACTTCATGCTATTGTTGAAATTGGCAAGCAGTCTAACGTGGAATGTAACGATATTTCGCTGTTCGAATCTGATGCTAAAAAGAAGCATGAATGGAGAAGACACAGGACTGCCAAAATGTGTTCCGCGAATGTCAACTTAGACAAATATTATTAACACTGCTACTATCAATAATAATAATGATGATAATAAAAATAATTACAAGTGGCATAGAAATATTTGTGTGATATCCGGTAGTGAATAGCTGCGTTTCATGGACAGGAAGAATTTTCGATTTCATTGACATTCGTCCAAGTGGTGGTATCTTGAACAAAATTACCCCATGCCATTTAAGGATAAAAAGCAATAAATATACAAATGTCAATGTTTAAAAATAAAATCTTACACTAGATTTTCGTCACACGCTTATAAAGGTCGCAATCTTTAAAAAGGAATCAGTGTGGTCTCGACGATTATTTCATTGTAACAACATCTTTCACCTACAATAAAACACCAGATCACCAAACCGGATTAACTTCCAGAGGCTCAAAGCATTCCTCAGCATGATGACTGATTAATAAGACAAAGAAAAAAAAAACGATCCAGCAAGGGTTGGACAAATCCTTCAAGCAAGAATTCGATTCAATCAAGGTCTGCTAAGTACAGATTCTAAAGAGATTAAAAGATCTAAAGAGTACACCTGAAGTCCATCACCCACATCTTAATGCATTTGTCAACATTAGGCAACATCAGTTGAGTTGAGTCCCTCTAAACTCTCAGTGCTGAACAATGGTCTCAACTTGCAACAACTATAGAGCGGATAACGTACTTAAACATCAGTGCTCGTATTGAGGAAATAGCCTCGGACATCCCTCAGGCTCAGGCGGATGTGCTAAGAGTGAAAGTGAGACAAACAATGTAGAAAGCCTAGCCACCCAAACAAAACACCATGAAATATTTGGGGCTGGCCATCAAGAACCTTCAGAGGAATGAGAAAAACATCATACTACCAGCAGATGAAGGCAATGCAATTGTAGTGACGGACAAAACTGAATACACCAAGAAAATGGAAGAACTCATCAGTAATGGTAAATATGGCAAGACGAAGAAAGAGCTCATTTTGTAAATAGAAGGACAGCTGTTGCGATCCTAATCAAGAACAATGATCACTTCCAGCATAGGACATATAGGCATTTGTTTCAACGTTACAGTACCTGACATGTATGGTACATCTAAGATTCATAAAGACGATATTCCTCTCAGGCCGATTGTTAACAGCCTGTGATCAATGTGTGACTCTCTGATTTGCTTCATTGTATATATATAATTGGCCTACTGATAAAAAAGTCTCGTTTATATATTCAAAACCTCCCATTACATGGAACTTATCAAAGATGCTCCCAAGCAATGCAACCAGATAATGAGCCTGGATGTGGTGAGTCTGTTTACCAAGGTATTCACGGTAGAGACACTATCAGTAGTCAGGGACAGACAGGCTCCGGACTCATTTCTAGGGGAACGTACCAATATACAACTAGACAACCTGATGGAGATGCTGAGTTTCTACTCATAAACAACACACTTCGGATTGGGATCAATCATATATTATATATATAATCCTCATGAAGGCTTAGCAATGGGTTCGACGCTATCACGATCACTGGCTAATGGAATAATTTGAAGAGATAACATTAGAATCTATAGATCTAAAGCTAACTCTATGGCTGAGATACATAAATGACACCTTCATACACTGCTCAGACCAGGATGAGGTCCGGACTTTACTGGACTATGTGAACTCAATAAGAAAACCATAAAGTTAACTATTCAAAAAGAGAGTGACAACAAATTGGCATTCTTTGATGCACTAATAATTCGAACAGTGGTGGAGATCGAAGAGAAGTGGTGTTCCAGAAAGCCGTATATGTCAAACCAATATTCATCTTAAAATACCTTAACTTCAAAACCCACCATCCATAAAATTTAAAGAAAAGGAATTGTCCGCTGCCTGCAACATCGGACAAAATCCATAAGAGGCAACCCAGATACAGACGAACATGAAATTGTCTGTTTCAACGAAACAAATATCCAGTGTACATAACAACAACTACTACAAAAATGGAAGCGAGAGTGTATGAGGATGATAATTCTCACAGAACAGCCTCGCTCTCCATACCTTAACTGTAGGGGTTAAAGGAGAAAATACAAAAGATCTGCGGTTCATATAAATCAAGACGATCTTCAAAAGTGGTTCTTCACTTCACAGATACCTCTCTCGTGTAAGACTCCAAAAGGAAAAAGACATGACTAAGGAATATGTGTACGTTATTGCATGAAATTGTGAAAAGAAATATCAAGGACAAAAAAGAGACGCACTTAAGTAATTGCTAACTGTACATCGCAAGGCCGTAACACAAGAGGAGATAGAAAAAACACTGACCCAATATAGGGAAAGGGGATCAATGCTCCCTATAGGATGAATTTGACATAGTAGATTTTGAACATTGGTGGAAACTACGTAAACTTAAGGAATCAACACATATACTAGGCTACAAAGATCTCCTAAACGGAAGCAGAGCGACGAATACAATATGGAAATTAATAATACAAAGTGACAGAGAAAATCATTTGTGAGTGAAAATGGCCTATGAGCTCTGGTAAAAATACTTCAGAAAACAATTAACATAAAAATTACAATATGAACTCTAGTAAAAAATATGGTTAGTGAACATTAGGTTTATATATCCCTGAAATTCAATTTTTCTTTCTTTAATGTCACATAGTCCAGCAAATATAGGCGTTTGTTAGTTTCTGTTACTTGACTCAAAGAGTTGTGCTTTCAATACAAGACTAAAGCAGAGGCAAACGAGTAACTTAGAGGATTAGATTCAGATAACTAGTGAATATCAAAAGATGTTCTATGAAAGGCATGACACTGATTGTAATAAAGTTTTCTGTCAGAAATCCCTAGAAACTAAGAAAGACCGGAGCGTAAAACGGCCGTTACATCGTACAAATTTCAACAAAGATAAGGATATTAGTTCGAATAATGTAAATAATATTTCACTTGAATCAAAAATTCATAAAAGAACTTCACAACTTAAACATAATAAATCCGGTGAGATAAGTTAAGAACTAAAATGAATCCATCTCTCGAAGCTAATATGCTTGCCTGTGTCCGCAGGATAGATTACATAAATTCAGATATGATCCGAAATACAATTAGACATGATCAAAATGGAAAATAGATAATATTAATTCGGTAAGTTGGATACCATTCGTGATACCCACTTCGGCGATCATGTCTCGAAAGAGACATAAGTGACTGGGCAGAAAATTATCCAGCAATATGTTTTCATTTTAATTTGCGGTAGACTGGTTGCCAGATAGCACAATATGTTCTGTTATTTAACCTTTAACTGGATGGAAGAGACGGATTAATAACTTTCCCAAGGATAACTGCGCGTAGTGAATACGGAGAATTCAACTGGATGTCGAACACGGTTGCCCGATTTCTTGTTCAGAGCCAGTATTGACTGCACCACAACGCACACCCTTAATATAAATTAAGATGGGATAAAACTAGAATAAATAAGGGACAAAGTACTGATCTCTCGAAAAATGAAATGAAAGATTTACCGTAAGATAAATAATTCTGTCACAGATGAAGGGGAATCAAACGACAAAAAAGAAGAAGCACAACATTGAAATAATTAGCGTAGTAACTGTAAAAAGCATAATCAGGCCAGAGATAGGAGAGGAACAGTACCGGTTCCTCAAAGACACTCGAACAAGGAACGCCATATTTATGATTAAGATGCTGTCCGAAAGTGCAATACAAATGACGAAAGTACCTATGTTTTATTGATTATCCGAAGGCATTCGACACAAAGTATTGATGGAAATGCTCGGCAGCTTCGATATTTTTGGAAAAGACATCAGACTAGTCAAGAATCTCTACTGGCAGCAAACTGCCTGCATACGGACAGGTAACGAGTTCAGCAGATTAACAAAGATAAATAGGGGCGATGATCCTACATGATCCTACATGATACGAGAGAATTTTTTACTGGAAGTCACAACTTGAACAACATAAGGTATGCAGATGATATAGTGCTGATTGCAGACATCGAAAGGAAATTACAAGACCTCCTACAGAAGGTAGCGTTGGAGAGTGACAAAAAAATTACTACAAATAAAATTTAAGAAAACTAAATGCATGGGCATCAACAAAAATTGCAACCCAAAATGCCAAATACAGGTGGGGGATACCAGAATCAAGCAAGTAAAAAAATGTAAATACCTAGGAAGTGTTCTAACAGAAAAGATGGAAAGTGCGACAAAAAGAGCCGAAGGCGAATTGGCATGGTAAAGGACGCGTTCCAGAAGCTGAGTAAAGTACTAACACACAGAAAACTTTTACTAAAAACGAAGGAAAGAGTGCTGGATTGCTTTGTGATGTCAGTTTTTTAATACGGCAGTGAATGATGGACAACATTATCAACAATTAAGACATCATTTGAAGCAGCGGAAATCTGGTTCTAGAGAAGGATGCTGTGGATATCATGGACTGAGCATGCAAGCAACGAGGAGGTGTTGGAAAGAATGGCAACGAAAAGGAAATTAATACTGAGCATCAAGAAGAGACAACTGAAGTTCCTGGGACATGCAATGAGGAAGGAGAGATAGACAACCTGATACTGACAAGCAAGATAGAAGAAAAAAGAGACAGAGGAAGGCAGCGGATAACATATTTGCAGGGTCTGATCAGGTGGATGATGGAACGGGTTTTGCGAGGTATAACAGGAGCAAACATACTAAGAGCCATCAGGTAGTGCGAGACGTGGAGAGCCATGATCGCCTAAGTCCTGAAAGTACAGGGCACATAAAAGAAGAAGAACACTAACGCTAAGAGAAGCTTCCGAAAATTCAAATAGTCAGATTCATTAAAATTACTCGGCAAACATATACGCTGCAAACGTTTTATGCAGACAGACAACTAGGAAAATAGCATAAATAATTAATTTGATAAATATGAGAACTTTAATTTTGATGAAAATTTAACTGTTACTTCACGGAAAAAAATAACATAAAGCAGAAATATAAAATTAAAACAGTGAATGAAATTCAACAAATCAATACTTAAACCGAAATTTTAAAGGTACAGACAAGCTGATGTGAAAATCGTTGTAGCTTCTATTAACAAAATAAGATTTTCCAAACGGTCCTTTATAATTTTACAGGAAAAATTTTAAAAGGTGCTTTAGAAGTCACAAAGCAACAATCAATTAAAGAAGTGTTGAAGTTTTGTGCAGACTAAAGAAATATACTTCCAATCCTAGTGAATGAAAAGAGATCAAGAGTTATCGATAGATGAGGCTGTGCCGGAAAAAATGTATATATAACCAAGAAGGATAGTCAAATTTTAAAAAGATTCCAAAAATTCAAAATTACTAGTAAATGACAAGATACTCAAATTTTGCCTATATTTTTTTGTCATCAGTCCAAAAGTTTATTGCGTAAACTGTATCAATGCAAATTAAAAACCTTATTAAAATTCCAGAATGGATCACTAAACTTGTTACATACATCCTACGTATAAAGTGATTTTACAGATGATGAAATATTATCTGCCAGTTACATATCTCCCCAACACATATAATGTGCAGCCATTAATCCTGATTAAATCTATAAAATGTTTTTCAAATGAACACATCATAGCCACCATAAGGATAATAGATGTCGAAGAAGTTAATATGGTTGCAACGATCAGCTATTCAGGAATAAAATTTACTGAAAAATTAAAATAAAGGAGAAATCTCATAATATATTAGATAGATTACAGCAATGTCTATATCTAATAATTTTGAAACTTTGGAAATGTTCAAATTTTCTCGGTGATATTAGATTTCCTTAAATATAGCACGGAAATGACATTGTACTTAAATTATTTAAGGAGACTCTGTCAAGTATAAAGTCTGGGTATGATGGGGTGGGTTAATATATGTACTGGAATATCTATAATTTTTAGCCAGAGAAAAATGCAAGGAATTGTTATGAACAACAGACCCGCTTTGTTATAATTTTATGTGAAACTATAATATAAATTGAGAGAACAATGAAATCTATATGCGTAGATATCGCGTTTAAAGCCTGAGAAAACGGAACGTGATTTACTGTATATTTAAATGATTTTTAGTTATTTCCCTCCAATTAAGAGGGAAATGTCAGTAGTAAACCGAGGGTTGCAAAGAATAAAAGTATTATGAAAGAATGAGGATAGGGAGGATTGATTGTAATGCAACAAATAAACAGTATTCTAGAATATGGCGATTCACATTTTAGTTTTTGAAGAATGTTGATAACATGGAAGTAAGCAAAATGAGTGAATCGTAGGATTTGGAATTATGAGAAATGAAATCTGAGTTGAATTTACTGCTTTAATTAGCTACTTCAACATTAAAACTGGGAGATCTACTTGCTAATCTAAAATCGCACCTAAATTCATGTAGTCTTATTACTAAATAAAAAAGCTCGTTACTGAAGTTACCATGAAAATATTTGTAGAAATTCCAGAGTGAAATCACGTTACGACGGTGAGAATGTGACTCTACTATAAATCTTATGTAATTCTCTTGTGATTTTGCTAATTTCTCAGAGGTAAAAGTTAGTAATTTGCATATGTAACTATCGCCTTGCGTTTAGATTTTTGGACTGTCGGTAAATTCTGAATAATTTTCAGAATGTGTCCTTTAAGATGTTTATCAATATTAAACTCATCTGCAATAAAATGTTCTACATGCTCAATTAATGTCACATAATTTTGTCTAACATCATACATACGGATAAATTGTTCATAAATTTGTCTTCGTAAATAATCAACTCACTGAAACGTTCATGATGTCCCAGATCTGCATCATATTCCCACATTGCAATTCCATGTCACAAAGCTGACTGCGTTTAATTCGATTTGAAAAGCCGGATAGCAGTACAGCCGCATATTGTTAATTCTTTTTTACAAGACCAGGGACTTTTGTGCAAAAACTTATGATCATTTTGTATATATATATACATATATATATATATATATATATATATATATATATATATATAAGAAAAATTAAGAGAGACGCGTTATTTCATGGTAATTCGGAAGTACAGGCCTATTTCAGACGAGCCATCTTTAGCATCCGTCTTTATTCAACGAAGGATTCTACATGAATGGGATTCAAAAAACCTAACCCGAAGAATAAAAGAATAAAAAATAAAAACATATCAAAAGATTAGAATATAAATGTCGCTCTCTTAAAGGAGAAAATAAGAACAATCCATCCGTTTGTCGTACCCACACACATTCCAACAGGATCAGATATATAAAAGTCGCACAGAATCCACAGCAGAGAACATGTCAAGACGCTAATTGATCACCCCTAAAAGTCGAAGATAGAATGGGAAAAAATGAATTGAAAACTGCATACATCTTACTAAAAGACCACAAAGAGGACTTTGCTAATACCAATCCAACTAGATTAACCCCACTAAATCTGAATTAGGTATAGTTTCTAAACGTATTATCCAAGATATCGTCTCACAGGTACAAACCTCATTGAAAATTAACCTATGGAAGAACTCAGATGATGCTATTCAATGGTTTAAACAACTACGCCATAAGAACAAGGCAACATTTACTGAATTCCATATCAGAGACTTCTACTCTTCAATCTCCGAGGAATTTTTAACAGATAGCATCAAATTTGCTAAGAACTTCGTCACCATCACTGAGGACCAATTAAATATCATAATGGCCTGTAGGAAATATGTTTTGGTCCACAATTCTTCCATTTGGATTAAAATGGGACGCCGGAACTTTGACGTACCTATGGGTGGTTTCGACTCTCCCCAGGTCACGGATATTGTAGGTTTATATATACTAAACATTATAGGTAGATTTTGTGACCTAGAATTAGTCGGATTATATAGAGATGACGGTTTAGCAATCATTAACAATAGCACCGGTCCAAAAGTGCTAAAACAAAAACAAGTAACCAACACTTTTAAACACATAGGATTTAAATTAGATAAAGTAGTTAATTTTCTAGACATTACCGTCGAACTCTCTAGTAACAGTTTTAGACCCTTCAAAAAACCAACCAATTCATCAATATTAGCTCCAACCACCCTTTCACACGTATTGAGGCAAATTCCCAATTCCATTAATGCCAGAATCAACAGACTATCCTCCAACCAAAAAATTTGACACACATAAGAAAACGAGGCTCTACATAGGAGCGGATTTCAAAAGCCGCTTTACTATGACGAATCCTTGAAACATAGTAGTACCAATAATCTCAACAGAAGAAAGGAAGCAATTTGTTTCAACCCTCCATTTTGCAAACTATGTAATATTAATATAGGTAAATATGTTTAAAAACTCGTAGATAAACATTTCAACAATTCTAGTCCTCTTCTTAGAATATTTAGTAGAAAAACCCAAATAATCAGCTATTCTTGCACTAGAAATATAGAAAATATAATCAATTCCCACAATAGGAGAACCTTAGCTACATATAAAAACCAAACTAATAACCGGAAACCTACTACCACTAATCAAGCCAGCTCCAAAGGGACAACCGCCAGCAGAGCCAGCCTCAGCCCCACAAATCCCAACCAAAGCAACTCTAAGATTGCCAGAAATTCACCAGACATGAATAATACAACTAACTGGACATTGCGATAACACTATAAATTGCAATTGTAGGATCGAAAATGATTGTCCTATGGGTGGTGAGTGTATGACGGAGCGGGTGGCATATTAGGCCATGATATACCCTAAAGAAAACATAAAGATAATAAAATACTACATTGGTATTTATGAATGTTCTTGGAAACAACGACTATATAACCACACGCACTCCTTTTCCAACCCTGAACTGAAACACCAAACAGCCCTGTCGAAGTATCTCTGGTATTTGAAAGACAATAACCTAACCCCCATAATTAAATGGAGCATAATTAAAAAAATCATACACACCCACAACTTTCAGAGAGTGCTGTAAGGTATGTCTTAATGAGAAAATAACCATTATCAGACACAAAAACCAGTTGGATTTGTTGAACCTGTTGAAGGAGCTAGTGTTTAAATGTAGACACATGAACCGTCTGAAGCTATGTTAATCTTTTAGCCCCTCTTTCATTATTGTTTAATTTTAAACCACTGTGATATATGTTGAAGTTTTTTTTTTAATGTATTGGTTACATATTTGTTTTTGCTGATGCTTGAGCTTGTATATATACATATGTATGCGCGTTCGTAGGTGTATATATGTATCTGTGTACGTGGATATATATGGGTATGGGCATGTGTGTATGAAGGAAATTATGTACGCATTTACGTGTGTATATGAGGTGTGGATGTGCAAATATTGGTTTCTCATAGTACTAAATGTATGCGGCTTTATCATTTTTGTTGTTACATTGATATTATGTAACGTTATTTTTAATTTTTAATTTTTAATTCTTTAGACTTAAGAATTAGGTTTAAATAGATGAATTTAAATAGAATAATTTGGTTTCTTTTAAATCAAAGTGTAAAACTATACTTCTCTCTCTCTCTCTCTCTCTCTCTCTCTCTCTCTCTCTCTGTCTAGTGTTTTCTCTTCAATGAAAAAATTCAAAATTCAAAATAATTCCTTAAAAACAAAAGTACAAAAACTTAATTAACTTCTCTATTCTTGCAAGTTTATGAATCATTTTTTAAAAAGAAAAATATTCCTTGGCTAATTTTGTATTCACTTTCTTGTATTAACAAAAATTACAAAATTTATTTATTAGCCAAATTTAAAAAAATATGTTTTTAAAATTTTGTTTAATGCTATAATTTCTGATCAAGTTCCGAATTGATTCGAAACATAAAGGGCTTTTAGTAAGAATTACTTATAATACATTTCTGGGAAAAAAGTTTTTTTTCGAAAAATATTACAAACAATACATTTTTGAAGGAAAACTATGACCAGCAAGACATTTTTGATGATAAATAATTCCAGCCACACATCACCTTTAAATATTACCGATAATATATTTTTAGAGAAAAAATATGACGAGCACAATATTCTTAACGAGAAAATTTTAATATTAATACAGTTTTAAAAAGGAAAAAAATAAAAGTTCAAACAAATAAATCAAAATAGAATAATGAGGTTCCTTAAATTAAGGATGTAAAGCTCTATCTCTCTCTCTCTCCTTTCTTTCCTTCTTTCGTTTTTCTTAATCACTCCCTCTTTCTCGTCTGACCCACCCTCTTCTCTCGAACTTTCTTCGGCACTGGCCGCTGGGCGGCATCAATTTTTTTTCAGGGGTGAGGAATTAGCGTCTTGGCGTGTTATCTGCTGTGGGTTCTGTGGGACTTTAACATATATGATCCTGTAGGGATGTGTGTGGGTTCGACAAACGGATGGATTGTTCTTATTTTCTCCTTTAAGGGAGCGACATTTATATTCTTATCTTCTTATATGTTTTTACTTTCTATTTTTTTTTCTTATTCGTTGGATTAGGTTTTGTGAATCCCATTCATGTAGAATCCTTCGTTGAATAAAGAGGGAAGCTGAACTTCCGAATTACCATGAAATAATGTGTCTGTCTTAATTTTTCTTATATTTGCTCTATATGTATTTATATGCAGATATGTTTAGAGCTATCTTAGAGAGTGATCCTACCTTTATATGTAAAGGATACTCCTTTGGATTCTTCTATGCTATATATATATATATATATATATATATATATATATATATATATATATATATATATATATATATCCGAGTGAATACAGAACGAAGAAAGAATTCTTACAACTTCCAAAGCATTAATTTAAAACAGTGCTCGATATATAATATATAGAGCTGTGAATATTTAAAGGATTTAAAGACTTTACAAATTAATTTTCTAGTTCTATCAATCTTACATCCAGTAGATTTATTTATTATCATGAGTCCGTCACCTTTATATAGTCCTATATATTTCGTGTCGACTCCTTATGCGCAGTGAGGTTTTTAAAATGTGATCTGATTAGGATTTAAAATTTAATTGAAAAATCAACTTCCTGAATCCAAAATTATGATTAAATATATAAATGTAGATTATTTACAAAAACCCTGCCTATATACAAGAAATTATTCTGTACTGAATAAACTTCCCAACCCTAACCTGTCCCCCTAAAGAATCCGAAAAGGTATAGTCTAGTCACAAGATATATATATATATATATATTCTTTCTTTTTAATCGTGTCACCCCAAGCAAGACATTCCATTGCCACTATAGCGCAGGGGGTTACATAGAGGGATTGTGTATAGGAAATGTCAGAAGTAGGGTGATAGACGAATCAGGATGTACATAGAGAGAGAGTTGGAGAGAAAGGGTGTGAGTTAGTGTGTTAGGAGGTGTCTATTGACCATACATTTAAACTCCTGGAGGTTGTAGCCGTCGGGGAAGCAAGCATGCGGTAGGAAATTCCGCAGGCGGGACGTGCGAGGAAGGAAGCTGTTGGAGTAGAAATTGCGGTTACATTTCATCGGTTTCACTGTCAGAGGGTTGGACCTTGTTGCTAATCTAGTATCTCGTGCAAATTCCCATCTAGGGGGCACCAGTGATTTAAGTTTGTCAGAGCAGAAGTCATGAATTTTTTGATATAACAGGCACAGGGATGCCACATCACGCCGGTGAGAGAGATACTGCAGGCGGCCAGCCAAGTCGGTATCAAACACATTACAGATTCTTCGCTGTATTTTGTCAAGAACCCCGAGGAGAATAGAAAGGGCATCCAGCCAGATGTGGCAGCAGTAAAAAAAATACACGGGCGGATGGTGGATTTATTTAATTGCAGGATAGATTCAGGCGGAAAGAATTTCCGGGCCCTGCACAGAGAGCCGACTTTCATAGCTGCAAATTTAGCAATGGATTCAAACGAAGTCATTCCACTTGAGGTCCGCTGAGAGTGTCAGGCCAAGCAGACGTAGTGATTTACTCTCTGGGAAGCAAGCATGTTCCGTGCTAATGGGAGATAGGTGCGGTTGTCTGTGGTGGTTAATTGACAGCAGCTTTGTTTTTGAAGAATTGAATTTTACGAGCCATATCTTACCCCAATCCACCACGGATTGGAGGTCCTTCTCAAGCTCGGCAGCGAAGTTTGCCTTGTCACCAAAGCCAGATTTTTGATCGAGGCGAGTGTAAATTGTGGTATCATCAGCGTACATGCCTACTTGTGATATTATGGTATCGGGGAGATCATTGATATAGATTAGAAAGAGCGTAGGACCTAGCATAGAGTCTTGGGGTACGCCCGAGTTTGTAGGGTAGTTCTGGGAGGCATGTCCGTTTAATACCACCTTCAGTGTGCGGTTAGAGAGAAATAACACTTACACTCCCCACACCAAAATTCTAAAGGTCAATCAGCAGTAATTGTTCCCGTGCCACTAAACTCCCACCACATAAACAATTGACTAAATATAAGAATGGAAATTAAAAAATTAATAGAAAAAATGGTTTCCAAACTATGATCTAATTAATAAATACAAATTTAATAGAAAAATCTTTTCCCTAAATCCAAAGCTAAGATTAAATATACAGAGTTACATTAATTATAAAGACTCTGTTTAAATAAATATCTCCACGCCAACCACTACAGTCTCATCTAAGAAACCCATAATGATATAGTCTAGTCACTAGATAATAAAAACTTACAGGGTCAAATCTGTCTAAAAATCGAAGACTCTCATTAATCAACTAGTTTAAAAAAAAAACACTCTCCAAAAATCCCAACAGTCAAAGATTTATTCATCTATCACTAACCCCACCAACACCTCTAAGAATACTAAATATATATAAGGAAAGAGGATTTCCATTACTTTACACACCGCCTGATGAGACATTGAAGTTTCAATGTCGAAACAAACGTACTTTGTCATGGATATATATAGAATAATTATGTACATGTTATAAAATATAATTTATAATATATATATATATATATATATATATATATATATATATATATATATATATATAAATCGAAAATATGATGAAAAATGACATAATAATAATAATACATATATTACGGACTGACAGAACAACAAATGCTGATCACACAGAGTTGGTCATCAAAGACCTCAAGAACAGAATGTGCTTTCTTAATGACATGACATTCCCTACAAATTGTAAGGTACTTTTGGGTATCTCAAAAAAAAGTATTTTTGAATTCTAAATATATCAAGTTGACACAAGAGTGTATCATTAATTCGAGCTGTATTTGAATCTCTGAGACAGAATGGAAAAATCTGATAAACTCTTTGAATGGTTTCTTTATAATCGATACCGTAAAATATACAAAATATTGTACACACAATTACAGTTCATACATTACCAAAATATTTTTCTATGGAAGTTGTATGTGGTTTTAGTTTTTTTTCTGTTCATTTAACAATAATAATTTGTGAAAAATGCCTTAAAACAAATTTTGAACTATATTCTCTTGTTGGTAACCAAAAGGTGTTGTGTATACAGAAGGAATCCAACGAAGAATTCCTACTAGTAATAATAATAATGAAAGTAGGCAGTAAACTCATACAATATTTACATTTATTAGATTCTGTACAAAACAAAAACAGAACCTAAGAACCAAAGGTTGCAGTAAAATATATGAAAATAAAGCCAAGAATAAAGATTTTAAAACAAATCAAACCTTAGCATGGACATTATCCAGAACGTGCTAATAACCCAACGTTGATTATGTTAATACTCATCGACGGTTTCGATAATTTGTATAAAATTCTAAAACTGATGTCTATATTCTTACAGTACCAGACCAGATTCTTCTCAAGAACAACTTTTAGGCAAATATCATACATAACAATGTGGAACTACAATGCAGGATCTGTAACTATTGATCATCTAATCTTAGCATGTTCTGTATTAGCCCTAAATAAATAAATATAAAAATCTTAACGATAGTGTGGTTCAATATTTACACTGGACAATGTGAAAACACTATGCAAAACATACAAACCAACCCTGGTGTGAACATCAACCAGCACCGTTTACAGAAACAGATGTCATCATTCTATGAAATTACACCATCCACACATGCAGGAAAATTGAAGCAACTATGCCGGACATTATTGTCAAAAATCCAAAACGTAAAACAAAATATGCTTACTAAGTTATATGGTTTGTCCTGAGGATTGCAATATAACAGCAAAAAAAATTTGAATGCTATAAAAATATAAAGATTTTGTAAATTAAATAGAAAAACCTGTAATTAAAATCAAGAATAATACTAGTGATAGTTGGTGCGCTTTGAATGATAAATAGCGGAACAAAACAAGACGTTGAAAAAATCGCTGAATATCCCAGCTTCAAAGATATACAAAAAAATATTTCTTGTGAAGAACAGCCCACACACTGAGGGAAACATAGTACTCATAGTGCTAGAGATATTATGGGAGATAGAAATAATGAAATATAGCCAAAACAGCACACCCCGACTTGACTTAGGTCATTCTGCAGGTAGTTCGTGTAACCAACGCAGGCAGCAACTTTGATGAAAATGATATAAAATTAATAATAAATCATATACTTTCAGTCGCAGAACATGAGATTTTATAAAGAAATATGATAATGTAAGAGAAACATGAAGGAGATACATCGTTATCATAGAGACAAATTAAAAAAAAAACATATGTAATGATGCATTAGAATAGCTTTGCCTGTGGTCGTATATTAGTTTTAAAAATTGTAAGAATGCTATCAGACATGTAATCATAAGTTAGCACGTTTCAGCGGACGTAAATACGTAGAAACTTGTCGTATATTAGGTGACTTAATTCGAACTGTGACAATTATATTACCCAAAAATGACAGGACACTTCAGAAAACACACTTCATAGTACATTAATAAATATGAAAAAATTATTTTCCTATAGATTAATGAAGAAACGACATGAACTGTAATATTATTTTATAACCTACTATTGATTGTTATATAACAGTATACTATCTGCATGAAGAAACATTTATCAAAAAATCAATCAAATCAATTTTGTTCCTTGTGATATTTGACTACTACCGACAAAATGTTTGGTTTGTATGACTGTTCAGCTTCTTAATGCACTTGAAAATTTTGAAGCGAAGATTTTGTTCAAATTTCATTCCATTCTTTCGGGTATTCAACAAATGCTATAATAAATTGTCAGTGTTAAGTATATCATGCGTTGAGCTAATTAATTTCAGACAGAGTCAACTCACCAGCATTTTATATTTTGCTATATGTAAAGAAAGGATCCAATTTGGGCAATAATTAAATATGTTCTCATTTTTTCTTGAAAGATAATGAATGTTAATGACATTAACCAACTAAAAAAATTGAAATTGTGACATTAATTATAATTTTATAGAAAATAAAAAAGACGATACTCTTATAAGTCAGCATTATGTAAATATTGATGAGGATGAAAAATCACCCTGGGCTTGGCGTTATCAAGCGTAACGCCAAAATGAAGAATAAAACATTAAAATACAGATAAAAATATCAACATTATTATATTATAACTATCTTATTATATATGCACGGATTACTAGTCGACATGAATTCTGTAATATCATCAATAATTTTCATAGAAGAAAAATAATATAATAAGCCTTTCCATGATATGACGGTATCTCGTAGAAATAATTGGTAAAAGATATCCCTAAAAATGCAACTGTATACAAGCGTTATGCATGAACATTCATTATTCTTCAATTTTTCTATCTGAGTAGCTTTCGCATAATAATAGTCAAAAGCGCAGCTCTAAATACTAGTGCATTAAACTGAAAAACTAGTGAACATCACAAGATTTCCAAGAATCAGTTAACCAACATTAGATTGAAAGGCAAGAATAGGTTACTTCACCGAAGTATTGAAACACTCTGCGGGACGTTAAAACATCACCTGCACAATATGTCAGCGAATACTGAAAGCGCGGGAATCATAACATAGCAGAAAACTCAAAGATATCGAGCATCTAATCAACTAGGTATGGGCAGCGCGTATTTATTTTAAAAACCATCTGGAATGTATCTATAAGTAACACCGATCCGTCAATATAACTACAGGAAAAATTCTTTCTTGTCATAATTTAGGAAATTTCAAAGCCTTCAAGAAAGATATTCGGTCAGTAATGTGATCTGTACTTGCTCCATTCATTTCAACCTCATAATCGCGCTAACTCACTCGATGATAGGACACATCTTCAAGCAGAATGTACTCTCATAGACATTTGTCATCGGTGTTATTGTATCGACTTTACGCCGGCTCTCAATGAAATCTAAGACGATTCAATTGATGTTGACATACGCAAGCGCCTACGGGATGAACTATTCAAGATCACGCATTTGAAATCTGGAACATCGAAAAGAATCAAGGATCTCCAGAACGAAGAAGAAAATATCATTAATACTTTCTTTCTGGTCGACTTTCACGTTTACGACTTCGACTCAGAAGCCTAGTATCGCTTTCTATTGAAAGAGACTATAAACGGACAGAATGTTTTACCTGAACACTAAATATCACACATGGTCTTCAGCATAAACGTTTGCCTCTGGAATGAATCAAACACTTTCCATAAAGAGACGTGAACACCATAACAAATTCGAACACTGAGTCTTCAAAAATTTTCAATATTCACAGACGCTCCATTGTCATCTAAACTTGTTCTACGCATACAAAACATGAAACATGTATCAAAAATACCTGAAAAGTCTTAATCGTTTCCAACAAGACAAGTTCCGCCACTCCATTATCACTAATGACAAGACCGACATACCAATAACGATGTGTTCTGTCGCTCAATTTCTTGGAATCTTGCATGGACGTGTCGACACTCCCTGAATTCAGTACACGTCAGTGTCTGCTACCGTCGGTTTAAAGTCATATGCACTTAAAACTTGAAACTTAATTAATGACATCAACTGCCCAACATGAAAAGATAGCATAGATAATTTCTTCTCCCTATCTCAGTTTCTGATGACGCTTTAATGGAAGTGAAGGATATTAGATTGATAATTTTTTTTTAATTTTCTTATTTTTTCTTTTCTTAACATATGTGTGTGTTTGTTTGTGTTCGTTTTTCTTTCCGTAATGGCCACTGACAATATACTATGGATAAGTTTTACTTATTAAATTTTCATATCATACAATGTGTAAAAATGAACACAAATATTAAATTGTTCGATAAAAAGGTTAAAAACAGGTAGATTTTTTAAATTAACATAAACAGCAGATTCAAAGCTAGAGCGAACCCAAATTATGTAGGTGTTAAAATTCACCTTAACGAATAATTTTCTTGACTAAACTAAACTCATGAATAATAATATTGTCCATAATGATACATGAATATCTAAGCGTCTCACATTACACATACCCGACTATAGATCAATTAGTACTCATTTAAGCACCCAAAAATACCACACACAATCCAAATCATACAAGTACAAAATACAAGAATAATATCCGCATCCACATATAATTTTGAAATAATAGCAGCCCTAATTATAAAGTTGGAAAAACCTAATACACAATGACATCAAATACAGCCACAATATGGTGACCGTGTTTGGAAAGTAAATTATTTGTATGACTTAAAAGATATGTATAAATAATAAGTCGTTTACCAAAACATAAAAATTGCGATTGTTAATGGGTATAAGAATAGAAGAAAGCGCTGGGGATTTTGTCCTGAAAATAAAAAAAATAATGAGATAGATAGATAGATAGATAGATAGATAGATAGATAGATAGATAGATAGCGTGTTTCTGCTATTCCGTGTGCTTGTAAAATATATTCTTGTATATTATAGATAGAATTATTTAGTAGAGTTTTACATATGTAAGCTGATTTTAATAAGAATTACATTTACAATTTAAATTGTTTCATAGACCCAGTAAATTTTCAAAGTTGTTTGTATGAAGAAGCATATTACATAAAATTACCCCTTGACGGAATCGCAAGCGTCAAACAAACATAATGTGTATAATTCACTGAAATAGCGTCGCTTAACATCTATGAGGATGTCTATACTATAAAAACGGGATGAAGCTTATACATCAAATGAAACATATACGACAAAATGAGTCGGCAAAATGACGCCATGGAAACTAAATGTCAAAACCCACACAAACTTGTCACGTTTTCTTTTCTTTTTTTATTCTTTCCAACTGCCATTATATTTCTTTCTTTACGTAAGGTGTCTTTTTCCCAGAATTTCTTATCTTGTCACGATTATAAGACGTTTCTTTTTCTTCTTTACGAATATATTTTGTAACAAAAATAACTCAATACGGAAAAATTTTAAGATTTTCCTTTGTGTTTTGCTATAAATATTCATTTATAAAATATATATAAAAAAAATTATAGGCATTTGTGATTATGTGTACACACAAAAAACACACACATAAGAACACATATATGCATATATATACGTACATACATATATATACATGTATATATATACGTATTATATATACACATATACATATATATATATGTATATATACATGTTGTATATCTATATCTATATCTATATAAACATATATATGCGTGTGTATGTGTCTGTATCTGTGTGCATCTGGGTGCTATGATTAATATCTTTATATTTTAACTTAGTTGGAAACACAATATCAGGTCCTAAAAGGAACGATCTTAATTCACTAACATAGACTGTTATGTTTTTTATTAAAAATAAGTAAATATTGTTTTAATTAGTTTAGAATAAACTAATATGTCTCTATTTATGTATATACTTATGTATGTGTGAGAGAAAGTGTGTTTGTGTGTGTGTGCGTGTGTGTGTGTGTGTGTGTGTGTGTGTGTATTTACACTGCACATATTCATTCAAGCATGTTTGATGAAATACTTATGTATAGTGTGTCTAATATTTGGATTATCTAGCAGTCATGAATATCTAAATACTTAAACAACAATGCTGAAACGAAAATATATGGTTTAAATATAGATATTTGAGATTTCATGATCAAGCAGCACACTCATCAATTTAATGCTAACCATGTAAAAAGGCAGATCGATCGTGACTACAAGATGATCAAAATAAAAATAAGTAGATAAATATGTCTTTAATCAAGAATTCAAACAGGTGTGTGTGTGTGTGTGTGTGTGTGTGTGTGTGTGTGTGAAGAGAAGCAATCAGATTAGAATTCAGAATTCTCTGGAATTTACACGTTTTACAAAACCTACTCAATACAACATATATAGTAACGCATAATATAATTATAATTAGTTTTTCATGTAAAATTAATTTAATTTAAATTGCGACATGGAAATTTTACTGCTTAGAGAATTTATTTGGACATCAAGCACTGTTGACAACTTGTTATGAAAATAGTTTTGCCATTTATTTATTTTTGTGAAAATGATTCTGATGTAAATCACTTTTTACAACAATGAGATAATATTGGCTGATGACGAGGTAAAATCGCGAAATATAGAAATTTCTTTCTCGCAATGTAAATTAAATCAATTTAAAATAAAAACACAATTATATATATAGTCATCCGCAGACAGATCAGTTTCGCTGTATCAAAGCTTATCTGTACGGTTAAACATCCGATTGCTTTTTACCCAGGATTGAAACCCGACCGAGTCAGAGATTCTAACTCATTGGGCACTCGGTAGAAGAAGGCATATTATCATTATACACGCTCAATAGCTGATAGTGTTTTAACTTTTTACTGAGTGAACGATGCGTATATGCTAAAGTAGCTATTGTTTTTCAAAGTCTAGAGAGCGTAAATATTCATCTGCAGATAGTTCTGTTTGCCTGTATCACAGCTCATCAGTATGGTTAGACATCCGATTGCTTTTTACCCATGATTGAAACCCGACCAAATTGGCGTCAGTCGGCGATTCTACCTCTGAGCTATGGGTGCTCGGTAGAAGTTGCAGACTTTTTAGTGTGTATATTATCATGATACACAGCGAATAGTTGAGAGTTTTCTAATTCATTGCTGAATGAACGATGCGTATATGTGTATATATATATACATATAAGGAAACGTTGAAGTCAGCTCGGAATGGTGACAACCGTGTGGAAAGAAAGGGTGATTATCGTTAAAATATAACGAAAATTATTTGTGCGGTAGACCACAAGTTTGATGATTTCTTATGATTCTGACTTCTAGTGTTTATCGAGTGCAATCATGCCAGCATTTTGCTCAGTTTTTTTAAATTTTTTCTTACCGTATTTATGATTATCCCAATATTTCTCTATAAAATACGTAGAAATTTCACATTTAATAATTTCTTTGATAAATCGTCATATGTTTCGAGTCTCATATAGCGTTCGTTTACCATTGTTCGGTACTTACGTCCGATAGGAAACTACCGAAAGTTAATTGTAACCAAATACAGACGTCATTTCTACTTCCCCAGGGACTTTTCTTGCACTTTCCGCCTGTGGAACTTCCTTCCTTGATAGCTGCAATCTCCAAGAATTTAAAAGCAATGTCAATCACCGTCTCTTATCCACTTGACACAAGTTCTTTTCTCGTCTTTCCCCCATTATCTCGTGTTAATTGTTCTATTCATTTCTCATACTACTCTCGCCACTGACTCCACACAATTATTCTCATTCTTCTCTTGCGGCTTACGGCTATATCACGTTGAATACACCGGTTCTCGCTCGATTACCAAAGTTAAGCAACGTTGAGCCTGGTCAGTACTTAGATGACTGACTGCTTGGGAATACCAGGTGCTGTAAGCGTTTAGTAACGGATGTACGTTGCTGTGCAGTGGATATAGATTCGGAAAGAGAAATCTGTGACCCATTTCGAATTCCAGTTGAATAACCTGCATTCACTTAAGCACTGGTACCGTTGGGAAAGGTATTAATCCGTCATTTCCCTCGAGTTATATGTTAAATAACAGGGTAGGACCCGGGCACCCTGCCCTTATAAACAAATCCCAATGGATCTTGATACTCGGAAAGAAAAAATATTACTAGACACAAAACTCATATAAAAACCACAATAAATTTTTGAAAGAAAACAAATGGTATTACCAGTAATAAGTAAATAAAATTTAGTTGGCAATAAATGACCAGCCGAGGTTGATATGCCATAAAACCAACTAAGCAACCAACTAAGCAAGCAACCAGCCAGCCAACCTTCTCTTGTCCGTTTTCTGACACTCCCTGAAACCTGTTCCTTTTCTCTTTGCTTCTCCTTCTTTTTCAAAATTATACTATTCACTTGTTTGTAGCGAAACTATTACAAATATAAATTATAATAAACGAATATCTGGAATAATTGTTATTTATTTATTCTCATTCTAATGTTATATATATTTTTTTATCTAATAAGGCTTCAACTATATGAAAAATAATAATTTTTTTGAAGGTGCAAGTTCAGGAGTAAAGAGAAACGGTCTATTAACAATAAATAACAATGTGTCTCGTTTGGAACCTGTTTTGTATGATACTTTCAAATTATGTCAATTATTTGAGTGTTAGCTCCTAGATTTTGGTTTGCTTCAAATCCATCTGCCACCGCTATCTCATAGGGACTTTCTCTTTGTCTTAATTAATTTGTAACTTAAGTCTCATTTTGGCGAAGATAGAAATAAATGACAACATTTAGTCATACCATTTGCGTGTAGCATTTGATGTGACTGTCGCACAAACTCACAGCCTGTATAATATAATATTAAATATTGGTAGCAATTTTGGCATTATAATTTCTTTTTTTTATAATCATATCACCCCGGGCAAGGCGGTAAGGTCACTGGTGTGCAGGGTGCTACGTAAGCGTGAAAAAATTGGAAAAGAGAAAGGAAACGACATCCTAAACAGGGAAAAATGGATGAGCCTCTACACCTGTTCAATAGACGTGGATGGAGTGTGAAACGGGCGATAATTCAGTCTATCTACTCCAATTGAAAAAAATAAACAAAAAGGAAAAATGAAAAGATTGGAAAAGAGAAAGCCGGAAACCACATCCTAAACAGGGAACAAGGGATGAGCCTCTACACCTGTTCAATAGACATGGGTGGAGTGTGAACCGGGCGATAGTTCAGTCTATCTACTCCAATTGAAAAAAAAAGAAAAGTGAAAAGATTGGAAAAGAGAAAGCCGGAAACCACGACCGAAGTCGAAGGAAAGTGTATTTCATGAGAATTAAAACTATTTACTTACTTATTTTTTTAATGTTGTGATTAAACTTAATTTAGTACAAAATTTATTAGACAACGTTATCATTTTCAAACAAACTACACCATTTTTATAAAACTACATATAGTTTCCTCAACTATTAAAATTTTCTTTTAAAAAATAAACAAAAAATCCCATTTTAAATTATTTGTACTTTACTGCATATGTAAAGAGAATGTTTGTCAAATTATTAGAAACTAAATTTGGCAAGCCAAATTGAATTTCACGTATTTCTCGTTCCGGTTGGAATTGCCATTTTAGCAATTGCAGAAACACTCTAGAGAAAGGCTTGAAACTACCTCTGTTCATCCAGTAATAAAGTTAATATCAAAACATATTAGACATTCTGTACTTAATGGACACCAACCGTTATCTTAATAAACGTGATAATTTTATACGATATAATTTCTGGTTCCTAAATCTATACGTAAATTCTGTATAAAAGCTACATAAAATATAAAACGCAGACACAGGCTTTTTTAAGCATTCCAACTCACGCAATGCAATACAGTCACTAACATACAAGGTGTTACTTCATGTGAGAGAATATGAGAAAAAACTATTACGAGTGAGAAAAATGAAATAGTTGGAATAAAGAAGATAAAGATAACGATATACATTTCATTTAAAATTTTGTAAATCAAAGTTGACTGAGAAGCAAGCAAATGAAAATTCCACAAGAAAGAAGAGCCTCAGAAAAACCTCTTTGCATAAAAAATCCGGTTATATCTAGAATTTAACTGGAAGATGATGAGACATTTTAACTTCTATAGTGTTATGCTTAAATCCCTAATATCTACGTATTAAGGATGAAGCTCATCAGAAAAAACACCATGAAAATATGTATAACGATGTTATTGAGAATCTAATTTATATTAATCGAAAAATAACTGAAGGCTTGGTGCCGGGTCAAAAATGTGTACATTGGTTATTATCCTGTGTATTTAACAAAAATATTTAAATACATGCCTGGCACACCAGAAAAGACGTTGATCCGATATTCAAATTATAGTTGCAGCAAATTTTTAAAAAATATTTAAAGATAGATTCTGTCGAAAAAAAATTGTCAAACATAGACCATTGAATCTAATTTCTCAGCAGCATGTCAAGCTGTTAATTCAATATAATCTTTCCAAATAATGTCAACACAAATAGTTATATATAGAAGGTGCTCTGTGTTGTTGTCCTTGAGACTAATTCAGCTATGCCGATTAAATTCTAAAATGGCTCTCTTAGCAGGTTAGATGTGATCAGTTTTATTTTTATGGCAATAAAATTAAGAAGGCAAGTTCTGTCCAGTTAATAAAAGTCAATTTTTTTGACAAGCTCTCAATTTTACCTTATTTTACTATTAAGACGTGGTAAATAATTATGTTATCAGTAAACATACCAAACTGAGAGCCGTTAACATAAGGAATACCTTTGACGAAAAATCATTTTCGTTCTGAAATTTCATAAATATTAAAATTGTGGAGGGAGGGGACGAGCATGCGAAATACATTCAATGTATCAAAAAATAAGCAGTCAGAGTTTTAACATTCTTATATATTCTATCAGCAGTAATTGTTAATCCATCAGCAGTTGACCAAAAGAAATGAAAGCCATATTACTTACATGAAAGAAACGCAAAAAGATGAGCTATTTAACCAATGTAATTTTAGATTCTAATACTTAGCTTAAAAGAATTTGGTTATATCGTTAGAATATTGCTAAATATTTTTTAATTTCAATTGAAAATCGATATATCTTTTTTGCACACGTGTGATTGTTTTATGTACATATATATTTTCCATGTACATTAATTATCGTATATATACCTGACAAAAATGATTTCGTAAAACTATATTGCATAAGTTTGATTATTTTAATTTTATAATAATGTTCACTGGAATTTTACAATATTATATTCAATGAGTGTTTATTTTTGTCTTGTGCGTACAATGTTGATATATATATTTTCATTGTTTTGATGTAATATCCGATATTTTCATGAATTTTGCTAATTTTTGACAAGCGATAATTCAACCAAGATATAACTATACTGCATGTATTGACAAAAAAATTAATAACCCTATCAATTATTGCGATACAAAAAAAAAAAACAATATCATTAAACTCTTCTTTCGTCATACACTATCTGAAAACAATTGGGAATAAAACGGTTTTATAAATATTAATTATCTATACAGATTATATCGAAATTGAGAAAACAGTTAGAATGTTCCTTTACTAAAGGAAAAATTGAGGATGTTTGTGGATTTATTAAAAAAAGCATAACTCTGGACAGAGAGATTTATTCAATAAAAATTGATATGAATAAAAGTGAATCTTATGAATGTATCAACTTAATTAATATAACGTTAATAACTATGGCTGTTTATAGATGAGAACTAAAATGTTGAAATCTTCAAATCAGATGATATAATTCTATTTTAGTTATGGTCATAGTTACAGGGACACATTTCTTCAGGGCTGTGATATCATTCTTCTAGTCAACGACTTGTACAAATTCAGTATATAATATAGGAAAAAAGAAAATGTTCTTTGTTAACTTTATTTTTTATATTCATTGTATGTAGAGACAGTTTTTATTTTGTGTCTGAAACCTAGTAGAGTGTCAGCATAGAAATCGGAAAAATAAATATGGAAAAGTTTTTGTCTTTATTTATGTTTACGTTATATATATATATATATATATATATATATATATATATATATATATACGTGTGTGTATGGGAGTGAGTGTAATATATCTGCCTGTGTGTGTTTGTGTGTATGTGTCTTAATGTATGTGTGTATGTACGGACAAAATACTAATAAAATGTAATTTTGTTTAGATATCGAAAAATAATTTTGAACAAATGAAAACAAAGTAAGATTTAAACAAATAAAATCGAGAAGAGATTTAAAACGCCACTTAATTTAACTGAGCATTTACGAAGAGGTCAATGCATTTGCAATACATTATTTTCCCGTTTGCTTCTGACACATTTTTTAGGCTACGTCACAATTCATCTGTAAAAGTATATAGCACATCTCTTATTCTTCAATTCTTAGTGTAAAATAATCAGTTTTTTCACGGAATCATGCATACGCGATAGAAAACTGTTTATATGCTCATTCTAACAACAAGAGTATTAGATGATTGAAATCCTAATGCGGCTATTAATGTTCATTGATAACAATTTGTTATAGAAAAGAGTGAATTAAAATTTGGTAATAAATTATAGGGAGATATAAATAAAAAGAACTTCGATTAACTTTTTTAAAAACATATTACATTAAGATTTACTTTATTAAAATATTTAAAAACAAGTGTGTTTATTCAAATATTTCTTGTACGTAAATTTACTTCAAAATATTAGAATATCTTTACGAAATAATGTATCAAAATTAATTTAAAAATAATGTTACACAATGGCTTCTTAAATATTGTATTTAAAAAATATTCCCTAATTGCGCTAATATTCCTTAGTTGATTACTTTTACTCGGTTAAAGAAAATGATATATTTATCTAGTGCAGAGTCGTCTCGATCCTATGTCATATCAGTCGTGAGTGGTTCAAGCTATCTCTCGACAGAGTTCGCTAAACGGTGTTGAGTTGTTCATCGTCGCTGACAGACATGACTGGCTATTCTGCTTGTGTGACAGGGTGCAGAGACATCGAACCAGACATAAGATCTTTTAGCAGGCACCCTCTTCACTCATTTTAGCACTGCCTCCTGAGGTACTTATTATACGTCTCCGAGATTTGCTTGAAATTAGAATTATAATATCGCCATCATTAGTGATCGTACTAAAGACCATCTTAATTGCCCTTACTCTCATCTAACACTTTTGGACTCCTTTGGACTGTCCTCAGGCTGACATCCAAATATTATAAAATGATTGTATTAGATCACCTGGCGAGTAATGCCAAGCAGAACAGTATGTCGTTTCCAAATTTCTGTGGAGTAATTTGCATCATGGTGATTTTTTTCACAAACAGTGCTTAAATATAACTACTATACTGGGAAGTCGATAAAATAACAAATAAAAAATTATTCGCGAAAGAAAATATAAGCATATAGACAATTTTACAATATTTCAAGACACTCTTCTGCCCAGACAGCCATGTCTCTTTTGAGATGTTATCGTCCAAACGAGTATGTTGTAAGGCACTTAATTGTCTGAAGGAGCCACAACAATATCATCATACTACATACGTTTGAAAAATATTCTCTGAAATAACGTAATAAAATCTAAAGATACCCATAGTTAAAACTGAAAATTGGACATGAAAAAATTTATTAATTAAATTTAAACGTCTTGATAATACACGAGAATACATTGCGATATCTCATTCTATGAGGAAAATCGCCAAAAACATTATTTACAATTTCATTAGATATGTCAGTCAGTCAATTAAATACCATACGTGATACACGCTTTGGGCGATCATGCCTCGAAAGAGACTTGATTGGGGAGAAGACTATCCGGCAGTAGGTTTACATTACTTCCTGCGTTAGACTGGTTTCCTGCCAAAGCTATAGTACTCAATCTGTTTTATTATTTAACCCATAACTTGAGGGACGAGACGGATTAATAACTTTCCTAAGGGTAATTGGGCGTAAGAAAATGAAAGGAATTCCAATGGATTTTGAACTCGGCACCCCAATTTATCGTTCCGAGACGGTATCCACAGCACCACAACGCAGATTCAGCAATTAGATATGTAAATGATTGTAATAGATTAAATATTGGTCATTCATAGTTACAAAATCAGGAATAGTCAGATAAGTAACGACCAAATTGCCAACAATGGCAATCTCTTTCCGAACACAGGATGGACGTCGATTCATCGGATCAATAAATCCCGATTCTTGTCTAAAGATTTCACATTTGATCTGACACATGGGTAACTATTCTGACATTTGATCTGACATTGGTTAAAGGGCAAAACTCTTGACACAAACAAGTCAATTCTGTTTCACTTGAACTTACCCAAATAAAGTTTTCCTTCTGTTCTTGTCGGTAGAACCTGGATTCATGTAAACGCATCAAAGTATATTTCTATGAAAATAAAATCAGCTAATTTTTATTTGGGAAACTTAATGCTTGAGGATAAATCATATTATTTATGATTATTTATTTGTTTGTAACATACTATTACCTAAGAGTCTTAATAATTTAATCAATTTAACAAATATTTGCACAAACTGACAAATAAATTCTGAAATTTTAATATCAGAGTATATAGATTCATTTATCATTTGGTTCACAGTAACTCCTGTCTTTTGAACAGTAATTATAATACTGGAGCATCAACCTTAGGGTTGATGCTCCAGTTCCTTTTGAACTTTCTCATTTAATTTTGTTCCCAGTATCTTCTAGTTAATATGTGGCATTATCAGCCTGCCTTTAGCTGAACTGGTTATATATATATATATATATATATATATATATATATATATAAATTCAGATAAAATTTAGTGGGGAAATAGTCATTTTCAACATGTCATTTTAAGGCATGCAATCTTCGACCCCTTGCCTGCCTTAAAATGACATGTTGAAAATTGCTAGTTTTTTCTGAATTTACAGATAAATAATGATATATCTGATCTGTAAATTGAACTGATTTGCATTGAGCTCTCTATTGTATCAATTTTAACATTTTAACGATATTACTAGGATTCTTCTTGATTGTTTAACAAAATTTTCCCGGATTTTACCAATCATTCCCGGAATTTTGCCGTCTCTCTCTCTCTCTTTCTTCCCCCCCCCTCTCTCTCTCTCTCTCTCTCTCTCTCTCTCTCTCTCTATATATATATATATATATATATATATATATATATATATATATTGAACCCACACCCGGAGAAGGAAGGGATTTATTTTGATGTTTCATGTGTGCTTGTGCGTAAGTGGATTAACAAACACAACTGGGATAAAAAATCGGCACCTCGATGTCAAATTATGTGCCTTAAACCATATTCACCACAAAACAAATTTTAAATTAAACAGGGTAGAATTACTGTTTTTTTAATCGTAGAATATTGTCCCAATATTATAATATCTAACTACCGTAACATCGTTAGAACGAATAGTTCATATCCCGGAATGATCAGTTTAAAATATACAGCTGATATTTGCATAGAACATGAAACTGTGTGTGTGTGTGTGTGTGTGTGTGTGTGTGTGTGTGTGTGTGTGTGTGTGTGTATGTGTGTGTGTGTGTGTGCGCGCGCGCGGCGTGCGTGCGTGCGTGCGTGCGTGTGTGTGCGTGCGTGCGTGTGCGTGTGTGTGTGTATTCTGTCTGGCATATGATTAAATACGCGGGAATAAGACAGCATTGATTCAAATTTTTTTTCAGTCATTTCTTCTAGTCCTTCAATGGTCCTTGGCCATTAAACATAATCACAGTGTCCCTTTTGAGTATATTTCTTAAGTTGATAATGTAAAGAGCAGTGTCTCTAAATTACTTTGACCATAGCTTTTTTGTCTACAGAATGATGTTTGACTTTATTTGCCAATCAGCATGTATCAACACAGCTAGTTTACATGAAATGGTCAGAAAAAGGGAAATCGACGAAACGCCAATTTGTAAGAAAATGCCGATTATTTATAAAATCTTGGAGGAAAATTGTCAGAATATTTCAATCGAAAGGATCAAGAAAATGTCAAAATACGACTTTTGAAAATAAGGCATACAATAGAATATCTGTTAACGTCCAACATATGAAACATTAAAGTAGATAGCTTACAAGGTTATAGGTCCAAACCTTATGCTATTCATATCCGTCAAGAATAACAAAACGAATTACATATCTTTGAGTATCACAAAAACTAACTGGTGAGTGTAAATATTAAAACAGAAAAGCTCTACATAAACATAATGTGATGTATGACAAGGATATATATTTACTCAGAATTTATTCAAATATTGAATTTAAGCTGTCCTGAGAGAGTAAAATTTCATTGTAAGATGCAGCATTTACCGCTACAAACTTAACCATTGTAAATATGAATGTGACACAATTTTTAATGAAGACACAGAAAGAAAACTTCATGAATTCCTATAGAAGATACTAAATAATGGCGGGAAGAAAAGATCATACTCAGATTTCATGTAAAATGAATAAACTCTTGTCATAAATAAAAATTAAAACATGAGGATTGCAAATTGTTGATAGCAAAATTCGGCAAAAACAAAATTTCATATAGTTGAGAATTACGTAGCAGAGAGCGTAAAAAGTGACACCGATATCTGAAAGGCACATTGGTAGTTAGAAATAAGCCTTCCAAAAGAAAAGCAAACTATTAAGAAAAAGGAAATTATCGTTGTGAAGACATAAAAGAGTAGAAAACTGTTATGCAATACCAGTCCTTTTTCTCTTGTGAGATCATCCAGCACTGAAAGCTGGATGATCTCACAAGAGAAAATGTCATTTAAGACAAAGAAAAACTGTTTCTACGGAAGGATGCTGATAATAACATATATCAAATATATGAGCAACAATGCAGTTTTAAATAAATGGAAAAAAAGTAAGTTACATAAAATCACATAGTTAGCACAAGCAGAACATAAAAAAAGAAGAACTGTATTATAAAGCACATTGTGAGTGTGTGTAAATTGATGGCAGAGGAGGATTTATGAGAAAAACGTAAACGGCAGCATTAATTAAGTGCTATAAAGGATAAAAATTGTGAAGAGACGATATTGGCAACGTTCTGAAGAAAAATAACATGAGGAAGAAAAACCTTATTTATATACGTGGGAGTATTCCATCCTTTTTTTTTTAATTCTAAACGCACGTTCTAGTCCAGCAGCTTTTTCTCTGACAATTCACGCCTGTGGAATTCGTCTTCAGTTTACTTGCTTTCCCGACACACACACACACACACACACACACACACACACACACACACACACACACACACACACACACACACACATATATATATATATATATATGTTAAAATTTAAACACAAACAGTTTAGTGATATCGCTTATAAAACGATCGAAACAAAAACATTAAAAAAGATTTTAAAAACCGCTTGGAAAATGGAAAATTTAGAGGCGGCACTTTCGTCGCACAGAACGAGTCATGTTGGAAACAAAATATTAAATTTCAAAGATTAAAATTAGGTAATGTTCAGAAAAGGAAGAAAAAAAATTCTCCTTCATGAGCATACACCAACAAACCAAATATATCTCACTTGTAGCTTGAGATCCTTTTGTTTGAACAGAGATGGAGTGTTTGATTCTATCGTCAAACACTTCGTGAGCACCACGCTACCTCTGAGTTTTCACATATGTCTGAATCAGCCATTTGTTAACATTTGTTGACTATAAAGTAATGTTGTTACTCTTACTTTTCAGACAGCTTTTCTATTTTTCACAAAGGTCGTTTCCATTCAAATACATTGTACTGGAGGCTGTTTCCTAAGCTGAATTTTTTATCCTTCTTTTAAAACGGAACATTTAATATTGTTGAAATATTTTTTCTGTTTAAATTGTTTTTAAAAATATCATTAAAAATATCATTAAACAATTTAAACTATTTTTTTTATACTTTGACATTTTTCACTATGGTCCACATATTTAATTACGTATCAACAATTTCTTGTACGAAAAGCAATATATATATATATATATATATATATATATATATATATATATATATATATATATAATCAATAATTCTCGGCCTAAATAATAAAACAAAAAATTTAGGCAAAATTCTATAACATATTCATCCAACATTTCGATGAAAATTCTACGCATTTTTTTGTAGAACGATTTGTCTTTGGTCTCCAAATACGTCTCAGTTTCCAATACCACTTCTTCATTTGAGCCAAACCTCTTTCCCTGGATTATTCTCCTGAGGTCTACAACATCCATTACACCCTGATTGTCTGATCTGAAGAATAGGGTTGATGCCGAAACAATTCAAAATACGATTAAAGTGGTTTTGCCAACGTTGTGATCGACCTGTGACAGGTTGCGTTGTTTTGGAGAAAGATCAATTTTTTCTTCTTCATTTCTGGCTTATTTTTCGATTTCTTTTTTGAAAGTCAAAAATAATGCTATATAATATTTGTTTTCTTTCTGAAGTTGATCAATCATCACAGTACATTGCGCATTCCAAAATACGGTGGCCAAAATTTTGCCTGCTTGTTTCCGTATTTGGTCGCTTTTACCTGTTGCTTTCCACTCAGCTGACTGCCTATTTCACTCCGGAGTAAAGTGATGGATCCATGTTTCATCAACTGTCACATATTTACGCAAAAACTCCCTCTTGCTATGTTGAAAATGTGGAAACGACGCCCTGAATTGTCGACGCGTTTTAGTTTTGGACAGACTGTGAGTAAACGTGTCACCTACTATGAACTCAACTTTACTCATTGACATATGTTCATGAAAAATGGTGAATAAACTGTCTTCTAGCATGTTCAACTTCTCTGCTATCTCACGCAAATTCAATTAACAATTGGCCAAAATGAGTTTCTGGATAGTTTTTGTTGTTTTCCTTGACACCTTGTTAATTTATGCGACCTGAGCATTCAGAAACATTTGTGACTGTACGATCTCTTACACATGTATAATCCTATTATCCGTTGTTTAGGACAGAGCCGCGTCCGAATAAATTCATCTTAAAGCAATGCTTTATCGACATACATAATTAAGATTTTTCCATTGAATTGAACATTTGCAAAACTAGCTTCACATAATAACTAATTTGTAAATTATTAAACTGATTAGGCCAAAATTATATCACGTGCCAATTGAAGGCTATTCCTTTATAAAAATGTGTATGGATTTTTTATTAGTGGTGAGATTTTTGTGTCAGGCCCTTGACGTTTTGAGTGATGGTCTGTGTATATAATATGTGTATGTCGGCTTGAGTGTGTATGGGTTTTGTAAAATGATATATAAATTTTTTATATCACGAATAATTTCAAGAAAATGTAAAACTAAGGAAAAGTGTATGATTTTCTGTTTGAAACATTCTTAAGTATTTCAGCTGTGTAATATGACGTTTTCGCCGATGTTTATTGAGTTGTGCACTATGGAGATGGAATGTTTAGTATTAATAATTTACATTATGTTTTTTTCAAAACCAGATACAAATGCTAAATGAAAACATTAGTTTTCTTAGACCCCCACTCCTTGCATTTGTATTCACAGAAACAGTAAAAGAAATGTCTTCTTTAACCCGATGAAATACTAAAATATGTAATACGTGACACGAATTATTTTCACACACACACACACACACACATACACACACAAATACACAACCCAACCAACTAACAAACCAACCAACCATCTATACACAAAAAGCACACATAAAAACACATACGCACACATATGTTTGATGCGAAGAATTAATCACTTTCACTGAGCTTGGTCATTCACGAATCTTTATCACTTAAACAAACACATTATTTGCATTAAAACTTTCAACGCTATATTTTCTTCACTCCGATATCAAGTAATTAACAATAAAACCTACTTTTCAGCATACATTGTATCAGTATAACTACTGAAAAAACAACAAACATGACGTTGAACATTATCACAACTCAAAACACACACACACACACTAATATATATATATATATATATATATACATACATACATACATATATATATATATATATATATATATATATATATATGCTCGCGCTAGCTGATTGAGAAATATGGAGAAATTGTAGATTTTAGAAAACTGTAGCTTCTCACTAATTTACGCAGTGTTTATTCAATAATGAATTTGAAGCTTCTCGGTTTCTGGCGTTTATTCACATTGTGAATGTAATACGCTAAAATGCGATTTTCTACAACAAGCGCCTATAAATTAGAGGTAGAATCGCCTAGCAATGTTAATTCTTATTGGCTTGAAACAATCGTGTGTCTAACCGTACTGATGGGCTTTGAAATAAGACTGTCTAAGAATAACTATATTTTTTTTAAATATATCTACATATGTCCTATATGAAAATGTTGAATCCAATCGCTTGCACTGCTAGTGTATAAAATTCATATTCTCTACAGACAATCGCTACATTTTGTAATAAGATAGTATACCATTTTTTATATGTTGTCCCTAATTGTCAATTGTCCCTAATTGAGCGAAAAGAGACAAAAAATACAGCTACATAGTTTCAGTCAAAGTTCTACAGTAAACCCCATCATGAAGACAGAAACCTGAAAATATCCATCTGATAAAAGGGTATTACTCAAAACGTTTCGATTATAAAAGCTAAATTATGCATGATTCTCTGAATATAAAATGTATTATGTCTATAATAATGATATAAAACGTTTTGTACGTGAAAACTGTGTACACCCCTATGAAAAGTATGTCAGTCCTGAAATTCTATACTTAGTGTTGTCAAAATTATTTACTATTACACCTCTCCTTCAAAACGCGAGCGTAAAATGTTTCCATTGGTCAAATTGTACTCCTTCATATTTGTTGACAAGTCTTTGAATGAAATGTTTTATTCTGTCATATGTTTTTTTGCATTCCAAAAATTGAGAATGCAGCATGCATCGATATCGCAAATTTTAAACATTTTCTATGAGAGAGAATAATAAACATAAAACGAGAAATGTATGATTAACTTATTATTTCATTGTTCCCTCTCATTAATAATGTGTTTTCTCATATCCTCTCACACTCAATATCCCCTGATTCTTATGAGCTTTCTTGCCTTGATTCCATAAAATGAAGTGAATATATATATATATATATATATATATATATATATATATATATATAATCTTAGGTTGGAGACGCGGGTAGCGCAACACGTCCCCTCAAATAGGCGTTAGGGTAGCCCTAACAGACATATAAGAACAACCCAAGCAGTTCTGGATTCAGCAATCGGCCAACACCTGTTGGACAATCAGGAATGTGCCTCCTTGTATGAGGACAATTGGTTCACTGTCATGCACAGTTGCTCGATTGGCAGTTCTGTGAAAACTTAATAACTTTGTTTTTAAAGATATTACTTTCGCGTAGAATGACATGAATACATGAATAAGTGAAAATATGATTATTTAGTGCTGTTACTCAACAGCTTGTCAGAATAACAAAACTGAATATAACTTCATTTAACTGCATGTCTTTGAAATGTAACTGTTTACTAAATCACAACAGTATCACATAGATTGTTTAGATTGTGGCCCTCTATTTTACATGGATTTTTATATTCCCATCTAGTATGTATAATCTGCAACCCACAATTTTGAAAATGTACTTGACACCAACGGTGAACAACGAAAATTGGATTTATATAAAAATATACAATTATTTTTAAAGGTTTTTTCCTTTAGTGACGTGGCGCAGAATAGAGAATGGTTTAGAGAGATAGCACACGCGCATACGATGGATACTTGACTGCTGGGTTCTCAATCCAGTCTTCACTCTATGTCTACCCGATCTCACTTTCCTCTCTCTCTTTCTCTCCCCCTCTCTCTCATATGTCTCATATGTAATATAACAATCTGGCCCCACCCGAGGAAGGCTGATGCAAGCGAGTGTGTTTCCGGTCGTTGAAAGGAACGGATGTCGTTTGACCTTATTTCCGGCAGCAGCGGAAATAACTACAGAGGCAAACAGAACAGGTGTCTATGAGAATTACGTGATGTGCGTGGGCGAGGCAAAACCGGAAGAAAAAGTCCCGGTTCTGGAAGATAACAAAAAGACCTCGGCACACGGATTCGCCAGTAGAGGAGCAACAGAGATCGGCCGGTGAAGAGAGACACAACAGATAAGACTACACTCCCGTCAACCCATTAGAAGCGCGCTATCTCAATTCTCTGTTCCTTATTCTAACCGGCTCAGTCATTAAGACGCATAATTGGTGCCTAGTGACTTGCTGTTTTGAGACAACAAAACAGTTAGATGCGAGCTGGTTGCCACGGCGACGATTGAAATTCAACGGACTTAAAACTACCAGATAGAAAGAAAAAAGAAGACGAAAATAGAAGCAGCCGCACGACTATAGACATCAGCCAAGGTAGGTGACTCTTTGATTTGATAGTGTATGTGTTCTCTGCTCTTTTTTATAATAAGTCTAGTTGGAAAAAAAAATGGAACAGCATACTTTTGCCGATCTGAACCTAGAATTGAGAAATGTGGATTGTTCGGTGTCGAACACATTAAGGGTAGAACGGAGGGGGTGCAGGACTACATGCAGAGAGTAGTACGCCTAGCGGAGAGCGCATAGGTTGGGGTTGACGGGAGGAATAAAGTTGAGATATTTACCTATCTGTAAGTATAAAACATCTGAGTTAATGATTTATTTTTTTTGTTAATATTTTACCATATATGTGAAGTGAGTTTACTGGTATGTTGCTTAATTAATCTTACTTTTATTGAGTAAGTGAAATGTAAAATCATGCAAAGGAAGTTTCTTCTACTCTTTAAAGTGGATAATTGGATTAACTTGTTGATAACAATGTTTTCTTTGGTTTGTGCAGTGTTAGGTTTTCTTTTTTTTTTGGATTTCTTTTCAATGACTGTACACTACAAAATGATTTACATTTCTATGTTTGTGAATTATGCTTTTGTGCAGGTTCCCATCAATTCAACATCCTCTGTTAATTTTCATTTATGTGACTTGGGAAATATCTTTTGAAGATATATTAATTTCTGAAAACTTTATATTGACACGGATAGACCTGCAGATTCCACAGTTGATCGGAACAAAAAGAAAGAACAACTGAAAAGTCTTGTAGACTTATTGGCTGATATGCTATAGGATTGGGAAAGAAGCAGTGGGAGGATTAACGATAGTTTAAGTGAAATAGTTAGGAAGATACAAACGTGGAAAATTATTAATAGTATCAAAAGCATAAAGTAAATTATTCGTCTCTGGTTCAGTGGTTTGGTCCCCAATTACGCAGAAATTTCCCAATTTTTCAGTGGACACCATGCCGGTAGAATTGCGCGATATGGAGGAGATTCCTATCCGCAAACTAGTAAATACCTTGGAACAGATAGATATGGAAAGATTTAGTGAAGGATATGAAGAACTCCCAAAGAAGTTGACGATAGGAGTCATTGCTGGCATCATCGGCGTTATGATAATCCTTGGAATAATAGCTAGGAAGCGGATTTTTAAGTGTGAAAGAAGCAAAAGTGCTTCGGGAAAGGAAAGGGAGTTATCCGTTGTGAATAGTACTCCGGGGTCAACGCGTGTTCAACACTCAAATGTATCTGCGTTAAACAGAGAGATGTCAACAAATCAGATATGCTTGGATTCGAATCCAGAGGAAGTAGTTCAAGGAATAGAAGACATTTTACAAACTAAGGAACTACGAGTCACGGGTCCATTTTTTTAGACTAAATTAATATAGATGAAACCTCTAATCCTCCACAAATAAATTGCATGCGGATTAACGTTGGAATCAGGGTAATTTTCTTCATTTTCTATTGAACATTTCTCGGTCAGACTATGAATGATATGTACTGCAGATAATGGCCATTTTTCTGTGTTCAAACATAGTATGTTTGAAATTAAATTAAATTAAATGAAGTTACATGTGTAACAATAAACTCGAGCAGAAACACGCATGGTGTTGGTCAAAGGTCATTTACTCGATGTCAGTTTGGAAACTGGGGCGCGGTTACCGCCTATGATCATATGGTCGTGCATCGAGGCGTCTACGCTTATGGACAGAGTCGAGAACGAAAATGAACATTTTTAAGAAGTTTGCTCAATTCTGTGAAAATGGATATTAAAAAAAAAAAAAAAGAACAATGAAACATCGAGCTGGTAGAACAATTTTCACGATGGACACGAACATTGTTGGGTTGCCGATGTAGGCTCCCTTATATATTTTTTGTTGTTTTTTTTTGTTTCGACATGCACATGTTTTGTTGTTTTGGCGTGCACATGTTTTATACAATTGTCGGGCTTGTGTGGCATGGGGAGGAGTGTGAGGGTGTTGCGCTTAAAATGTTCTTAGGTGAACATTTTGGAAAATGGGAGGGCGAGGAATGTAATATAACAATCTGGCCCCACCCGAGGAAGGCTGATGCAAGCGAGGGTGTTTCCGGTCGTTGAAAGGAACGGATGTCGTTTGACCTTATTTCCGGCAGCAGCGGAAATAACTACAGAGGCAAACAGAACAGGTGTCTATGAGAATTACGTGGGCGTGCGTGGGCGAGGCAAAACCGGAAGAAAAAGTCCCGGTTCTGGAAGATTATAAAAAGACCTCGGCACACGGATTCGCCAGTAGAGGAGCAACAGAGATCGGCCGGTGAAGAGAGACACAACAGATAAGACTACACTCCCGTCAACCCATTAGAAGCGCGCTCTCTCAATTCTCTGTTCCCTATTCTACACGGTTCATCGTCATTAATAAAAATACAACTTTATATTTTTATATATATGCGTGTTTGTTGTTTGTCGATATATAACATCATATAATCGAGTTTCGTTTGACTACATCAACTTCTGCCCGAATAATGCTTATTATTTTAGAGGTTTAGATTTCCTGACCTTAACCAGACCGTCTATCAAACACCCAACACTTTTCCAATGCAAAGCTATCATTGTAGTTTTCATTTTGTAAAACAACATCTGTCTAAATATAAATAAACTCTTGTTTTTTTTATTTCTTGACGTTTGAGACAGCAATTTCGTTTGTCCCTCGGTATTTTATGAATAATTTTTATTTCCTTTTTAATTTTTCCATCGTTGCATTGTTCTATGAAAAATACATTTCTTGGCGAAATTACACAAAGGTCAACTAATACATAACGAGGTATCTGCAGCGTTAACAATGCCATAATCAACAATATCAGAGTAGAAGTTTTGACAATCCATACTTGGTCTTAGATTCTGTCAAGTTTCCCATCATAAATAATTATTTAGTTTAATAAAACGTCCGATTAATTAATCTATATTTCAGACTAAACGACGAAGTCAAATTGAAACTACGGGTGGCATTTGTTAAAAGTATATAATACATTAACCTCTGGAAACAATAAGAAAAATGAAAAGATATTCAGTTATTCATTAACTTCAAAATTAAATATCATTATCTTTAAAATAGATTAAAATTTGTTTGATTTGGAACATTAAAATATAAGTACTTTATTCTCTTTTATGAACTGATAGTATGTCATCTCCGATTAGCTTGATCGATATCAAGAACTAAATATATGGTTTATGGAGAATATAATTCATTCACTGCTTGAATATGTTTAAAAAAAGAGGCAAAATATGTTGCTAATATATTTAATTTTCTGAATTAAACAGTGTATGATAATGATACACACAAAAAATATAGTATTTATAGACACTATGTCGTTGACATAATATAGCAAAACCCCAAGCCTTGGGATGCAAATCTATTGATAAAATCCTTCAATGCAATTTGAAAATAATGCCGAGGAAACATAGATATTTTAGCTTTGGCAAGAGATTTTATGTGGCAATAAATTTATTGAACATGAAACATAAATGATTTATCACCAAATTTCTTGGAAAAAATCGTTCTAAACTGAACGGAACATTTAAAAAGTAGGCTATTATACTTAACACGTGTTTATTTTATATACAACTACAAAATAAGATGTATAAGTGAGCATTATTTGATTTCTTTTTCAGATAATAAAATGTGTAAGAGAAACGCAAGCAATTAATGTGTGTACATTTGTGCTGCCAAGCAACTTATCTTTGATTTTCAGCTTTTCAAATCTGAAGCTAAACCGAAAAGCTATGTATATGAATAGAAAAATGGCAAATATACTTACATGCTATTTCTAAAGTTCGTAAATAGCTTGTGAATGCGAAAAAAAACAAAATGGTCCGTGAAGTAAATAAAATGAAGAAAATTTCCTAATATTTGAAGACGAAAAAAAATTTCTTTTCAAGGTCCGGTCTCTATTGACTTTATTTTTCTTGTATGAAAACGAATGGCAAATACTTTTTCAGGAATAAACACTCTATTTATTATAAGATAAAACAGCAGTGATTTTCTATGAAGTCGCTCTACGTTAAAGTAGTTGTAAGTTTTTTTATATATTATTCCCATTTCTAATGCAAGTATATGGACTCTATGCTAACTTTACCTTCTGTTGAGGTAATGATCAATAAGAGACCACAACTTGAGGTAATTAACTGGCTTCTGGATGGTAATAGTAATATTAACCGTTTCCCTGCACGATATCTTTCTAGTCTTCATTGGCTGATCAGCCGTACTTTTCAAAATTTAAAGTGTTTTCAAAATTTTAAAGTCGTTTCCTTAAAAACAATTTTTCAGGAAAATAGGTTTAAATTCAGTAAGTGTTATCAGAGTTTCATGTGTTGATGGAACATTCTTACAGATTTTCCTAACTTGAAATATCAAGATACTCATTATGCTTTTTCTAGCCATTTAGCTATTACGCTATTTGAATTATTTCATACGGTGTGTTATTTGTTATTTGGAATAGATTGCTGACTATGTCTAGAGCCATTTCACGAGCTTAGAATTTAATTGATCATAACTAAGAGTTTTTAATCATAGATCTGAGAAAATGGTTGAATAAAGCTGACATATTTCAGAAAAGATGGCTGACATGTAAAACCATTTATATTAATATCTATATCAAACGAAAACTTAAAGAATATGAGTTTTACTATGGTTAATTTATTGTAGCTACATGCGTGGTTGCACAAATCATTGATTTGAAAAAGCGGTTTTATAGATCTGACATATTTTTAACAAGTATTGTAATATAATAATCTGGCCCCACCCGAAGAAGGAAGCTGATGCAAGCGGGGGCGTTTTCCGGCCGTTGAAAGGAACGGATGTTTGTTTGACCTTATTTCCGGCAGTAGCGGAAATGGCTACAAGAGGCAAGCAGAACAGGTGTCCCTGAGAATTACGTGGGCGTGCGTAGGCGAGGCAAAAATCGGAAGTACCGGTTTGAAGATAAAAAGACATCAGGCACGGATTTCACGGCAGTCTAGGCAGAGAGACGTAGAGGAGAACAGATACGACGACACCCCCCCCCGTCAACCCTGGAAGCGCTCTCTCACTCTCTGTTCACTAGACTACACGGTCCATCGTTCATTAATAAAAATATCACTTGATATATTTTTATATATATACAGACGTGTTTGTTGTTTGTCGCTATATAACAGTATGTCGACATGCATGACATTTATATGAACGTATCTATTCGGCGAAAAAACTTAAGAACGTGAATCTAGTTATTAGGTTAATACTTATAACTATATGCGGTGTCGGATAAAACATCAACAAACGCAACAACTGTGGTTTTTGTAAATATTATCTTACGAAACACTTAAATATTTGTGACTCACATGATTCATTAACATTTCCTCATGCGTGCAAATATCAGTTGTAGCATAAAATATACACTTTCTACAAATAAAAATATAACACAAGTAATATTGTGAAAGAAATTCAGTCATGCCAAATAATATTTATATTATTTGAAGAGGATCAAGATCCTGTTAAACTTTGAATAAATATTACTTACGCGCTTGAAAAAGCTGTCGATTTATAAAATATATTCTTTTCCGTAAAGGATACATTCTGTAGTTCATCTACGTGGATTTAATTATAGAAATTAGTTATCACAAAATAAAATCATATATAAATGAGTAAAGTAATTCACACTAACATACATACAAACACTAATATATATATATATATATATATGTATATATATATATATATATATATATTATGTTTGGGCCTTTTCCTCGATTTCGACGTATGAGTGTCTAACTCAGACTGCCACAGATTGTTGAAGGTTTGTGTAGCACCATGCACACAATTAGGAACTGCTGATAACAAACAATCGTAGCAGAAGTTTGCCACAGATCACATGTACAGCAGACCTCAGTTATTTAACCCTTAACTGGACGAAAAGGAAGGATTAATACCTTACCCAAGGGTACAAGTGCGTAAGTGAATGCAGAATGTATGACTGGAATTGGAACTCGGTTCACCGATTTCCCTTTCCAAACTAACATCTACCGCACCATAACGCACATTCGTCCATAAACGCTTACAACACCTGGTATTCCCATGTGTTCACCCATCTAAGTACTGACCAGGCTCAAGGTTGGTTAACTTCGGTTATATATATATATATATATATATATATTTATATATATGTGTGTGTGTGTGTGTGTGTGTGTGTGTGTGTGTGTGTGTGTGTGTGTGTGGCTCTGTTCATATGTATATGTATCCAGAAGAATTTACAATTTAATTATTGTTAGTAGGATAGATGACTCGAAATAAATCGGTCCAAGGTAGGGATGACGCACTTGTTGTTATTCTTAATTTTAATAGTCCACTATATTCTGAAAAACATAAGACATTTTTCATTGCTTTCAAACTATTCGCATTTGAAACAGATATTGAGCCCAATCTGAAAATAGCAAACTTCTTAGATTTTACTTTAAATTTGTTAAAGGGAAAATGTTATATCCTAAAAAAGGTTCTGTGTATGACGGTAAACTGTATTTGGCAGTAAAGCCATTGATTGGGATGTTGTGGGAAGCATGACACAACCTCGTAATTGCTGTTTTTCTCAGGTCCAACCTGACTCGGATTTGTAGCACCTGCTAGAATCCAAAATATGTGCATATAGTTAATCTCCAAACTGGAGTCAAAACATTATGAATATATAAAAATAAACTTTTATAGAAATATACATTAAAAAAATATTTGATAGAAAAATTTATATTTTGAAAGAAATTATCACCAACAACAAAACATTTTTGAAGATGAAATTATTACCATAACACATTGTTGAACGAATTGATTTTAGACCAAAATTATTCTACTTACAATCTTCCAAACATTCAAAAATAAATGAACATAGAAATATAAAAAAGAGTAACATGGTTCAATCCTCTTTTCTGCTAACTATCTAATATTAATACTGTCTAATAATACCTGAAGTTGATCGACAAACAATTTAGTCAGAACAACACACTCATTATGATTTTTACTTGAAAAACTTTAAAATATCTCTACTCTTGCACCAGCAAATTAAAAATACCATTCACTCATTAATAATAAAAAGTTAGATAAATATTATAACAATCAAAAATAGATAGTAAACACTCCTGTAATTGTAGAGTAAAAAATAACTATTCAGTTGGAGCTATATGCAAATCTGAAAATGTTTTCTGAACCTTTTTGGGTTATTGAAATAATAAAAAGAAAAGGTATACTTAGATACTTCCAACTTACCTCGAAATGGATATTTTTTTTTCATCAGTAACCTTCTTCTAAACATCACTTTAATTATCAAATCACTCCTTCTAAGTATTCCTAGGAAATTTTCCTCCACAAATATATATATATATATATATATATATTTCGTTAATCTCTTCTTACCTAATACCATATTCAACATATTTGGTGGCAACGAATTCATCCGGAATTTCCCATTCGAAACCGATATCTATTGCACAACAACGAACATCCTATAGTAGAATTTCAAAGTATAGATTTAATAGTAAAATGATTAAAAGGACATTTTATCTGTATTAGAATTCATGAAAAATTGTTGTTCTAAATATGTAGATTTCGGCATTAAATAACCTGTATTAGTTGAATTAACTCTAATCATATCCCACAACATAAACGAACCCATTTATAGTAGAAATCTATAGATTATACTAGAATTACTTAGATTAATACAAATGCATTACAACATATAATTTCAAATAATTTTATACGAAAATCATACATATCAATATTACGAGTAATTATGTCTACACAAATATGGATATTGTTGTGTATTCCGTGTGAAGGAACCGCACAAAATAATGAGCAAAAAAAAATATTTGAAACAAAAATAATGTTATATTAAACGTAAAGATACAAACTTGAGCGCAGGTTAGTAATCCAGAAATAAGATTAGTAAAGAACATATATATATATATATATAGTCATCCGCAGACATATTTGTTTCGATGTATCAGAGCTCATCAGTACGGTTAGGCTCCGATTGCTTTTTAACCCAGGATTGAAACCCGATCGAATTGGCGTGAGCCGACGATTATACCTCTGGGCTATGGGCATTCAGAAGAAGAAGGCAGACATTTTAGCGTGTATATTATCACTATACGCGCCAAATAGCCAGAGTGCTCTAATTGAATTTACTGAATGAGCGATAGGTATACGTCAGAGTAGCTGCTGTTTTTCAAAGTTTACCATTCTTCCAGACTGCTCAATCAGGGTGTGAGATCGTATATATATATATATATATATATATATATATATATATATATATATATATATATATATATAATACTTTGAAATGAAGCCAACGGGACTGCCGGGTGCTATTCTATTCTGGCTAAGTTCAGCTCAGAGCTACTATGACTGCTGGCGTTGTATTATGTGGGAAACTTCGGTATTATTCGGTAACTTACGGTTCTCTCCGGATCTGTACAGCTCTCTAGCGTATCTATCATGTCTCACTATGGCAGCCGTATATGTATATGCAAGTAGAGTCCATTATTATTGAAAAGAGAAGGTCTCACTACACATATTCAGTAAAGATGTGCATCATCTATCATGTATTCCATTTCGAAATGAGAATAAAATTATTATTACTTCAAAACTATATATATATATATATATATATATATATATATATATATACATATATATATACTTTCTTGATAGTTTAAATATGTCGATAATATATTTTTAGACGTTGATTTGGAGGTTAAAAATGTTGCGAAAACGGAAAGCCGATTTCAAATAACTATTAGTTCCATTTACATACGCGCAAGTACCTGAGAGAAAGAGGGCTGAATCCATCTCCTCCCCAGATATATAAGTAAAAATCATAGACTTATATCTTTTAAAAATATATGTCATTTTTATTCTAAAAAATCTTTAATCACATATTCACTCCAAAAACACTTGAAATAATCACAGAGACATCTCTTATGTGGAACTTAAATGCCACTTCCAAAATTACATATCTGTTGTTTGACATTGAAATAATCTTTTGGTACAGCTTTTGAATGTTTAACACCTTTTGTATAGTTACGGTGAATTCCTTTTCAATAGATATACCAGACTGTTTCTGTAATCCCGTGAGTTCGTAGATGGAGAAATGCAAGTAAAAATCAATGACATTAGAAGAATAATGAAAATATTATTTGCTTCCACTGATACCTCTATATTTGGACAACTATTATGTAGTAAAAATATCCTGTGTTCTTTCTGCATTATCGTATGTCTGCATGTAAATTTTAAATCGAAAAAATATAATTATAAAAAATTATTTTATTTTTGATCGGCAGGTTCTTGTAGTATATCTAAATATTCTTTGTTTTTTTCTTTTTTTAATTTCTTTTATTATTTTGATTTGTTTTTTGTTTCAGCCCAATTTTTCTATATTTATTCATTTAAATATCAATTGATTCATTGATAAAATATAAACAAATTTCCTTTTGGGAAGCACATTTTATTGGAAAAATTTGTTTCTCATTATGAATATTTTTTTTTATTTCCAGAAAAATTAGATTTTTTAGTGTAATATTTTTTTCCTATTTTCGAATGAAAAAATAAGAGACAAAATACATGCAGCAGAGAATGTTAATCAAGATCAAATACAAAACGTATACAAAATATATAAAATACGGCTATTTTAATCGAAATGAATTTGAGAAAAAATTACATTTGATATTAAAATTAGTTTATCAAAAAACAACTGAAGATTCTTTTTTTTATTGAATAATTCAAACAAACATTGACAGAGTACTTTTTTGGTCGGTCATAAATATACAACTATGTAAAGAAAAAAACAGAAAATATAGAAGGAATAAGTCATAATGACAATTTAATATACATTATATTTTTGCGAATTACTTCGAAAATTCCCTTTCGCTTATTCCTTATTACATCCTGTATGTAATTGTTTTGTATACTCTCCCAGGATGCATAAACTGCAGCCCGAAAATAATCCACAGCTTCAAGCTGCAGTCAATGTTTATAAACATTCTTATATAAATATTCTAGATTGGGTTGAGACCACGAAAGAATAATGGATGTATGAAAAGCTGAATGGTGTTTTCCATAACATAACTCGAGATTTGATCATCGTAGATTACAGCATTGTCCTGCTAGAAAATACAGTTTTCATGTAACTTCAAGTTCTATTGTACGCCAATGAAAACTCAGTTCATAACAGATCCATTTCTAATGTCTCGTGATGAGAAATTTGCTTTTAGGACAGATTTTGCATGCCAGTAATAATGAAAAAAGTCAGGGTTATCAAGGTTGAATTTTCTCATATGAAAGGAACCTTTTCTTTTTTTTTTTATCCATATCGCAAGTTTAATAATCGGAAGAAAAACGTAAACAGGACGTTTAATTGCGTTTAAATGCGATGCCTCTCCAGCCGTTCCACGTCCTTAAACCATTTTTTATTTGAATTCTATCAAATTGAGAAATCATTCAGCATCTGCGTTCGCTTTTATCTGACTAGCTGTTAGCTATGAATCTTTCTTAACTTCTAACCGAATGCATTTACCTTGAGATAGTGAGGTTTTAATGGGATGACTTGAATTTTTAGAGGTATAAACATCCAAATTTTTAACGAGGCTAACAATGACTGTTCTATTACGGCGAATTTAATTTGCAATGTTTCCTTGCAAATAAACACGTTTTTAAATTTCAATAATTCTGACCTATTCAAACTTTGTTAGAATTGTACCCTTAGCTTTTTTAAAAAACTTTAATTTAATGCGGAAAATGAGTAAAGTAGATGACTCCACCTCTGAGGCTATGAGTACTCTGATTCGTACAACAATTTTTCTTCAGTATCTTTTTTACACATGATCTTATCATTATGACTAATCTCCAAAAATATTTTTAAATGCTTGTTTAAATTAATCAATTGAAAGCTTCAAAGTTTCACTCGTTTTCATAAACTTTATATTTTAATGAAATGTAAATATTTATACATTATATTTTGATTAAAGAAACAGCAGTACATATTTTTTAAACCTTTTGTATTTCCTCCTTAGATTTTGACCAGGATTATATATCGCAAATTTAATTTATTTTTATTTTTTTTATTGAGAAATCATTTCTCCTATAATGATCAACCTTTGCCTTTTACTAATAAAGATTCTAACGCATATAATTTTCTCTGATGAAATTGACTGAAGGGTCTGCAGGGAAATTTTACCGTGAGTCATTTTGATAGAGCGGTCTGCTTTATAATAAGCTATACCTGAGGTATCCTCCTACTCGAGAAAAGTTTTGCTAGTAAATTCTAAATAGTGTATTTATAAGTGGAACTTTGTGAGTGTCTGTGTGTCCGTTAACTATAGACTTCAAAAAGGCTGAACCGATTTTCTTGAAAATTTACACAGTTGTACCATAAGCGTCTGCGAGTGTTTTTAGCTAGGTTTTGTGTGGAGGTACCCCCAATAAATATCGAAAATCGATACTCAAAAAAATCGTGTTATAGAAGGAATGGTTCGATTTTAATGAAATTTGATACACTCATAGACAAAAACATAAGAAACGATATTCAGAAGTTACAAGGTTGCAGCTATTACAATAGTGCAGAAAATCGATAATATATATATATATATATATATATATATATATATAGATAGATAGATAGATAGAAAGGCACGATGATTTTGTGTGTGTGTGTGTGTTCATCAGCCTGTATATCTGCATTTTTTCAGCCCTTTTAGTTTAGTTTTTACTTCAGGTTTGGCTCTAAATAAGTATAATTGTAATTCTTAGTCTCAGCCATGATGCCTTTTATTCAGATGACGTATTTCTCCCTCAAAATTCAGTTTACGACGAAAACCTTATTTGATATCGATACCAGGAAATCAAACTTTGACTTCCATCCATTCCTTTTTCTTTCAGTCTACGGTTTCACTTTAACTAGAAACAACTCTTGCTATTTAGTCTTTCGTGCCAACGTTCAAATAGTCTGAGCTCCATGACCATGGAATAGTTTTATAGCTTTCATTACACCCGAGCAACGCCGGGCTATAATGCTTGTTATAATATAAGCTTGATTTTCTGCACTCTGTTACAAATATGCATTCACTTTTGACCCCAGGTGTTCTCAGTCCCCATACACTTAAAAAAATAATTAATAAAATGAGGTATAACCTCACGAATCAACATATGCAGCACGTTGCCAAGCTGTTATATGTTTTATCTAGTGACACCAAATTTGACAAAGCTGTTGAAAATAAACCATGCGCGTCTAGACGGGAAATATCATAGGAGATGACACCTAAATAAAGGTCTATAGAGCTGATATTCTAGACACTTTTGTATTGGCGAATAACAGCGCCACCTGCGTCTACACGTATGTTTTCACCAGCGCTGTCTTCCCGCACAATTATCAAAGTGTACGGACTATTGCAAACAGCAAATTCCACAAGGAGGCAAATTCATTGTGAAGTAAATTATAGCTAGAATGAAAATGACACATGAGATTGATAGACAGCAATCAACTTCCACTGACCAAAATCTTGCGTTTGGTGTGATTTTCCGCTCGTGGTAATATTCAGTAAATATATTTTTAAAACTTTAATTGTATTTATAGATATCACTTGATTCTCCCGTTTCTGATCTTAAGTTAAGCATATTATAGTTGTTCAGAGTGCTTGTAATTATCTGTCAAATAATTTAACAGAAGCAGATATATCTGCATGAAAATATGTTTTTGGATTTTCGTGTCCTTCAGCTTTCGTAATTCTAAACTTGTGAATACCCGTAAAATAATTGTAGAAAAGTGATTAATCTATTTAATGTCGCTGAAAACTTATTTTGTATATGAGCTACTCACAGAAATTACCTCAATTTTTGAGAATTGATGGGATCTAGACTACAATTCTTGTTGTGATACATATAAGCCAACCAGCGACGTTGTGTGTGACGCGTGGTTTTTTTTGATTTGGCAAACAGTAAAATATTTTTCAAAAATGGAAGTTTTAGTGGTTCAATTTCAGATTATGATCAACAATATTTTCCCTAAACGAAATATTTAAATTAAGAAAATATTTATTAGCCAAAAATTTGAAATTAAAAATCAAAAGATTTTATTCATTCTGCGGCTACGAAATTAATATAAATATGCATCAATTTTGTTTCAACCTAACCTTTAATCAGGTTTCGTTCTTCAATCTTTGCTATGCAAATAATACTTGAAATTCCCGCATTTAATTGCTCACATATTTCGCATATTTTTTTGTGGATGAAATATTATAAAAATGACATTTAGTGACAGCATCTGCATTTTTTCCATGCGCCAGTAATCACATCTACTTCTCCTGGCCTATATTTTGTGAGGAATCTTTTCTACATCAATCCATACACATATATATACAACAACGTAAACCCATGTCATATATATCTGCCACACATATAGGAACATTCACCGTTAGCACAACACATTCAACCGCTCAGTTTAAAACGGAATCACAAAAAATATTATGTGTGAAATGTTTAGTTAAGTATCCCTATAATTCTTTTTTTTCAATTCGAAAGAAGATTAATTATTAAATAAATGATTAAATAAATTAATTAATGAAATGTTGCCGATCCCCGTTCAAAGATCTTTATTCTTCTCTTATACACTCTTATTCTGCTACAGACGGAGTTAGTTTCATAGAATTTTGAACTGAACTCATTATTTAATCTCCTGTCAATAATTTCTCTCGGACAACTGTCAAAGTATATGTATATATCGACCTGTTCTGTTTTAATTACTCACTCATCATTTATACCAAGCACAGTGAAAAATTACATTTTACTAAATTCGCTAGGTGCAAAGGAAAGTGAAATCCACCAAAAATTCCTCTTACTGAGCCACATAATAAAACCCAGAGGTCGAAGCAAATCGGCCCAGTGATTGGACAATAACAGTGTTTTTTTTGTTAAAGACACGGAACAAGCAATGCGATATTCATGCTCAGAATGCTATGTGAAAGGTGAATAGAAATGCAGTACAACTTATATCACTGCTGTATAGACTACGCAAAACGTTTAACAAAATATGCATCAAAGATTTGATAGAGATAATCGACAATTTCAACATATTCAGAAAAGACGTTTGGATAATCAAGAACATATATAGGCAGTCAACTGCTTGCGTACGGATAAGTGTATTCTGCAGATATATAAAAATAGAAATGGACGTAAGTCAAGAATGTTTTTCTTACTGGAACTAAACAACTTATACAGCGAAACAATTCTGAGACAAATGTAACCTTTGAAAGAATTCATTATTGTCGGCCACAACCTCACAATATAAGTTACGCAGATAACAAAGATATGATAGCAGACAAGTAAAGCAGAGTTCAGGATCTCCTACAGAATGTTGCAAGAGAAAGCGAGAAAAAATGACTAAGCATAAACATTTCAAGAAAATTAAAGCTCTATATGTCAGAGAATATAAAATAAAAAGTAAAAAAATGAAATGCCTCGGCAGCGTAACTGATGTAAGGTGGATAAAGCGATGTTAAGATCCAAAGACGCATTTGCATGGCCAAAGACGCATTTCAAAGAATAACAAAACTACTGACAGACAGAAAACTCAAATTGGAAACAAAAGAAAGGGTACTGGATTGCTATGTGGTTTCTGCCCTTCTGTATGGCAGTGATTAATATACGATCTCCTCAAAGAGGAAGTAGATTCTTTCGACAGTAGAAATGTGGTGTTACAGAAGGAATGTGGGAATACTATAGATTGAGCATGTTACTAACGACGAGGTTTTCGAGAGTATGACAAGTAGAGAGCTCATATTTACATAAGGAAGGGACTGATAAGGTTTGTGTGACATTTAAAGAGGAAGGTGGGCCTAGAGAATTTGATAAGCACAGGAAAAGGGACACAGAGGAAAGCAGCTCGAGATCAGTAAAAGAAGAATTTCATATATTCAAAATTTTACAAATAGTTTGCATTTAATCTGTATCGTCTTCGAAAACCAAAACTTCTGTATATATATATATATATATATATATATTGCTAATATCTAAGATAGCTGTAGTGATAGAAAACATCTCAGTTTCTTTTGACTGTTCCAATAGCTGTGAATCATATACACTGTTTGGCTAAACAGATCATAGCTTTACTAGATTCATTTCCTACGAGGAAAAAATCTTAATTTTGTAAATTAAGCTTTTCCTAAAGTAATTTCTCACTTGTTTCAGTCAGTTAAGTGCCAGACACTTAGGCGATCATGTCTCGAAAGAGACATGACTGACTGGGAAGAAGATTATCCCGCACTAGTTTGCCATTGCTTTCTGCGGCAGACTGGTTGCCATCTAAGGCTATAGAACCCAAAATGTCCTGTTATTTACCCCATAACTAGAAGAAAGAGATGGATTAATACCTTTCCCATGGTATATGTGTGTAGGTGAAGGCAATGAATTCAACTGGAATTCGAACTCAGATACCCGATTTCTCGTTCCGAGCCGATATCCACTGCACCACAACCCACCACAATTGTTTAAATAGTTTAATTTTCCAATTAACACTCAAATCTAAACAATGTTGAATAAGAAGGGAGTATGTGTCAAAGTGAGGATTATTGAATCATATAAAATCGATTAGGTGAAGTTTGAGATGTTCAAAATAACAAATATATACGATTTTCTTAGTTGTGTTTGGTAGGTGAAATATTAGAAATATCAAAATATGTACGTAATCCAGGATTAGGCTTAATTTTTATATACATTTAATAGACAGTACTTCCTACAATTCAGTCTTGTTCTGAAAACTTATGTGACATTAACCATAATGCAGTTTTCATTTGACAATTAACGTCCTTGATAAATATCGTGTGCAAAATATAATTTATTAATTTTTTAAAAATTATTCGTATTATTCAGTAGATATCTTTGTCATTATTCTTTCTTTTTCTTCTTCTGCTCTACCATCGGGGCAAGGATAATCTTAAACTGCCCGCATCTTAGTTATTCTTTGTCTAAAGTCTTTCTCTTACATTCAGTATCTCATGTAAATGTCCAATAATCTAAAGCCGCTTTACATAATATGTATACAAGAAATTTCAAAATTAGTAATTACTATTTAAAAAGCAATAAATTTTTATATAAAAAATATAATATATATATAGACGGTTGAATTTAGTTCATCAATCAGTGATCAATATGATTAATAAGCAAATTCACAACAATATGTTTTACAGAAAAGTTGAAATGTCAGTTAGGATTTTATTATTAAAGTTCCCTGCTTAAGATATTTTCTTCGTTACATTATTATTTGTCGTTGTACTACGAATTTATATTCCTTTTAAAAGATTTAATAATCACACTCTTAAGGTTATATACATAAGAATATGAACTGCATGGCTTCAGTAATTACCTTCATATTATCATATTTACATCCTACTGAAAGAAGCAATATTGGAAAAAATAATTACCATGATTTTGTTGGACAAAATAAAAATTAGAATTTAACATAAATTTATAAAATTGACTAGATTCCACTTGGATAATATCGCCCCGTAAAAATAGGGCGAAAAATGTTACGTTTCCTGTTAGGGTAGGTAATTACATTGTTAGAAATAAAAAATCAATGCAAAATATATAAAAAATGTATTTTGCATTGCAGTGAAATATAAACACTTTATTAAAACTTCTTCAATTATGATTTACGGTTAACGATTCATGTATTAGAATAATTTACGCATGTATATATTTGAATAGATTTCACAAATGAAGCTAACAGGAACATAAATAAAAATTGATAAATACAAATATATAACCTACTGATACTTGAAAATGACACCATTTCTTATTGTGTTTAAGATCTTTTACAAACAGCATTAGAATGTTTTCTTTTATGATTATAAAATGTCTGATATATTCATGATATTCGCTTTACATTTTACGCCATTGGTCTCAACAATTATTTTTTTTTATATTGAGATTGATTGTAGGCGATAAACAGATCATTAGATGTTGCCAGAAACCATATATTTGTTATCAACATGATTCTTTTTAGATTAAGATTTGCGAAAAATCATCACGTAATTTGTGCAAATATATTGAGAATTTGAAACGACGCACAATATCATTTTTAATTCCCTAATGGCTATAAACATTTAGACAACTTACATTTTCGAAAATTACAGAATATATGAATTATTCATTATAAGTGCTGATAAAAAATATATTTGAAATTAAATAAAACAAATAATTTTAATTTAAATTTGATTACGTTTGAGAGTATATAATTCTGCATGATTCGGTATTACCTTCTAAAAGACAAAATTATTATGCACGCACGAATACATACAGAGCGTGGTAGGTAAAATATCACCCTGTTATAATTTGAATTTGGTGCTTGCACAAAATAGTAGGGTCAAATAGGCACCTTGTGTGAGAAAAAAGTTCACCATGATGCAATTCACTTTTTTTAGAATTTTGGAAACGGCATGTTGCACTGTTGAGATTCGCTCTAGACGCCCCAATACGAACTATTCAGAGTGTTTTAGTGTCAATCTGAAGACAATGCAGTCTATTCAGAAAGATCTAAATGATTTTAATGGTGATGACGCGGAACGGCATCTCGGAAACTTACTCTGGTTTGTCTGATAAGCAAAGAACTACCAAATGTGTTTGCGAGGGCCCCAGACTAAAAACAAAGGCCTAAGTCAAGTAATTTATGAAGGTATTGCTGCCCTGAGTAAAGAATGAGTTGTTTCAATATATATATATATATATATATATATATATATATATATATATATATATATATGGCAACAGAACACATCAGTATGAGACACAAACAGGAGAACCTAAACATTTCAGACAATATCTGCGACCACATCAACCTATCTTCCCAAAATGTAACAGATTTGTTTATTGTATGTAGGTCGCCAAAAACCAAAACAAATCATGTAACATCGAAGATGAACAGAAGGTAACGATTATGGCAGCATTCATTAACCTGAACAAGGGTAATATCCAGAAGTATTACAGGAGATTCCGAAGTCCTGTGGAGGGCGTAGTTGAACGCATTCGTCCATTTATTAAATAAATTTACATAAATATATTTCAATATAATTTTGCGCAACTTTGGTATATATATATGTTAAAATGAATTGCCAGTGTTATGTCTATTTTTTATCATTTAGAAAATTAACCCATAATGCTCTGTATGAATTTGACGGGATATAAAGGTTAGCAAGCTTTTATTGGTAAGTCGATTAAAACAGAACATTGAATTAAATCCATTTTGCGTTCTTCATACATTCGGCCATGTACACTATATAAGATATGCTAAAAATATCAATATGTTTTACTATAGTACTATATATATATATATATATATATATATATATATATATATATATATATGCAAAAACTTAAATTGCAATTTCAAAGCATTAAATTAAAACATGGCTCAATATAAAAATAGAATAATAAATACTTATTATTCAACATTTGTTTTCGAACGTGTAAATAATGGCTAAAAATGGGTACATTTTCTTTCGACTTTGAAAAAGCAATATCTCATGGGGAAATTAACAATAATCTTAATAAACGCTTTGATTTGAAAATTTATTTATGAAACTTCACATCATTCTCCGTTTTTGGAAAATTTTCCATACAAAAAATTCAATAAAGAAATCGGAGAAATGAGGAAGAAATAGAAAATAACCTTACTATAGAAAAAATAGAGAGAGAAAAAAAAGAAATGTATAAAAAGAAGACGAGATAAAGGCATATAGGCAGATGCTAAAAATGATTGCTTTCTGACCAGCGAAATACAGGTTTGAACTTCACCAAAGTTAAATGGTCATGAATGTATATTCTTCATTTTATAGGTCTGGAGAATGCGATGCCAGCGTGCAGTAACTTAAAAATGTTCCTGAAAACCATACAACAGGTTGATCGAAGACGTGTGATTGAATCTGTGGAGATGGTTCTCTTTAAGGAATCGTCGATGGTTGTACTATCTCGAAGTTACCAGTCATCGTGACAGAAGAATTTTTAATTTACTGGTGTTTTTCAGAACGCATAACGCGCTCTTCCCCATATATATATATATATATATATATATTAATTGATTGATTGAATATGGCGATTATGCAATTCACATAGTCGAAATCTCAATCAATTTATTTCAACATTCTTTTAAAGAAAATATATACATGCCAAGAACTGAAAAAGCATACGCTTTATATTGAAATAATATCTTTTTAACGAGCCGTATCTTATGCTTGTGCCACTTCAACGCAAGTTTCCATTACGCCCTTTCATTAAATGCTTAACTCAAATTGAGAATTTCTACGTCTATACTTGCTTGTAGTATTTTCCTGTATCAAAAGTAAACTAAGAACAATGTAAGTAATTAATGGATTTACAATGTCTTCGTAGGTGGGCAGAATATTCAGCGCTTAAATCAAGGATATTTATTCAAATTCGCTCTTTACAAAAAATAGTTTTTATATTTTAAAATTTGCCATATTTACAAAAATGTAGTTCGAGACAATATGGATGTAGAAATCAACAGTACTCGCCATTTGAATCGCAATGCATATTTAAATATTTCTATCTCGCTGATATTGTCCAGCATTCACTGCCATAATGAAGAGCTGATTATATCTAGAAATCCAGTACTCTTTCCATTGTTTCTAGCGAAACTTTCCTGTCTCTTATTATTCTACTGATGTTTCTGGAATGCGTCATTTTCCATGAAATTTGCCGTCAGATCTCAGTGTCGCACTTTCCGTCATCTTTAGAACACTTTTTACATATTTAAATTTTTGTACTTGCTTGATTTTAGTATCCTCCACATGTGTTTAGCATTTTAGGCTGTTCTTTTGCTGATGACTATGCATTCGATTTTCTTGCACGTTATTTATGGTTCTTTCTTGTCACTCTATTCTGTAGGAGGTCTTGTAGTTTCCTTTCCGTGTCTGCTATTAGCATTGTATCATCTGCGCACTTGATGTTGTTCAAATTACGGCTTACGATGACAAGTCCTGGCATCACATCTATGATCCTCAGAATGGTCTCGCCGTACAATTTGAAAAGATCCGGTGAAATGACATAACCTTGTCTTACGCTCTTTCTAACTTTGTATATCTGTTGAATTCGTTACCTATCTGTATGCAGGTTGTTTGCTGCCAATATATATTATTGATTACTCTTATTCCTTTTCCCATATATGTCCATCAATACTTTGTTGCGTATTTTGTCGAACGCCTTTGCATAATCAATAAGATATCGTTACAAGACCTGCTTCATTTGTATTTCTCTTTCGGAGAGCATACAGATCATAAATATGGCGTTCCTGTTTCCAGAGGTCTTTGACGAACCTGCATCGTTCTTGTCCTTTTTCTGATCTGATTTTGCTTCTCGTTCTATTCATCAGGAATCGGACAATCAGTTTTGTAATATGGCTGATTAAAATGATTGTTCGGTGGAGTTCACACTTGTTTTCGTCTGGCTTCGGAGTAAGTGCTATGAAAATCGATTTGCTTAGGTTGATTGGTATATCATAACTATTATAAATTTCATTTATTATTTATGTTATTTTCTATATGCCGAATAATTCCAGGCCTATCAGCTGCTTTGTTTCTATTTAGTTTGGCAACTCCAGCTTCGATTTCGGTTTTTAATATTTCCAGTCCGTCCGCATCTTTGTTTAAAATCGTTTGCTCTCTCTTATGTGGTGGAATAGATCTTTTATATATTGTTTCATTCGTTTGAGTATTTCTTATTTCTTCAGTGATGCGCATTTTCCATTTTCTGCAGAGTTGTAAATGAGTTTGTAAATATTTTAGTTTTATTTTTGTGTATTTTAATATACTATCGAGTTAATCTCATGATGCTTTGTCTGATGTTGCATTACAATAATCCCTAAAGTCGATTTATAATTATGCATATGAATACAAATGTTATTTTCATATATATATATATATATATATATGAAAATAATATATATATAATTGATGCTCGTATGCAGGTTCGATTCCAGCCCGTAGATATATATCTTAAAAAGAATTCTCAAACAATTAAGGTCAGTGGAAATTATAATGTATTTAGTCTCTCTCCTACTCTCTCTCGCTCTCTCTGTCTGTCTGTCTCTCTCTCTCTTGTTATATATATATATATATATATATATATATATATATATATATATATATAATCATTTCAGTCAAATACGAGCATTAATTAAAAATAATGTGAAGTAAATAAAAATTCAAATATAACCGCTTTCGTTAATTTGCTTATATTTTCTTAAAGTCTTCCTTAGAGTTTGTTTATCTTCAATAAAATCTGAGCGAATATTAATTGTTCTACAAAAGGAAATATATATATATATATATATATATATATATATATATATATATATATATATATATATATAATGGTTAGCTTGAATCCTGTATGCCATGAAATCCTTCGTGGACGATTGGTAAGATGCCATCTCCCTTGTTATGGGTGTTTGCAATTACGTAGCTTAACGGAAGAGAGATATTTTCAAACGATTTCTCAAATCATGAAAGCGAGTGAAAAAATTGTACTCTTTAACTATATATATATATATATATATATATATATATATATATATATATATATTCAAACATATTTTACACTCAAATAGGAGTATCCATTAAAAATAATATTCTTAAACAAATAATATTATGTTAATATCATCTACTTTCAGTTTCCTTGATTTATGTTTAATTCCGAAATATCTAACCATATTTAGAAATGGAACTTTGTCTGTGCGTGTATGTATGTTTGTGTGTGTTTGTTTCCGTTACGTATAGACTCGAAAAACTCGTGTTATAGAAGAAGTGGTTCGATTTTAATCAAATTTGATACACTTATAGACAAAGACAAGAAACTATATTCAGAAGTTTCAAGGTTGCAGTTCTTACAATAGTGCAGAAAATCGATAATTTAACAATTTATATATGAGGCAAGATATTTGTGTGTGTGTCTATTTATCTGCCTGTATATCAGTATTGTTTTCATCCCACTTATTTTAGTTTTTGCTTTGGATTTGGCTCTAAGTAGGTATAATTGTAGTTCTTAGTATCAGCCATGATACCATTTTTTCAGAGGGCTTATTTAGCTCGCAAATTCAGTTTACGCCGAAAAAAATATTTCATATCGATACTAGGAAATCAAAATTTGTTTTACATCCATTCATTTTAGTCTTTCATGCCAACGTCCAAAGAGTCTGAGATCCAGGACGGTGGATTAGTTTTAAAGCTTTCATTACACCCAAGCAACGCCAGACTATACTGCTAGCATTGTATACAATGAATTCATGCATTTTCCGACATATTTATTGATTGTGTTATTACGTGTGACTCCTATATTTTTGTAAGTTATGTTGAGAAATTGTCAGCTGTATGTGTATGATTATATGCAGTGTTTCTTCTGATTTTCCACAATAAACTTACAAGAAAAAATATCTTTATTATTCACCGTTCCTAATTTGATAATAAATAGTAACAATAATATCATACAGATGAGTATTAAGATTGACCGACTTCTAAGAAAACCGGCCAGACCATTTACTTAATTCAAGTAAGATGAAAAATAACTTTACATTATGGTGTATTAAATATACTCTTAATAACAAACTGATTAATATCTAGGAAGAACTAATTATATATCCTCGATGTGATCCGTAATTACTAAAAAATTCTTCCTATTTGGACGTCTCAAATCGTCAGATAACCAGAGCTCAACACCTCATTTGTTTACGTAGAATCCAATTTTCTGATAAGAATGTAGCTTTCAGTTGCTATATTTCAGAGAATGTCGTCTATTTTATGTTGTCATGTATATGAAAATAACATAAATATGAGAGTGAATACGTTGAGAAAGAAAGTAAAATGAAGAGAGTTTTCGTGCAAGATTCGTTTTAATTCTTCATAAACAGAAGCCTTTTGTAAAATTAATTATTGGTTAAAAGGTTATTTAGTATTTAATATTATTTGTTTGAAATGTGTAAATATCTCATGACTGAACGTTTTAAATTTCAAATTGTGTTCCTATATTTACAATAATTGAAACACTATATTTTTTACAATTTTTAAACTATTTAGAAATTCTTTTCCGAACCATTCATCAACGAAAATCTCCAAAGGAATCAGAAAGATGTTGTCTTATTAAACACCGAGCAACAATAACACACACACACACACACACACACACACACATATTGACGTCATCACATCTTTGTTGGCTATTGCCTTTCACACCTTTGCTGTCGTCTGTTTTTTCTACCTTTGATGTCAATCGTATCTTTGCTGGCCGTTGCCTTTCCTTTGTTTTGCCCGTGTTCTCTGCTTTTGATGTTCATCATTTTTTATCAGCCATTGTCTGTGTTTCTGTTTATTATGATGCGCCCCGTCGCCAACTTCTACGGCCGGAATATATTTTGTCAATCATGTTGTAAAATCATGTTGTAAAAGTTAATATATTACAGTTTGACATGGTTTGTGACCCTGGTCTGCGAAAGCTTCCAGAATATATCATTGCATGAAGACTGTTTTATTTAATCGAATCTTTATAATAAACTCCAGAAATGAAATTCGATTTGAACAAGGTCACTTTCAGGTGTTATCAGAAAGACATGGGTGTCACCCTAACGCTTTATCCTGGCGTCTACAATGTATCTGATTTTCAGTAATGATTCTCCTGATATTATCAGTTCTCAAATCGGATTTTAAGTCGATGACACTACTATTTATTCATGAATTAATAAATATAAATCCGTCACAGCTAACAAAATAAACCTGGTTACAGATTATGAAAATGGTATCCAATCAATTGTTAGTTACGGCAAGAAATGACCTTTAAATTTTAATGACGGCAAATTTTAATACTCCCATTTAACCACTATAGAGACACATTCCTACATGCCATCAGCAAGGCTGAGGCTAGACTCTTGAAGTGTAACACACTGCGCTTTCTTGGCCTCAGTTTTCCATATGTTTTTGGCCAGAAAGTATCGACATATAAAACCGAAAATTACTATGGATTTTTACTGTTTATTGGTGTCGGTACTCTCTTAGAATCAATATAGATTCTGTGTCTAAGGCAAAAAAATGTGATGCATTGCATCGTACCTTAAAGTTTTTCTCGTCAGAGTGCATCTTACAAGTTTCAAATGGACCATTCGTCCGACGACTGAATGTTGTTTTCATATCTGATTTGATGCTCTTGCTATTCATGTCGAGTCGAGGTACTTGACAAAATCCAAAGAATGATCTGCAATGTAATCGATCCTGACTTATCATCATCTAGAATTCAGTAACTTTCCTACCGATGTGATGTAGCTTTCCACTGCAATTTATAGAAATATATTCATGGTTACTGACGAAACTTTTATGTAGTTCCCCGACTGCATGAATTTGAGCGTGCGACTAGCTTGGCATATAGGTCTAAGATTTTTAATATTGAAATAGTTAAATGTAACCGCCACTTCTACACAAACAGCTTCTTTTCTCTCACGTCCCAATATTGGAACATTTTTCACTTCCTTTTATTTACGCTGATAGTAGCTATCAATCTACAATGATCAAATGCGAACACTTGAAATTCGTTCATAATTTATACTGGTCTCAGACATCATTTCTAAATTGCATTAATATAAGCTAAGTTGTGTTGATGGGATCCACTGGGATTCCATCAACTCAGGCTTTCTAAATAAATGTGCTTCCAAGTCCACTCCAGTATTTTCTCTCACTTTCACTCTCTGTAGTCCCCTGCTTATTAATGGCATTACCACATCACTTGAGGTGAGTTGATTAAAAACACGCACACATATATATGTTTGTGTGATTATCTATATATATATGTATGTGTATGTGTGTGTGTGTGTGCGTCCGTATATGTCTGTAAGTATTTTTGCAGGAAAAAAGAATTTTAAGAATAGTTTTCTTAAATAAAGTCTGTATACATTCAGTTTTTATTATATTTTTCAAGCTTCCGTCTAATTATTTTATATAACTAGTAAATTCACCAGAGTGCATTTTATTACTTCTGTGATTTTACCCCGGTAGATTTGATAATGTGACAGTCGATATGAAGTCTTATTCTGACTGCTTAAGATAGTGTATTTCGTTAATTCAGCCGTTCTATAATCAATTCCGTGTCATTTAAAGTTGACGTCATTTGCAACTGTCAAACTGATTGTTTACCTGGTTTTATGTCCACTTCAGTATATGATACCCGATGGAGAAATATATCGTCTCTGATATTTTCAGAATTTAATCTTTCTTCGCGTTGAATAAAACATGGTATTTTGGTGTTATCTATTGAAATTACTTTTACATCAATATTTATTTCACATAATTTCGATGTGTTGATTTATATGTGCACCAATTTCAGCAAGTATCTACACACACATTCATACACATATGTGTGCGTCATCATTTTAAAATATATTATTTTTTGCTTAAATTTACTAAAGACTTTTAAGTATTAAACTATTTCAAATTGATTTAGGGTCAGACATCATATACTATTATTAATGTCTTCAAGTTGATTTTTACTTTTTTAATACAAATATTCCCGCGAACTCTTCTCCAAGATTCAAATTAAATTATGAGAATTTGGAACAAATTCGCGTTTCAGACGCGTCTAAATCTCTAAATTTTAAATATGTTTTATCAAATTATCATAACTTAATTGGAAATGTTACTTTAAATTTGTAATAGAAAATAAGTAAACAATTAACACATAAATAAAATATGTCGTTTTTATTGATTATAAAAGAAAGTTCCGTTCATTTTGTCAGTTCATTTAATGAATTGGAAATGATTATTTCATGCTGAAAGTTGTGCTACCTTCTTGGTAGACACTGAAAATACCCAAACCTGAATAACTACGTCTATTTGATAAAAGGATATACTTTTTAATAATTTTAATATGTAAAGTGAATAATTTACACTTTTAAGTCGTACGAATGAGCTCTATTTACGAGCCAAAATAATTTCACAATTTCTCATGAAATATTTTCCGTAATTCGAGTCATTATTCAATAAACATCTGATGGGTGTGATTTATATCAGTTCATAAATATTGTTAACACTCTTCCACACTATCAGTGATTGTAATTTACCACTAAGTCAATTTTATTCTTTGTTTGATGTAATTAACACGTTAGCATGTTTCATTAAAACGTATTATGAAAAAAAAATTAAATATAACATTACAAAAAGAAAATTTTTTAATTACAGTTTGGAAGATTTTATTTTTTTATAAGCATTTCACCCCGAGCAAGGCATGTCACTGCCACTACTGCGCAGCGGGCTACATTGAGTGGAGAAAGGATGATTAAATATAGGAAAGGTTAGAGGGTGGGTGATAAGCGGGTAGGGATACCGAGAATGGTTAAATATAGGAAATGTCAGAGGGTGGCTGATAGGCGGGTAAGGATACCGAGAATGAGGGTTGGGTAGATGAGAGTGTTCTGAGAATAATTGGGAGTTAGTGTGATAGGAGGTATCTATTGACCCTACATTTAAACACCTGGTGATTAAGGCTGTCGGGAAAGCAGAGTTGTGGAAGGGAGTTCCACAGGCGGGAAGCGCGAGAAAAGAAGCTGTTGGAGTAGAATTTACGGTTACATCTTATTTGTTTAACTGTAAAAAGGTGGGACCTAGTTGCTAATCCTGTATCTCGTGTAAATTCCTGCTTAGGCGGCACAAGTGATCTAAGCTCATCGGAGCAGAAGCCATGAAAATACTTGTAGAAGAGGCACAGGGAAGCCACATCACGCCGGTGAGAGAGTGGTTGCAGCCGGTCTGAAGCCCAAGGAGAGCAGCAGGGGCACCCGACCAGATATGGAAGCAATATTCAATACACGGGCGGATGGTAGATTTGTACATGTGCAGAATAGTTTCAGGTGGGAAAAATTTCCGGGCCCTGCACAGAGAACCGACTTTCATAGCAGCAGATTTGGCAATGGATTCGATATAGTCATTCCATTTGAGGTCCGCCAAAAGTGTAAGGCCAAGGAGGCGTAGCCTGTCCCATGCTAATGGGAGGCAGATGCGATTGTCTATGGTGGTTAGTTGATAACAGCTTCGTTTTAGAGGCATTGAAATTTACCAGCCATTTCCTACCCCAGGCCACTACGGATTGGAGGTCCTTTTCAAGTACGGCAGCGAGGTTCACTTTGTCGTCCACACCTGGTTTTTGATTGATGCGAGAGTAGATTGTTGTGTCATCGGCATACATGCCAACTTGGGAACAAAATGCAACAGAATTTACAATATTTACAATAAATATAACAGAAAGAGAAATAATGAGACTATTAACAATTCATTCAACGTAGACAAGAATGCCAGTGAGTTGCAAAGGTCATACTGGGAGTGAACGATAATAAAACAATAATTTAGATGTATACAAAAAAAAAAGATCCTAAAAAAACAAACAAATGACAAAACTTTTCTACAATAGAAATGATGAGTTTTATCAATCGAACATAACTACTGCTATCTATAAGAATAGATTTGAAGTAGACTTTAAAGGAAAACGGAATCTAAATTCTACTATTACACAAGGGTAAATTTCCTGTTAAAACATTAAGTGAGAAATGTTAAACGGACGATAAGCAAAACTCTCGAACTTATTGATGTAAAAATAAATAATGAATTTAATTTCATAGTTCATGTCGAGAAGTTGAGAATATAGACACGACGAAAGAATAATGATTTAAATCTAGAAGTTTTCAAGGGTGGTATTTTGATGCCAATAAATAAGTACTGTTCTACTTGGACATTTACTGCAGTCTTCCTATTCCTATTCATATATGGACAATGCAATTTACAAAAACAGTAACTGAAAAAGGAACTAATGCATAAAATCTCAACAGCACGAGTGGTTTAATTTGGATCGGTAAATGTGGCTGCTTTTTATTACCTTTGCCGTTTGAACATTTTTATCGAGTTGACCATTGTTTTCCACTATAGTCTCATGAAAATCTTTCTTTGTTTAAACTGTGAAAGGAACTTTCCCACGACAAGAGAGAGCAACCGATAATACACAAAGTGGAGGAATGACAGGATATATTAAAGTTCGAAGTGGAAGCTGCAATGTCAAACCTGCTTAGAAGCAAGGTTGCTGAACCAGACGGCATTGTAATAGAGCTGCTGAAAGCTGTGAAAGAATTCGGCATCGAGATAAATTAAAGAAATAATGAATGAAATTTATAATAGTGGTGTAATATAAGACGACTTAAGCAAGTCGATTATCATAGCACTGCCTAAGAAGCCAGGTGCAAACAAGTGTGAACTCCACTGAACAATAAGTTTACCGAGCCATTTAACAAAACTGACCGTCCGAATCCTGATGAATAGAGCGAGAAGCAGAATCAGGCCAAAGATAGGACAAGAACAGTGCGGGTTCGTCAAAGTCAATAGAACAATGAACGCCATATTTATGATAAAGATGCTCTCCGAAAGAGCAATAAAAAAGAAGAAAGATTGTACATATGTTTTATCGATTACGCAAAGGCGTACGACAAATTCCCCCACAGAGAATTAATGGAGATACTAAACAACCTCGACCTATATGGGAAAGACGTAAGAGTAATCAAGAATATTTACTGGCAGCAAACCGTCTGCATACGGACAGGTAACGAATTCATCAGGTATACAAAGATAGAAAGAGGCGTAAAGCAAGTATGTGTCTTTTCACAATCTATTCAGCTTGTACAGCGAGACTATTCCAATTTAAATATCTGGGATATGTTCTAACAGAAGATGGAAAGTGCGATACAGAGATCCGATTGCGAATATGTATAGCGAAAGGCGAATCCCAGAAGCTAAGTATAGTATATAGGAAAATTTCGCTAAAAATGAAAATGCTATGGGTTGTCGGTTCTTCAATATGCCAGTGAATGCTGGAGAATATCATCAAAAATGAAGGAGAAACTTGAAGCAAATGAGGAAGGAAGGCTTGGAGAACTTATAGTAACAGGCCACATAGAGCGTAAATGAGACAGCGGGAAGCAGCGGATAACATATTTCAAGAGCCTGAGCAGGCGGATGGCAAAATGGGTGTTTCGTGATGTAACAAGAGAAAGCGTGCTAACGGTCACCAAAGATTGGGAGACGTGCAAACCATAATGGCCTACGTCCTTAAAGTTCAGGGCACATAGACGAAGAAGACGAAGAAGAAGAAGAAGAAGAAGAAGAAGAAGAAGAAGAAGAAGAAGAAGAAGAAGAAGAAGAAGAAGAAGTGCTAGCCGTCGGTTAGGCAAAAGCAACTTAACAAATGGTACGTTTTGTAGCTTTTCAAGACTCAATAAAAAATGTTCCGTGCATTCCTCACTATGGTTTATTACCGGGAATAAATATGCAGTAATATTTGACATTGGACAGCTTACTCGATAAATACGGACGTCAAGACGATAACTTTTTTCAGAGTTACCAGGGAGACTTAACAGCGCCGTCAATGTGTTTGCAAAGAGAAGCAATGCAATGTGTGACATGCTTTAGAGCAGTGAAGAGGAAGCAAAACTTTTGCCGAGGTGTATCCTCACTGTCAAATCTGTGCTGATGCAAACGTAGTATGCTAGAATCTGGTAGATCAAGATTACGCTGCATCGAGTGCCCACGGTTATTTTAGATATCAATTTGGAGGCATTTTTCTTACTCGTAGGGTTAAACATATCGATCTTGAACAAAACGGGCTTTGTTATGAAAAGTTTGATTCCCATGTGACCGTGATTTGAAAGTGATATTTAAAAAACCCCAACATGCTGCGCTTCTGAGAAAAACAAACATTCCTTATTCGGGACAGAAGGAGAGCGCCAATTGTAAACACCGTACATTTTTACAAAGCAAAGTTGACAGGGACATTAGAGATATGTTCCTCTAACAGAAAGGTCCTCCTAAAAGAGTTACTAAAAATTATCTATGTAGACGGAACGTTAACAGAAGACTCCTAAGATGAACCCCGAATTAATGGTATTCGTATTGAATACCGGCCGCAGCAACAGACTGTGGGATATCTTGTCTGTCGAAAAGAATTCATTCTCTGATTTCAAAGTGGCGTAGCTGTTTTGGTCCGTATCCAATCAGTAGAAAAATCGGTCAGATTTACTAACAACGTTCGCAGCGTCGGTCAATAGCTGGCTCTTGACACGGTTTCCTTGTATAATTGCGACGAGTTATGTGTTTTTATATATATATATATACCATTATTCCTTACACGTTTTTGTATTTCCCGTGTGATGGCAGTCTAAAGGCACACGAGCGTCTTCTCTTCTTCTTGTTTTGGAGGGAAAACAGAAACTTTTGTATCCAGTATTCGGTTCATGAATGCCAGCCAGTCAATGAAGAACTTGGCAAGTTAACGTCTGGCATTGTGGCTGCCTTTACTACGCTGCCTAATCTACTTGCGTAAGAAATATTAGGATTGCCTTCAGTAATCGTACTATCACTAATTTTCAACTCAAGTATGAATGTCTTTGTAACCACAGTGGCAGAATTTTTTTCTCAAAGTGTATCGTTGATCCTTACGAGTCATTCCTCGGTCAACTAACATTTCTCAGCCGAGGACAAACCGCTTTGTAACCAGCTGGTCTTGTCTGGATATGTGTAGCGATTTCTTCTGGTCCTGGGTCATGCGAACGTGGAGAATGTTACAAAATTAATACTATTCTCATTATGATCTGTTTGGATACTTAAAGCATCGACTCATGGTCAGGATCAAAAGAGATAGAAAGTGATTGGTTTCAAAGTATTACATTGAAAGATGGAGACGTTTTACAAGCTTATTTTGTATGAATTGATTTAATCTATAAGTCTATTCAGGTCAGAACAGGGTGGATTCTAGTGGATCCAACTCCATTAGTCTTCTTGTTCTTTAGTTAATTTGATTGGCTATTGCTCACTACCTTTTATTTGTTATGTTACTTTTCAAGATTCTTTATATAACCGTCTGTTTTTTATATCATTTTATTATTTATTATCTTGATTCGAAAAGCTTTTTACATTTTCTCAATTCAATAGTATTTTTGCTCCACTGCTACTAACGTGTAAGCTTCCTTATTTCTTATGGCGGTAAAATACAGAAGATATTCGCAAATTTACGGAGTGGACGGTACTTTATTAATACTTTTGTAATTTATTTACAATTGTTTTGCTGAACATTTTTGACTTAACGTGTTTACTTTATCTACTTAAATGTATATTTTTTTGTAAAGAAAGGAAACTATGTATATAATATATATCTGTAAATACTTATTGTAGTGCATATTCGGACCGAATGGTAAAGTTTAACTGCTTGTGTAACTAGCTAGAATGAATGGGTAGTGAATTTAACTAACCAGAAGCAGGGTAGTTGCTGACAACTAACATATCCAATATTCTCTCTCTCCTAGGCCTTGTGCCCAACGTATGTTTGCTAAATAAACATATAGAGAAAAAGTCAAATTAGAATTATCATCTCAGACGCAACTGTCAGTAGTTATTACAAAATAACATGTTGTACTATAAAACGTAAAAGTGTTAGACGATAAATAACGTCATACTATTCAATGGAGAAATGAACAATTGAAAGGAATAAAACACATAAAACAGCAGTATCTTCAAAATAGCACAATATTTATAAAAACTTTAACTTAAGATCAACATTATATATTCTATAATTTTGTTCACAAGAATCATGCTTCCTTGTTTTGCTGGTGTTTGTCATTCAAATAGGGTAAAGTGAAATCAGACAAGTCAAAGAGAAGGATGATTTCAAAAGAAATATGAAGACACTTGAAACAAAGATTTCTCTTTGTATCTGTGTTTTCTAAATATGCACGCGATTCAATGTACCAAATGTTTTGATGTTGACGTGTAATACATGCTATACTTCAGCTCGGAAACAAATTAAGATGTAATGTAACCTTATACCAGCAGAATAATATTTTAGTTTCGTAGATTTCCAATGAAACATCAGTTATTTTAGAAGTCTCCATCTTATTAACTACTTCGATTCAAGCAATGTTGCTTTGGGGTACGAGAAATTTCGATGAACGTTTTGTTGTATATTAACTTTCAATTCATACAATAAAAACCTTAATACTTTGTTTAATACTTTTGCCATTGTAATTTGTATCTGGTGTAATTAATTAGTATTTTGTTGATTTCATGTTGTATATTGTTTTGGTTTGTTTTTTTAGTTTTATTTATTTTTATTTTATAATACCAACCGAAAAAAGTAATAAACAAATCACCAAAACTTGTTTAGCGAAAAATATAGAGGGTTAAAATCAAGAACGTGAAATTTAATCCTGAGTAATACAATAAAGCTGCTATCCACCAAAAAATATAAAATAAATAATAAATAAGCCCATTACACCGTAGACCATTATATCAGTTTGCGCAATGCATTGCTTGTCAGAAACATCCAGTCATGTGCTCGGAAGACGTGGTCTAAGTTCGTCCAATGTTATATAAAAGCTATAGTATTTGATATCGTTTAATTGCGGAGCGGAGACTAGGGCTTGATCGTCCATGATTGTGTTGGCTTGATGATGGGGTGTATCATGTTGAAAGACTCGACTCTCAATGAATCTCAATGAACCATGTTAATTTACATCTCTGATGACTCCCTCTGGGAGCCTCTTCAAGAACGTATATTCAAAAAATTGTAATAAATTTTCCTAATATCTTATTAAATCTAAATCTATTCATGACATACGTTCTCATGTACATTCATTCACATTTCATTTTTTATTATCTTCAATTATATCCGCTGTCATGTATGGCCACATCAAGTTCAAACACCAGTTGTCAAGTTGAAGTTAACCATCGTCGACGCTAGCACCTAAATTAATGATCACTGGGTAATACAATTTTCTGTAAAATTGGTTGTTCGGATGGTGTAATGAGTAATGGCTTGGAATTTTATTTAGAAAACTGAGTTAAAATCTGCTGGTGTTTATTACATTCACTTACGCGTAAATTATTCTGGAAACGGTATAAATCCACCTACTCGCATAGGTAACACCTAGTCGGTGTGTGACTAAATAATTGCAGTTGAAATTAAACTTAATATCTAGCCGGAAAAACCAAGCTAGGTTTTTCAGATTGTTGAAAGAAGAAAAGTAAAGAATGATGGATACGTCCGCTAAAAACAGTAAATCGTTTATCAAATTAACCTTTATTTTTCAACTGGAGATTAAAATTAAAAATTTTATCTATTTTTTCAATTTCAGAGAATCTTATTTCGTGTCCACAAGTTCTCGCGTTTAAATTCGACCACGGTTCATACATTCAGCCTGAGCATCGATACTCATCAATAGCAGCGAAAAAAAAAACATTAATAACTTATATACGGATCGATCCCGTAAAACTGAATAACAATTTAAACAACATGTATACCTCTAAGAGAGAAATTTGTTGGGAAAAATAAAGGTTGGTTTTTAAACATCATTTGTCCCAAACGTATTATTTTTTTAGATTAAGAGATGTCTGTCTTTAAAATAATCAGTCATCGTCTTTTATATACCAGGTCCCTTTAGGTGATGAGCGTTCACTGCTCACTAGATCTTTCTCTCTTCTTGCTCTAAAAAAAAACAACCTGCCTTTGTGAGCACTCTGCTATGAAATCACCTGAACGCACTTTGTGGTGTTCTCGTTTTTACCTCACGCCGATGCTTTCATTCCCATGACTTCTTCATTCACAATATATCCTTTTTATTTGAGCTTAGTTTCGATCGGCTTTCCCTTTTAATTAAAGGGTTCTCGTTGGTTACATGATATGCTCAGATTATTCATAATATTCTTCACAGGAACCACCTTTATGGCTACTCGTTTTACATTCCATGTAAAAAAGTTTACAATTCACTATCATATAGGAACATAATTATGACGTGAGCGTTCAGCATTCATGATGTTCCCACACGTTTCAGTAATATAGGGTAGTACCAATTCTCTATTCCTAAGCTGTTTCCCTTCTTTCTTTCACATTCCTCTTCGTCTATTTCTACGTGGACAAATAGAGATACAGTTCTCTTCCTGATTATTTTTATTCCTTTAATTTCGATCACACACATTTGACTTACTGAAAACAACACAATCCAGTTTGAGATATTTAATGTTTAGTCATTTTATTTGACATTGGAATGTTTTAATCTAACGTAAATATATCCTTTCCTGTCTCTCCACCTTTGCAACTGTCTTCACACCTGTATTCGCATCCTTCTCTTGCTATTTTCTAACTGCATCGCCTTTATCTTTACTCTCCTCCTATCTAATGTTTTTTTCTCATGTAGCCCCGTGCATATCAGTGGCGTTACAGCTTTGATCAGGGTGATACGATTAAAAAAAACTGTAAGCATAAAAGCATATATATATATATATATATATATATATATATATATTTAGCTCCTTATATATATATATTTATAGAGAGAGAGAGAGAAATAGAGAGACAGACAGACAGAAAGACAGAGAGAGCGAGAGAGTGAGATACAAACGCAGAGTAAAAACAGTAATTATTAATTTTTATAGCAAGGTTGTTTAATTTGCAAATCTTGATTAGTCGAATATTGTTAAAAAATTGTTAAAACAAACATCCAACAATTTCGTGTCATATATAGATTATTGATAAAAAAAAAGTATCATTTTTTCCTTGAGATTCGCCATTAAAAAATATCATATCTACATACAGGAAGCGGTAAACAAGCAAGCTAATTCTTAAGAGTTTGCTTTGATGTATGTATCTGAATTACGTTAACATGAATCGAGATACATCAGTATCTTGTGCACATAAATATCGATTACTTCTTTTTTTTATGCTAAAACTGAGGTCATCGATTTTCCTGGGGGGTTGATATTATATAACGATGAAATTGTACATGGTTATGCAATATTGAAACATTTTTATAATATTCTGTTATCACTTAAATCTACAAGAGTATACCGGCATTTCAACAGTGTTTTTATCAAAATCAGGAAAGATGTTCTTGCTCTGAAAATGATCAGATGCTTTAATAATGGTATCATATCGAGAAAATATAAGCAATGAAAATCACGAAAAAACAATATTTAATCATAGTGATCCATATGTTGTAATTTACTGTGGTCAGTATTAGGTTAGCCCTGTTGCTCTAGTTCTGTGATTCTAACACTAACATTCTGTACATGTAATTAAGATCTTAGTTGCAAGAATGTGTATTTTCCGAAACTTAATAAGTTATTCGTAGTTTGGGTCGTCTCGCTAGTTTCCTCGTATTTATTGAGTTTAAAATGCGAACTTTAGCCTACATATTCTACTTAGTAAAAGTTCCATCAGATTCCTCTACAATTAAATATATATTTTGACTAAATAACAATGAAACAGTTGGTTATATTTAAACTGTAACACGTGCATTATATTTAAACCATAAAGAATATATTGAAACACATTATTCTAATACATACGTACATCATGCCTGCATGCGTATATATGTGTGTGTGTGTGTGTGTGTGTGTGTGTGTGTGTGTGTGTGTGTGTGTGAAGACAAAAAATTTAATAAAAGCATCACTACGATGACCTACAGGAAAATTTGGCACACAATTTTAACATTCTAGCCAGTTTTATTATAATAGTGTAATATCTAATATAAAATATAAAATATAATAGTGTAATATCTAATATAAAATATAAAATATAATAGTGTAATATCTAATATAAAATATAAAATATAATAGTGTAATATCTAATATAAAATATAAAATATAATAGTGTAATATCTAATATAAAATATAAAATATAATAGTGTAATATCTAATATAAAATATAAAATATAATAGTGTAATATCTAATATAAAAAATAATGGAAAAAATGAAAAAGAATAAAGAATCTAAATTAAATCGTCTAGATTATTTACCTAATTCACATTAAAGAAATGACTAATGATTTAAGATTCAGAATCACAATGACATCTTTTTCGTGCGTATGTGTAGTCATACCAATGTATACAAATTATATCCTGTGAAGTTAAGGTTTGAAAGGCGTCGCGCCAAAACTTTTTTCTGCTTTATTTTGTGCAGTGACTGTTCGAGTCGTAGGTGATCATAGATTTGCGCTTGGCTCTGTATCTTTCGCTTTCAATCTTTTTTCTCTTGATATCTCTTGATACCTCTCTCAAAACCTGCTCGGACATCCATTTGCTTGGGCCTATCAAGTATGCCTTCCGGTCACTCTTTCCTTCTATTTGTCCTGTGAGTATTAAATATTCCAGACATTTCTTTCTCCTTACGTGTCGCAGGATTTTCATCTGTCGCTTCCTCTGCTAAGTATAAGTTTTATTTTTAATTGCTTCTTTTCCAACACATTAACATTAGATATAAAAATGTAGCTATAATTTTCCCCTATATGTGTTTGTGTGTATATTAAGATTGTGCTTGTGTGTGTAAGAGTGAGAGAAAGAGTGAGAGAGAAAGAGAGCGTAAATCTGTGTGGAAATCCTAAGGAATCGTACGTCAATTTGGAATGTTCATATTTTGATATGTTTCGCCCATGAAATGATATAGACAGAATATGCATTTAATTTCAACAAGATTAACGGGAGAAATATGCGTAATATTAATCGATTGAGGACGTTTTTTCAACATTGATTTTATTATCGAATTTTTACACAGTGTGTGTGAGATAATTATTTAAATTAATATTGACGTACCCCATATTAATCAGATTTTTTCAAGAAAGCTCCCTATGTTAATTTATTGTGTCTCATATAAAATGATATTTTGAATTTAATTTCGCGTGAGTATATCTATATCTACAGGTCAGAAGCATGTACACAATGTTACCGGTAAATGTAGATGTATCCGTTCTTACATTCATATACGAGTATAATGTAGCTAACGAATAAATATAAATTTAACTATTCAAAATGCAAATATCTCTAGGAACAGATAAATGAGTTAAAAGTTTGATCAATGTAAAATAAATGAATTTACAAAGTAGAGTTTAATTATTTAGAATTTTTTCAGGTTAAATATACATTCCCGTTCTGAGGTGCGTACTTTATATTCATATTAAGTTAAAAAGAATTCAGATGTACTATAACTCGAGACACATCTGGACGCAGACAGAGGAATGACAATTCTATCCCACAATAAACCAAATAAAGTGTTCAGTAAGAATATTTTTAAGAATGCTGAAAGACAGTGTTAGAAACACTGCAATCATAGCATGAAAATTAATGATATCAGTAAGACGTTAATTTACATAAATAATAAAAAAATTCTCATCATAATAGATCAATAATATCCGAAAAAACATATAGAAAGAGATGGCAAACTACTGCGAGAAAATCTTCTGCCCTGTCTCTTCAGAACAGAAAAAAAACATTATAGCTGAATCATCTATAACTTACAACACTGAATATTTGAAAACAATCAGTCAGTTAATTGCCATACGTGATACACTCTTGGGCGATCAAGTCTCGAAAGAGACATGACTGTCTGGGCAGAAGATTATCCCGCAATAGTTTGCCATTGCTTTCTGCGGTAGACTGGTTGCCGACCAAGGTTATAGAACCCAATCTGTCCTGCTATTTAACCCATAACTGGAAGGAATAGACGGATTAATACGTTTCCCAAGGGTATATGCGAGTAAGTGAATGAAAGGAATTCAACTGGAATTCAAACTCGGCTCTCCGATTTCTCGTTCCGAGTCGATATCCACTACTCCACAACGCACATCCGCGTTGAAAACAAAAAAAGAAAAAATATAAAAATAAATACATTTTATTTTTCAGACTATTATTTTAAAAAAATATACATTTGAGTTCACTATATTGAAAATGAGATGCGCTACATTTAACTACATATATATATATATATATATATATATATATATATATATATATATAGATAGATAGATAGATAGATAGATAGATAGATATAGAAGAATACAACGGAATATCCTGTACATAAAGTGGTAAGATAACTCTCTAAGACAGCTCTAAATATATATGTATATAAATATATATAGAGAGCTAATATAAGAAAAAATAATGCAGTCATTTTATTTCAGGTTAACCATCATCAGCTTTTGTGTTTATTGTACAGAAACTTTTACAGGAATTATATTCACAAACAATTACCCCCTCCCCCCCCCAAAAAAAAACGGATTAAAGTAAAGATCACTCCCTTAAAAGAGAAAATTTAAGAAAAAATGCATCATTACATCAGTTCGGCGAATACACACACATTCATACAGAAACATATATATACGCAACATATAATCAAAGAGCACTCGTAAGAGCGGATGTCAATTTAAACTTAAAGATATATTATGTAAGTCAGTTAGACTGCTGACACGTATATTTGAACAGTAAAGAAAGTAGGTAAGTTGAGAGAGAGATATCGTTAAAGAGAAATGGTAAGTATCTTAAAGCGTAAACGAAAAGGGAAAGAAGAAGAAAGAAGAGAGGAATAAATTTAAATTAGAAAGAAATATGATAGAAAAATGAAAATAAAAGCTAAATATTATTTAACGGGGAAAGGATAAGAAATTAGAGTTTATTTATTTATATATTCGAATTTCTTCTCCTTTCACTAATTATATATCAAATTTATTTTTAACCTATATAATTATGAAAAAAAAAACTAAATTTAAATAGAATAATTAGGCTTACTTTTAAATTAATTTTTTTTTAACTTTACAATATATTTTTTTTATTGTATAATTGTTATAATTTTGATTATATAGTGGCGTGATGGTATTTGTGATGAAAACAGATTGATTAAGTCTAATCTGTTAAATAGTTTTAATTTTCTTAAATTTTTTAAACTATATTTTTTTTCCTTTCACCGTTAATATGTTATATTTGATTTTTATTTTCATTTTCTCCTACCGTTAATTTCTTTCTAATTTAAAGTTATTCCTTTCTTCTTCCTTCCCTTTTCGTTTTCACTTTAAGATATCCTTTTTCTTTAACAATATGTATATCTCTCTCCCATAACCCCCATTTTGTACTTTTCAAATCTACGTACCACCATTTTAACTGACTTACATAATGTTTAAGTTGACATCCGCTCTTATACGTGCTCTTTCATTATATGTTGCTTATATTTATGCTTATGTATGAATGTGAGTGTGTATTTGCCAAACTGATTTAATGAGATATTTTTCTTAAATTTTCTCCTTTAAGGGAGCGACCTTTATTTTTATTTCGTTTTTTTTTCTTTGTTTATGAATTTCATTCGCTTAAAACCTTCGGTACAATAAAGACGGAACAGATGATGGTTCGCCTGAAATAGGCCTACACTTATAATTTTCTATGAAATAACTTGTCTGCCTAAATGTTTTCTTATATATATATATATATATATATATATATATATATATATATAAGCTGAATATATGTATAGGGATCCGACAATTTTTTAAAAAAATAACACATAATATTATAATAATATTCTGAATTATATTATTCTATATTATACATAATATTACAATAATATTCTTAATACATAATATTCTAAATAATGCATTTTAAATCAAGGATAGACGGATGAACTTCTGATAAATAAGTGGTCCAATATGATGATTCTTAACTTAAAGCTGGCAATATTGTCCATAGTTATGCAAAATGAAATATCATTTAGCAAATGGTATTAAACCATATACCCTTGAAATACAAGTATTAAGTTTTACGACATCGCAATCCTTTTAGCTGATATCATATACTTAATTTCCGAAATATTATGACTATGAAATACACTCACGTTTCCTTCAGAGATGGCGTGCAGAATTAACCCGAGTGTACATTCCCCTTATGTCCAAATTCCATCTGATTGGTTATTTTTTATGTAAATTCAATTACTTGCGAGTTTATGTTCGGCTATGAATCATATTAAACATGTGCCGATCTACGGATTAAAGCCAAACTGCTTATATTTGAGGTAAAAAATTTACTCGTATTCAGACACGCACACGCACTCAAACTGACTGGAGAGAAGAAAATCCCGCAGTAGGTTGCCATTGCTTTCTGAAGTTGACTGGTTGCCAGTCAACGCTATAGAACCGAATCTGTCCTGTCATTTAACCCATAATTGGAAGGAAGAGACGGATTAATTCTTTTCTAAAGGTTATTTGTGCATAAGTCAATGCAATAAATTGAACTGAATTTCGAACTCGGCACCCCGACTTGTCGTTGTTGATCCACTGCATCACAACGCACATCCGCTAGTGTGTATATGTATTTAATTATCAATGATTTCATGTCGATATTTCTGTTTCCGACGTCGATAGTTATAAACTGTAGGCTTATATAATATACAATATACAATATACGTGTCAAATCATTCAACAAATAAAGAAAAAATAAATTTACCTTCGATAAACATTATTCAGACTGAATCAATATTAATGATATGATCATTTTAAACCGATGATATATACGAGTGTACCTGTAATAATTTTGATGATCTGAGCTTAGCGGCTGACCTCTATTCATATCTAGCACGAACTACCCATCGAAAAAATCTGGCATTTTACATTCAATTCTTTGGAAAACAAACGAGTTACATTCAACGTCGATCAGAAAAAGTACTACAGTACTAACGTCACGATGGAAGAATGTCCATTCAGAGAGATACCATGCTTTGAGAGACTTTAAATTCACATCGAATTCACATTATTTGATGTCTTGATGTACAAACTTGAACTTATGTGAAACTCGTTCATACTATCCATTGATAAAAGTTCTGATAAAATGTTCGTCGCACTTTTCCACACTCGTAAGAACCTGACTTCACCTCCTAGTCTCTACATTAAAGACAGAACATGTCAAACTTGAAGTACATTTTTGGAAAGGATCTGCCTCAAATTTATTCTCCACTCTTGGTAGAGTCAGAAAGCGTGTCTCATTCCTTTTAAACGATGAATTCATTTCCACCTACCAACATCATTCTGATGGGTATATGCGGCAATAATCTCACTGCTCTGTCAGTATTCTCAGGGAAATTTCGCAGACGAATCACATTCCTCAGTTTCACTATATCTAATTTTCACGAGAAAGACACCAAATACTACAACATTGTAGCAAATCTCCCAAATATCCTCCATATTACATCGATGAGTAATAAGTCCCTCTTCCACAAACCACTACTTTGTAAAACCGACTGTCAAGAGCGTGTTTCCCTGATCACTACAATTTTAACATTTTCACGACTACGGTTAACATTTATCTTACTAATCGTGTACGTACAATCTGCCACTCATATTAACCTTCTTCATCGAATGGCTCCCATGAATGTAGAGGCTAACAATTATTTAATAAACAAAACAAAAAAAAAGACTTTAGTTTTCTTTATGGATTTTTTAAATTTCTCCAGCGTGTTATATAATAAATACAACGTTCGATAAAGAAATTTTCTGAAAATTTCAAAATATTTAATTGATAAAACCTATATATATATATATATGGAAACCGTTCCAGGAAAAATTATATTGGAGTATTCTATGCGACAAATCTGTGTTGATATTTCTTTTGAAATGTTTCAATGTTTCTGCGTGTGTCTTTATTCCTATAATCAAATCATGTATTTGTAGTGTGCTGTTTCAATTCTAAAAATAATCGATTATATCCTCATAAATAGAAATCCACGGGAGTGAACACTGTTACATACGCATAGAAGCGTGAACAAACGAACACACACGAGCGTGCGTACACACATCCAGGCGCGTGCACATATATATATATATATATATATATATATATATATATATATATATATATATACAGGGTGTAAACGATAAATTGGCAGTTTGAGATCTCAGACTTTAAACATTGATAAAGAAGGGACATTTAAAGACATTTAAGATTTGCGTATGTTTATTTAACTTTTTTATTAAATACAAACATTTTATTCTATGCGTCCACCTTCTGCGTCCACAACTTGCTGAATGTGAGCCCTAAAAGCACGACAGGCCTTGACAGCTAACTCTTTCTTGATATCGCGGAATGCTCGCCTTACGGAGGTCTTCAGTGAGGCCACACTGTTATGGGAGCGAGCATTAGAGACTTTTTCAACATCTCCCCATAACCAATAGTCGCAGGGGTTCAAATCTGGCGAACTAGAGGATCAGATATTTGAGGGCACAAAAAACGGCAACTCTCGCTTCAAGAAGGTCTGCACTGTTTTTGACCCATGGGCAGGTGCAGAGTCCAGGATGAATATCATTTTGTTGGGATCATCGTTCTTCTTAATCCAGGGTAAGAGAACATCCCCAGAATCTTCAGTTATTCCGCCATATTGATCTTCAGGCCAACTTCAATGAAGTGACGGGGCATGACTTTCCCATCGCTGGCAATAGCTCCAAACACCATGACAGAGGCAGGGTGTTTACTCTGCATGACTGGAGGAACACAAGAAGGGTCAATGGCGATAACTCTTGAGTTTCTGCAGTTAGCGACTTCGTCTACAACGAACTTTTTCTCTCCACAAAAATGCGAACGGTACCACCATGGTGTTTCGGGTGATTGAGTAGCAAGTGGCTTCTCTCTTTACGAATGGTCTTAGATTTCGCGGGAAGAATGTTACGACATCGTCTGCAATATGACTTCATCCCAAGATCTTTCCGTACTGCATTAGAAATGGTCATTTTGGCTATATTCCGCTTTTTCGCCTGGTCAACCATTGACTGTGATGGATTTGGTGCAATGGATCATTTCAAACCTTTTGGTGGAGATCTTATCACTTCTCGGGCTGTGAACGTTCCTTTGCATGTCCTTACCTTCCTTAACTACCTTGTAGTTTGCTACAATACGATAAACAGTCCTAGGAGCATAGACAGTGTCTCTGATAATGTCAGATGTCTTATGCCCGGCGCGTAACAATTCAGCAATAACCATTCTATGGTTAAATTCTACACTGGCACTCATTTTGTTAGTATTTTTAGGTGGCTAATCTGGACTTCAGACTCTAAAGAGTACAGAAACTAACATTTCAGACTGATAATGCCGCTTTAAAAAAAATAAATTGCGGATTGAAATTACTGCCAATTTATCGTTTACACCCTGTATATATATATATATATATATATATATGTATATATATATATATATGTCAACCTGGAAGCTGCCCTTTACCTAGTTTACTTTTTATTTCATGCAAGTACACCCGTATGTCTCATTTAGTACTATTTTTATTAGTATTATTAATATTATGTTTATTATGTTGTTGTTTTTCAAGTTTGTACCTTTTTTGATTTATTGTTATAAATTTCTTTGTTTTTATCAAATATGAAGAACTTGTGAACCTTATCCTATAATTTAGACAGCATCTAATCTTGAAATTCCCAATCTCTTGTCATTTTCTTGATATTTGAATGGAGCCACACTGTCTTGCTAGACTTCAAAGCAAATATTTCTTTACTGATGTTAAAATATCCAGTGGTTTGTAACAATCAATAGACGTTATTCTTAATCATTTATTACAAATTTTCCTAATACATGTGACTCTATCAATTCATAAAAATAGTCCATCTTTGTATAATGAATGAAAACAAAATAAAAGGATCAAATTCGTAGCAAACTCTTATATTAAGTAGTATTTAAAATCTGAAGAGATGAAGTTTAATTTTACACTTACTTCAATGTGTGATTATTTTGTGCAAACATCATTATTACAATATTACAAATCTGGAATTTTAAGAATCAAAGTTAGTGCAAGAAGATGGAAATAAGCGGCTATTTTAAGATGGCGTTAAAGTGATTTATGTGTGGAATTATTTAATGGATTCGGCGTGGTGTATGATGTTGGCTATTGCCACTTAAATATTAGGATCTCATTTGAATATACTTGTAATATACATAATCTCTCTCTTCTTCCCGTCCTGCATTAAGTCAAATACTAGGGTAAACTTGGTTTTCTAGACTTGTGGGAAACATTTTTGAGATAAGAGAAATGTTGAATTTGAAAGCCTGGGTTATACACCGAGAAAATATTAAAGTATATTTCTAAACAGTATCTAGCAATTCAGAGATAATGCAAGTATCTCTGGACATCCAGGATAATTTTAAACATAGTAAAAAAAATACACATATATAATCTTGCCTATCTCAAAAAATTCTCCGAATATATAAATTCAGATTTTCATAATTATTAAATTCTTTTGATATTATTTATGTTACTGTAGATTTCTTTAAAACGAATGCATATTCTCGTTGTAGAATGAACTACGACTCATAAAGTAAAATTGGGGAGCGAAGTCTTGTTTGTTACTATCTCCTAGTTATGACTTATATAATTTAGATGCATCCCGAAAAAAAAGTTATTCTACAATAACTGCTAATGTAAAATCTACTGCAAAAAATATTCTTAGATTTTAAATATTGAACATAATTTTGAAATGTCATTGTCAAAACGAACCAAACAATCAGCTTCAAAGACCGATTAGAATGCTGTCATATTCTTAAATGTTCACTTACGTGAAATCCCTAAATAATCTTTTAAGAAAGTCAAGAACCTGGGAATTATTTTTCCGATTTTGTCGCTTTTAGTCTTTGAAAATTCTCACGGTTGTGAACATTTCAGCAATCCATCGTGGGCAGAATTAAATAAGTAATAATGCTATAACTTTCGATGAGATGTTAACTTCTCACATATTTATTACATTTCAAAGTGTGTTACTATATCTTAACAAATAAACTACAAAGGATCAATAGTAGAATCCATTTCACATCTACTCATAGAACCAATCATTTTATAGGATGTAATTGAGGTTGACTATACTACAAAATGCAACGGATTTAGTATAAAAATACACAAAGTGTTACAAATTTCCATTTAAAAAGATACATTTCTTGCACATTAAAATTTAGCAGATTTCTTTAATCTTTATAATAAATAATGGTATGATTTGAGAAATAATAACTTTTTGACACAGCTTGATTTTCTTTGTATAAATTGATTATGTATCTAACTATGCAATATTAATTTCTATGTCATGCTACTTCAAATCGCAGGTGATAGTTGTTTCTCAGTAATTTTCTTTTCTGACTCTGAGTAACTTCTGACCATTTAACATAATCATTTTCCAATTTGACATGAATTCCCATAAAACTAATAACCCAGTTATTTGATTCCCTATCAGCTTCTCTTGCCTTATTTTTTTTGTGGGTGTAAAGTCCACTATTTTCTCGTTATCTTTTCCTGTAATTCCAACTGCCACTTTTTGATTTTAGGTTCCCTTTCTCTTGCATGATTTTTTCCTTAATTCGTATATATTGATTACTTTCTCTCCCCATGCAACTGTTCGCATGCAATGTAGATCATGTCTCTTCCTCATCTGTGACATATCAGATTAGATAATAAATATGCTTAGTTGTCTATTCTATGTCCGTAATCAAATAAGCATTTCTCACAATAATATATGTATTTACTGAAAGCTTATCGTTTCCAAAATTAGATTCCAGTATTTCAATTTTCGTTGACAGTTATGTCCTTACCTTGATGGTTTAATGTATATATGTGCTTGAGATTGATAATTCATACATTGGACAACTTCTTGTTCTGACAAATGTTAATGTGTCCTTTTGCAATTAGTACACATGTATCTTTTCCTTTAAAAGTTCTAAATATTCCCTGCGTTTCTTTACTGACCCAGTCATCATCAATTAGTCATGGGAGATTTTTAGCAGTTATGTATATATCCGACGATAATAAAACCTAGTAATTAATGAAATACTTGTGGGATCATCTGTGGTTGGTAAAAACTATCTAGTGAAAAAATATACAATTGTCACTCCTTTATTGATTTTTGCATATTTAACAGTAAACAATTTTTTATACTTATTATTATTATTATCCATATTGTAGTTCCTTATGTTGGTTAGAGCAGAAATTGGATCAACGTGCCTCGTTCAAACACTAGCGATTTTGTTGCAATAAAAATTTTGAAACATGCACTTCGGAAAGTATGAATCGCTCGCCTTTCTGTCAAGCTATTTCTTAGATTGCATTTAAGAAAATATTGTTCCAACTAGTCGATCAGGACATCACTGTACTCAAAATCGGTTTTACGTGGAACTAGCCAATCCAACTTATATCAAAATCAATAGCAGCAACAACTTACCTGTTCAGGGAGTGGTTCTCTACTCATCAGTCAGTGGTGCATAGGAAGATGAAAAGCTGTAGAAATGATTGTAAACGAAACAGGAGTTATGCAAAATAATAAATTCGAAAATTAGAAACAAATCTTCGATATGATCATAAAAATATACGACTGCGAAATTCATTTCTTATTTAAGATCTTTGTCCATTATGGGTGTCTTATCACGAATAATAGAAGTATGCAGGCAAAGCAGCAGCAGAAGAGAAAGTCAATAATTTATTTATATAGGAGAGCAAAAAGAGTATGCCCAGTAATAATTGAAATCTGTCAATTATATTTCTCTTGTTATATTAGCAATCAAGATATATAATGCCCTACCCAAATCATGTTTACATATTTACATGCATATTTACAAGTTTTAAAATTCTAAATGAGATAAAAATACACACATGAATGCACGTGAGCAATTATATATATATATACATACGATAGTTTTGTAATTTGCCTAAAGTATTGTGTGATTTAGATGTATGGTTAGGATTTGAAGCCTGTAACAATGCGTTATGTAAAATAAAGTAAGGTATTTGATATTATCTTCTTTCATTGTGACGATGCATCTTTGATCTCGAAATATTAATGAATAATTAATAGGTAATACCCAACAACTTTTTACCCTCCTTTATTTTACTCAACGTATTGTGATAGCTTTCAAAACATGCCCAAACACACACACACACACACACACACACACACACACATATATATATATATATATATATATATATATATATATATATATATATATATATACACCCATATCTAATGAACAGGTGTAGAGGCTCATCCCTTGTTCACTGTTTAGGATGTTGTTTCCGGCTTTCTCTCTTCTAATATTTTCACTCCTACGTAGCCCCCGGCACATCAGTGGCGTTACCGCCTTGCTCGGTGTGATATGATTAAAATATATATATATAGTCATCCGTAGACAGACCTGTTTTGCTGTATCACAGGTCATCATTACGGTTAGACACCGATTGCTTTTTAACCCAGGATTGAAACCCGACTGAATTGGCGTCAGTCGGCGAATCTACCACTGGGCCATAGGTTGGGTAATAGAAGGCAAAGTTTTTAGCGTATGCATTATCATTATACAGGCCCAATAGCCAGAGGGCTCTAATTCATTACGTATATATATATATATATATATATATATATATATATATATATATATATATAACGATACCTTTTAAATCTCTGCTATTCAAAGTTAATTCTAAAGGACCAGATTGATAGATACGTTTAGGTCAGTATATTTTCAAAATTTTCGGCATTACAAGCATTAATGAATGCTTATATATATATAATTTAAAGATAATTGTATTTGCGAAGTCTATTTGAAGCTATACAAACTATAATGTCGCGTATGTTTAGATATGTGTTATTTTAAATGTGTAGAATTTTTAAACACTTTTAACAATTATAGCTAGTTCATTCAGATTCTGACATTCTTGTGCATTAATGTGGAATCATTCCTTTCAGATTTTGAATATATCGATAACGAAAATGATTTACGCAAAATATTTTCAATTAACAAAGAAACATACAATTTGACAATAAATTTATTTTTGGCCAGGCTCTTTAAAGTTTCTCCACGCTAGCTAATTTCTCCTTCGTACTTGTGTTGCCTATATGAAAAACTAGAAAATGCGGGAAGAACCACTTATCACTTCTGATTATCAATAACATCAGTCAATTGTACTGAATGCTTCAGGAGGTCTCGATGTATTGAATATGCAGAATTATTCAAGTTTTGATTTTATCTATATCGACTGCAGAAATTACAACTATGTATTTCATAAAATGATTTTTCTCATGGAAACGACAATATTGATTTATATTTGTCGTTCAGATTAAGATCTTACATTTTTTCATGAGTTGATTGCACTAAGAGAAATATTAATATTTTTAACCGATAAATAACCTGAATTTTAAATAAGACCTATAATTCTATGAGGTGAATTCACGCAATATATGCATTATTTTATTAAATTCTAATTTATATTTCATTCTTGGTAAATGTATTTATATATGTATAAATGCTTACATATATTAAAATGAAATTACTAATAATGTTACATTAATCATTTTGGGTAGTGTCTTTTAAAATTACGAATCCTCATTTACGTGCAATCGTTAGAGTTATATGAAAATAATAATTACTTTTGTGTTGCTTCTCTTACGCAAATTAGAGATATCTTTTGATATTTTTTTTTCATCAGTTTTTAAACTTTGTAAATTTTTCCACTTTATTATAAAAGACTAGAGCTCAAAAGCAAACATATAAAACCGGTTTAAATCTGTTTTCATATGATGATCATTAAAACTGAAACTGTTTGCCAAAACCGATTATAATGTTTGAAGTTTCCGCTTTCTCTTAACCATTTCTCTATTGTTTGCCGTTGAAGAAATATCGTTGCAGCTGCAGCCAGTACGTCTGTCTGCTGTCTGTTACATTGAAACAGATTGCAACATATCAATTCTCATCTTAGATCATCGCCTTGTCATTACTTTCTCTATGACGTGACCGATTCCTATAAGAAATTGAAGGTTTATTCATAGCAGACAAAGGGAAAGTTGTTAGTGTTAAATCAGTTGATATTCCAGGTGATAGATATATTTTCTTACCTTGCTTGCATTGTTGCTACAAAAGCATTTTCTGTTATGTTTACTGGTGTTTTATATATAAACATTTCATGTAAATTCATTGCAACTCATATAATGAATCCTACAACAGTGTAATAATTTCACTATCAAACTCGATATCTGTATGTTGAAAATTTTGTGCAACTGAAAATAATTCAAAAATTAATTGTTTTAACAAAAAATGATTTCATAATTATTCATATTTTTAACATTGCATCATTTCAAAACGTCTTCGGAAGAAAATATAGCGGGTTGTTTAATGAAATGTGGCGTGAGTTTGTTTAATGCATGTAGATTTAATGTCTATTTCATTAATTTAGTCTTGAATTCCAGTTTACACAAGGTGAAGAATAGTCGAACTTAAAGAATAAGGGATTGGTTTGCAGTGATACAGATTGTAATTATATAGGTCCTAGTTGATAGTCAGTGAAAAATAAAAATATTTTTAGACAATAAATTAAACAATTTATCTGTATTCACCATGATATTCATATCAAGGAGTCTATTTAGATTCTAATTACAATACATAGTTACATTGCTTTCTTTAATTACTCAGCAATTGTCCCTGAACAATTTCGTGTAGAATTCACATACTGTTCAGGTTCATCCATTGCACAATCTTAGTCTGCCAGAGTTGATTTTTGTGAAGCTGGTTTCGCATTGCATTTGTTGTGTGAGTTATTTTTGGTAAAAACAGGCCTCGTGTAGATGTAGAAATCGGCCAGCAACTACAGCATGCATGGGAAGAGAACTGGCGAAGATTGCAGCATATTGTGCCCTTAGGGTCGCCCACCGTAGAAACTTGCATGGACGCCTATCTATGCGCGGCATAGCTCTACAAAATCTCCCTGATTATGCAAATGTTGACCGGAGCAGCCGCTCAAGACGCTACACAAAGGTTAAGGCTCCTAGCTACCATCTGGAAGTAGCAAACAGTAAACTACTAAATCGGTACCCTCAGTATGCAGAGCCATTGCAACCTTCCAACCACGCCGTAGAAAAATTGCGGAAACTTAACTATTGAGGACTAAATAGAGAAAAACGTGTGAACCGGAAACCCCTGAAGAGGAAACAAGGGATGAAACACTGTTCCTGATCAGTTGGAATGTGTACATTATGAATAGTAGGGTCTATCTAATCCATCTGAAAAAGAGAATAAAAATAAATAAAAAATATAGGCTATGGGTGAGATTTTTTTTTACATTAAATAGAGAATTATTGAGGAGGACGAATTTAGCCACGATTTCTAGGATTTCTTTTCCCGGTGTAATAATATTGAATTGTAGACGAAATAGAGTAATTGGAGAGAAAATATAAATTATATGTAATTATTTATCCGTTCAACAAAACCCGAAATAAAATAATTTAGTGGCAATGGAAGAATGAACGATGGCGAAGAAATCAAATTTTAAAAGATTCGTACATTTAGACCTACCCAAGATAATAACACATTTTCTCAAAGAAAATTATTAAAAAAAACCAAAAAACAAAACAAAACTAGAAATGCAAGATAAGAGGATTATGGGTGAAATTAAGAAAGTGATTAGTCACATTGGAATAGACGAAGGCGAGGGTTATTTTCTCTGTTTTGCAATTTAGACATATAGACATTTTAGTGTTAATGTTCCTTTCTATTTACAAGTAGCCCCTTGTAAATAGCAATGACACTAGTAATATAAAATATTTACCATGCTTCCTCAGCTTGAGAAGTCGTATCAGAAACCAAGGATTTTCTAAGAGTAGATTAGATGTGCAACCATGCCAATAGTATGATAACGTACACGTACTATTGCTACTATATTACGAGCCTATATATATAACGTCTATTCATATCCTTAATATAATTAGTGGAACTTGTAAATCATTAATATGTTTTGATCATACATTGTTTCGAGGCGTCGAATTACTTCATTGCAGTGTCTTCGTTTAAGACATTGAGTTTTCGTAAGTTTTTTTAAAACCTGATAAACAGTGTACGTTTATTTTATTTCCTATGTCTGTGGACGAATGCCAAGTTCTGAGCTCAATGTTACTTTTCCTGTTTTCAACTAATGCTCCGTAATGACAGATTTATGACTGGCTCTTCGACTCATAGTCGTAGATCGTTTTTAGTATTCAGTCGCGACGATTTCTTTCAAAAGTGTTTAGATAATATCTCCGTGACCTTTAAACTTTCATGTTCAGCTTTATGACACTTAAGAAAAAAAAAACAAACAAACAAAAAAAAAAACATCGGGCCTACATATTCCGTTCGTTATTTTCTAAAGTGAGTCACTCTGTGTTTATTTCTAGTAGATTGCTTGTTGTTGAAATAAATAAAAAATTCGATATTGTTGGCATCAGCAAACGACGGCTGGTATTACTTTTGTCGAGATGATAACAAAGTTTTTTTTAATATATTATAATGGAAATTATATAAAGTATTAGTAAATTTGAAATTTAAAAGTAATATGAATAAAGTGTTTTTATGCTTTCGAATGTGTTGGTGGTGTATTTTAGGTCCGGATCACTAGAAATGATCTGATTACACACATGTAAACAGCTATGAGTAAAATAGTATTAATTCTATCTGGAAAAATCAGTGATTTTCAAATTCGTGTCAATGCAATATACACTCGCCAACAAAAGAATTATTTAGATTATATATATATATATATATATATATATATATATATATATATATATATATATATATATATGTCCATTTGTCAAACAAAATATATGCTCTATATTTTCTTTCTCGCTTTCTCATCAATAAAATCATGATTAACACTATTTGGAGCAGAACTGTGCAGCAAATAAAATAGAGACAAAAACCGTAACATTGAATAAATACTAGTTTTAACAGTACGTAATTTATTAACTAGCTACTCAATTTGAGACACTTTGATTATTACATAGTGCAACGTATATTGTGAGCAACGTTGCGTTTTTTTCGCTATACAGCCAACTGTTGTTGCAATAGAAAGGTTTATTTGCTGAATTATTGCAACAATATTGTATGAGATTTATCAGATATCTAGTTTATTCTGAGCACATGAAAATAAACGGAATGTTGAATTTCAAACCCCATAGCAAGAGCCACGCTATGATAAATATTTTAAAATTGGTTCTAAGCACTATTTAATGAATAACGAAAACTGTAAAACTTGAAATAGCGAATTTGGTAACCAATGGATATTCTTTAATGATACTGGTTACCTCAAAAAAAGATAGATGATCAGATAGTTGAACATTTTACGTCGTTGGTTTTGGGGAGAAGGTAGATATCTATAAATGTCTATATTACCTGCCAAATGTATTTTCAAGTTGTAGAGTATATTCGGTTTTAGAATTCGATTTTGTCCGGTACCAAGCCACCTAGGATATCATGAGAACAATAAAATAATGTTAAAAATCAACACCAAGGAAAAGTAAATAAAATGTGTAACGGAATCCAATAATAAAAATTTTCGAATCTACATTATTTTCATTGTTGTCCTTATCTTCATTGCAATGTTTACGACGTTCTCAATAATCCAGTTGTTACAAGTGTGGATTAATTTCAGTGATGTCTATGTTCAATACTTGCCTGCAGCAATTGTGAACAAATAATTTAGAAGTTTTTGGTAACAGAAAATAACTACATGGCATCTGGAAAATAAATCGCACATGGAATGAAAATAATATAACACAATGATAGAAATGAAGGTTTCAGTTTGAAAATTTTAACACTTGAAGGAAGCCGTAGTGTACAACTGCCGAAACGTCGTAAAGAACATTTACTAATTTGTTGCTGACGGAAACAGCTCCCCAAATGTTGGCTCAGGTGTGATCTTTAAAATGAAAATATATATAGTGAAATTACGGGACTCAGATTAATTCGAAATGTTACTGAGATAACATCTCAGAAATAGTCGTTAAGGTACACCTGGCGATATAATTGAAAAGGGAGCAAGGGAATATCAGGAATTTATAATTAAGCTCGAAACTTTCAACAGATTCGATGGAAACAAATGAATATCTGAATAACATATTATGTTGGGTTGTAATTAATTCCTATCTTGAAAACAATTTGTAATACCTAGTAGGACATCTTTATTACTACTGCTCTCTGGCAGTTAATAATACTTATCGAAACAACTAACATACGATAGTTTGTAACAGTCAGTGTATACATCAGGAAAAATATTCTAGACAAATCTCAACATTTCCTCTCCATGCAATAAAATTAATGTTGTACGTGTATTAGAAATTTAGAATAAAAAAAAAACAAATATTAAATGCACATTTATAAATCCATTTATAGTTTTTCCTTAAAATTTTGTTGGACGCTCATCAATAAAAATATTTTTCTCTATTAAAACTTAAGAGCGCATTATGTAAGAACATAAAAGGAAAGAAAAATTGTAACGGGGATTGTATGTTTTAATTTTTAAGCCATAAGTGCTAAACTTTAAACTTAGTAGCTTTAACGATTGTTGCGATATGTTTTGAAGCTGAAACGTACTCTGATGAATTATAAGATTTTGTGAAAACATTTTCTATGTAAAATCAACCGTAAGCAATATGTATGCACTGCCTATTTATTAACTATGAGTCACTGCATATAGTGGTGAGTATTTAATTTAATGACATAGTGAGGCATGTAAATTGTCGGCAATTAATAATCTTAATTTTTATCATTCATGTTATTTGTTATTTTGTCGCCTGCGTAATATAATACAGATATTTGTAAACATCTGTGAGTAAAAGAACGCCATGACGCAATGTACTCCGCTCTACTGCTTGGTATTAGTGACAGAAGCTCTAATACGAATATTTCCAAGCGTTTTGGTGATAAACTGAGAAAACTACAGAGAATTTGGAAAGATTTGGTTGATCTAATTGTGATGAGGAAGCTACGGCAGCTCTGAAAACTCACTCTGATCATTTTGATAAGAAAAGAAGTACCGAGATTGTTGACGAGCTCCTCAGATTCAACATGCAGATCTGCATCAAGTTTCTTAACATAGGTCAAGAGAGTAACATCAGAAAAAAAAATTATATCTGGCAATAGCACTCTGCATCACGCCACACAAGCATGAGAACCCAGTCATGGTTGTCTTAAAAATTCAGCGACAAACTAACCCCGTAAATCTGGCCATATAACTGTCCTTACTGCAACCTCCTTGATTATTATTATGCTTGGAGTACAGTTTAGCGGAAGACTCCTTAAAACCAAAGATAAACTGAAGGCAAGGATAATGGAAATCATCACTTACTTAAACAAGCCGAACACTCTGAGAAAAGTTGTTAAATCCAGTGTGAATTTCATTTAGTGAAAGTAGTCTTTAGTTTTTCAAGAATTTTTTCGTGTAATTATGTTAAGAAACCCTGTGCCTGGCTAATTAATGAAACTACAACTTTTAGGCAAAATTCAACTTTACTCATCAATTTAGTCACCTCCTAGTTTATTACATTGATTCCAACGCTTCTCTAACCGCTACATGCCTGATTAGTAAAATGATTTGTCTTAGGTTTCAAAATACACCTGAGTTTCAGATATCTCTTCTTCAATAGAGCCGAGAATTCTTTTAATATCTGCAAACAGCCAGCATTCGGTGGGGGGGGACAGATCTGGAGAATAGGGTAGGTGTGGAAGCATTCATGCAGTTTTGCCATCGTTACGATCGACTTCTTACACGGTGCGTTGTCTTGGTGAAAGATCACTTTTTTCTACATTTGAAACCGTTTTCTGGTAATTTCTTCCTTCAAACGCACTAATAAAGCTATATAATATTTTCTATTGCTGTTTCTTCCTTTCTCAACGTAATCGATTAGAACCTAGACTGAAGTGGTGGATCTATGTATTATCCATTGTCACATATTTACTCAAAAATCTTTCTTGTTGCATTGAAATAGTTGCAAACTTTGCTCTGCATTCGTTGACGCGTTGTTGTCTTTGATCGACTGTAATCAAATGCGGCACAAAGTTTGAACACAGCAATCTCAGTGATAAATATTCCTGTAAAATACACCGCCTACTGACATGTTCAACTCTTCTGCTATCTCACAGATCCTTAATTTACGTTCAGCCAAAACAAATTTATGTTTTTTTTTTGTGTGTTTTTTTCTGGGATAAATTCGGATTTAGAGCGACCTGAAAATTCAGTACAATTTGGGTTTGTATGACCGCGTTTAAAATCAGCATACCACATCTTACCCGTTGTTTCCGATGAAGTAGTGTCTGAATAACACTTATCAATCCATCGCTTTGCACGAACAGTATTTTTCCCATCAGTAACTAATGTTTTATCATTCAGATTTTCAATTGTTTTGAAAATGTGCAACAGTAGCTTCTCCCAAATAAATGTAAATTTTAAGCTAATAATCCGATTAGGCTCAAAATTTATCACGTGCCATTTGAAGGTTAGTATTTAATGAAAATTTTATAGGTTTTTTAAAAGTGGTGACATCTATGCGTAAAGGTCTGGATTTATTGAGTGATGTGTTATATCTGCTAAAGTAGGAAGCTAATGCTATTTTCATAATTGCTTAATTTAAACGAGAAATAATCCATCAGTTCCTTTTTTAATATTAATTTTGATAAAATATAAGGGAAATCTTTTATGACACCCCAAATATATTTGAAAAAATTTTCATCGCTTTGAATCAGTGAAGTTGATCCTATCAAAAAGTCTTTGTCATTTGAAAGAGGAAGGTTTTCTTCGATTAAAGAGAATTTATAAATCAAGATTAGATTTCTAATGTTATACTATACTCCGTCCTGTGTTTTATATGAAGAAATAAAATTCCTTTAAAAAAAGTTATGGCTGAATCATATTAAACTACATTTTAAAAGACATCATATATTTAAAATTTTCTTTCGTAAGCTTTTGCAGCGATAATTTAATAACAATATAATATGAGATTTTTACTATCCATGTAAATTTGACAGGAAAAAATATCCGGTAAATTGATCACTTTGCGGGACGTAACAAGTGTACATTTTTAATTATGATGATTTTCTAAATCTTCATTAGATGAGGTACAAGGGCAAAAGCATAGGTCACCTAATGTCAATCTAATTCATTATTCAGTCGTATATGATATAGCAATAGCAATTTTATAATTGCACTACGTTGAGGTATAATACGTTTATTAAAAATTACGAAGTGTATATAATTAAAGAATATTATCCCGTTAATCTCTTCATTGTCAGTTAAGTTTTTATTTAAATTTAGAAAAGCGGTTATTGCACTTTACTGATACAGTAGAGCGTCATCAAGTAGGAATACTACTTGTCAATGTTGGCATCAATTTCAGTTTCATCATCGATGCCAACTACATTTGTAAGAATTCCCTGCGTGCAGAGTTTTGAGTTTCTCATTGTCAATTTTAATAAATATTTTCTGTTTGTAGGAAAAATGATTATCATCTTTTGTAATACATTTAAGCAATTGTCTATATTTCTGAGATTCGGTATTGTAATAACTTACATTATTTATATTTTTGAATTCTCAGAGGGGAAAGCAAAAATTTGAGAGTTGAGTTATATGAAGATAACTACAGCTAAGACACCTAAAAGATGCCTGACTCTTTGAACTAGAATAATCTACATCGGTGACCGAAATATATAGTTGAAGAACTGAAGAAGGATGGAGAGTAAAACGTTCGAAATAACTTGAATATTGATACAAAATGAAGACAACATTCCGTACAATGTAAATAATGGGAATATTTTTTGTGTTATTATGATTCGACTGTCCAGATATACAAATAACGTAAAATATAATTTTCACTCACCTGAAATTAATGTAGTGCTTGCATTTAGGTGTGTAATACGTCGAAAATAAAAAGCGGTACAATATACTGACATCAGACAAGTAGAAATTCTTTTACAATAAAGCCATATGATCTTGAAGTATTGAAGGATGTGACGATCTCATCTCAGTTATTAATTCACACTTCGTTTGTCTAGAAAAATATGACACATATCTTAACTGAAGATAGGCGATGATGTTTCCTCAAATATTCTACGTATTATTACCCACAAACTAACATTTTTTGACCGAATATAGTGGTGTGATCTCCCGTTAACTCCTTTTATTTTTCAATTCATAGGTATCTTTCAACATGATTGTTTTCCATCAAAGCTAAGGAGCACATGTTACCTTATTATATACTCATTTGATCGAAGATGAGATGGCCTGATGTCTTCAATTAGGATTTAATAGGAATATAAGTGCAACCCGCATTAAACGAGGATATTTCTCTTATATGTTTCGTAGTATAACACTGACAGGACAAAAAACCTGCTCCTCAACAGGATGCATAAAATCCAAGGAAGGAACAATCATATTTGAGAAAGAGGAAATACTCCAGCGATGGTAAGAATATATAAAGGATCTCTTTTGCGACAAGAGAGAACAACCGAAAATACACAAGGAGATGGATGGACCGGAAATACTGAAATCTGAAGTGGAAGCTGCAATGGCCAAAATGAACATAAACAAAGCACCTGGTCCAGATGGCATAGTGATTGAGTTGCTGACAGCCTTAGAAGAATATGGCATAGAAAAAATTACTGACATAATAAACGAAATTTATAGCAGCGGAATAATACCAGACGACCTATGCAAGTCGATATTTATAGCGCTGCCGAAGAAATCTGGTGCAAACGAGTGCGAACTACACAGAACTATCAGCTTAATGAGTCACATTACAAAACTGATTGTCAGAATCCTGATGAATAGAGCGAGAAGCAGAATCAGGCCAGAGATAGGACAGGAACAGTGCGGTTTCGTCATAGACACAGGAATAAGGAACGTCATATTCATGATTAGGATGCTCTCTGAAAGGGCATTGCAAATGAAAAAGACTTGTACCTATGCTTCATCGACTACGCGAAAGTATTTGACAAAATACGACACAAAGAATTGATGGAGATGCTAGGCAGCCTAGACATTTTTGGGCAAGACATAAGAATAATCAATAATCTCTACTGGCAGCAAACGGCCTGCATACGGACAGGTAAGACCTCAGTAGATACACAAAGATAGAAAAAGGCGTAAGACAAGGATGTGTCTTTTCACCGGATTTGTTCAATCTATACAGAGAGAATATTTTGAGGACCCTAGATGACACGCCATGATTTGTTATTGGAGGCCACAACCTGAAAAACATAAGGTATGCGGACGATACAGTGCTGATTGCGGACACGGAAAGGAAACTACAAGACCTCATACAGAAAGTAGCAGTGGAGAGTGACAAGAAGGGACTACAAATAAACTTTAAGAAAACTGAGTGCATGGTCATCAGCAAAAGATACAACCCAAAATGCCAAATACAGGTGGGGGATAACAGAATCAAGCAAGTACAAAGATTTAAGTATCTAGGAAGTGTTCTGACAGAAGATGGAAAGTGCGACACAGAAATCCGAAGGCGAATTGACATGGCAAAGGTCGCGTTCCAGAAAATGAGCAAAATACTAACACACAGGAAAATCTCAATAGAAACGAAGAAAAAAAGGTAGGCTGTTACGTGATGTATGAGAACAAAACTGGAGGCGGACGAAATGTGGTTCTACAGAAGGATGCTACGGATATCGTGAACTGAGCATGCATGCAACGATGAGGTGTTGGAAAGAATGGCAACAAAAAGGAAATTGATGCTAAGCATCAGGAAGAGACAACTGAAGTTCCTGGGGCATGCAATGAGGTAAGAGAACCTGGAGAACCTGATACTGACTGGTCAGATAGAAGGAAGGAGAGACAGAGGAAGGCAGCGGATAACATATTTGCAGGGTCTGATCAGGTGGATGACGGAACGGGGCTTGCCAGTATCAACAGGCTCAAACATGCTAAGAGCCACAAGAGATAGGGAGACGTGGAGAACCATGATCGCCTACGTCCTGAAGGGACAGGGCACATAGAAGAAGAAGTATAACATTTTGTGTGTGTACTACATTGTTTCATTTTCCTGTAGTCTTTTTTTATATAAACTGTCGATTACACGACAGTCACTCAGTCATACGCGTTACCCGCTTGGGTGATCATATCTTGAATAGACATGATTTACTGGGCAGAAGGTTTTTACGTAGTACATTGTCTTTACTTTATGCGGTAGACTTGTTACCGACCAGCGCTGTAAAATTTAAACTGTCCTCCTATTTAATCCATAGCTAGAGGTTGTAGTTTCGGATTAATATCCGTGTACCGATTCCACGTAACGATGTATAAAAGGGAATATATTTCAGAAAAATAAATATAATTCGTGACTGTGAGCCTTAAAAATTTTATACTCAAGCTACGATGGATTTTTACTGAACAACTTTTTAAGTTTTGGTCACTGGTTCTGCAGTTTGGGGTTGGGTTATCGTTATAAATAGGCAAATTGAAATGGATTGAATGTAGTTCAGTTTTTGGCTTAACTAGTTTCTTATTTGTTTGGTTTCAATATTGTTTTTTGTAATGTATGACATCGTTTTTTCCCAATAATTAATCTCAAGAATTATGCATTCTGGTGCCATTATATTTCTTGCTAAAAACATATGTCATATTACAAAGAAAAGTGCCGGATATCGTCAAGTAACACTATCGCTCTGTGAAACGCTATCAGGCACACTCAATTTTACCAAGTCGATCTTTAAGATTATGAGATAATCCAATCTGATCGGCATAGAATCCATTTCTTTTATTTGATCATCAGATTTTCTTTAGATTGTTTCGAATCAACTGTATAGCGAAATATCTACTCAAAACGCAAGGAAGGATAAACGGAGATATATCATTGATTCATTTCCGCATGAACAAGTCAAATTTTCATACGCTGCCTATGCCAGATATTAACAAAGAATATTTAAGCTTTTTTTTCTGAGTGGCATTACAAACAACATGTTAGATTTCCCAACAGTTTACTATTACAACAATATTTGTATTCAACAAGTTTATGGTTTTGTATCAATAGTAATTCCATTTTAGCCGAAAAAATTGCAGTGAAATAATTTTATTAAAAGTATAGTTATCATTATCGATTTAAAATTCAAATTTTTAAAATTCATATTTTTGAAACATACATTAAATTCTTCTATATGTCTTTTATTTCTTCCATTTTTTCTTTCTTTTTTTCTTTCTTTCTTTATCGCAAGGAAACCAAGTGCATTCAGCAAGTAAACCAAGTATGTCAGTTCTATTTTCACGCGAAAAACACGGAATTGTCGAATAATTGTGTTGTTCTGGCATGGAGTAATCATGCAAACTTCCTAATGAACAAAATAAAATCAAAGAGTTGGAAAAACGATATTAGATTTATTTTACTACCATCCTAAATAATTTCGTTATACAATAATGACCTTACGCGGCATTTTAAGCGAATTTTTGTCCGTAGGTATTTAGTCCAAACCTTACTAACAGGCATATACTTGTCGTCACTGTATGACTAATTATCTTTATCTATGTATTTCATTTTTACATTTCTTTCCTCCAAAATTCGTGTCGATTCTCGTTTACATTCCTTTTTTTTCAGACTACTCCAAGTATTTGTTTTTAATTTTCTATTAATATATCAATTTCTCGAAAATTCAAATAATAGAGTGGTTTCTGTGCTTCTTAGATACAGAGAGCTGTATAGGTGATAGTCTATTTACAAGCATATCCAATGTTGAGAGGTATGTCAATAGATAGATAGAAAGGAATATTAAAATTAGAGGTTGAAGGAATAAACTTCTTGAGAATTTTACAGCATTCTAACTGCATTATAAAGGTAAACTCAACAAAAGGATGCATCGGCTTTTTGATCAATCGTTGATTAATTATGGTCAGAAAGACTGACAGTAGAAACAGCATCAATAAACCAATTCAAATTAGTTGAATTATGTAGAGTTTAGTTGGTGTTGCGAACACTAGTACTGGCTTATATATACAATGTTAGATCGAAATTACTTGAGAAATGGGCTATTTCAAAAATGCATTTGTTAATATTATAACGGTAAGAACCTGTCTCGAAGTCATAAATAATACTGACTTGTAAATATATCTTTTGATTTTAGATGTTTCGAACAATATATTGATATTATAATGTAGTGCGCACTTTTTCTGATTTGACGTGTGCAGATCTAATGGAGATAGTAGAGGGAGAAGAATGTAAAACAAAATCACCATCAATAATTAATCTTTAGTTACCCTGACGGATACAACCTCCATGAATTCAAATGCAAAATCAGTTCCTATCACTTATCCATTCAACTCCAGCCCTTTCTATATCACCCCGTGTATTTTTTTCTCTTTCTTTGTTTATACCTTCGCAACTGGCTTCACTCCTGTGATCACATAATTCTCTTGCCCTTTTTCTTTCACCCCCTGTAACTGGTTCGTCATTGACTTCACTCTCCTTCTGCCTAAAACATTAACTTTCTTAAGTAGCCCTCTTCACATAAGTAGCCGAACAGCCCTGATTAATGTGAAATGATTAAAAAATATGTCACTTTCCTTTTTGTATTTTTCATGGAAAATTATTTGAAACTGAATTTGAGTGATGTACGTTTTGCAACAAGGCTACGAAAGGTAAACTTCTAAAATGTTTCTAGTGTTCAGCAGAGCAACTGAGGTAAAAGCGTTCAAAATAAGAAAGATTGTCTAAAGAATTTACCATATAATAACAACAACAGCTTATCTCAATAGTTCATCTGTAATATTTCCAATCTTAACTTATTAACATCATTATTACCTTTAAATAAAACTTGTCACTTAGTAGGTTTTATGCTTTCCTAACATCAGAATTATTTTTATCTCGATCGATAAAAAAAAGACATACACATTAATATTTCAAAGTAATTTTTGCAAATGAAAATATAAATCAATTATCAAGACATCATTTTTAAGATTTATTCGAAAGACAGTACAAGAGAAAAGTACAGTTTTTAAAATATATAGTCTGCTCAATTTTAATAAGTGAACATAATGATACGTCTATCCTTCAGATAAGAATTCGCGTGCTTTTTAATATAAAAACTGTGGTTAAAAAATTTGGGCTAATTTAATATTTCCATTCCAACAAGTAAGTTATTTTAAATAGGTACACTTCATATGAGAAAATGAAAGAATTAACAGATTATCGATATATATATATATATATATATATATATATATATATATATATATATAAAGAGAGAGAGAGAGAGAGAGAGAGAGAGAGGTTGATGAAAGACACTGCGCTTTCTTGTGTTAACTCTCCCAACAGACCTCAAGTGAAATGACTATATGGAATCCATATATAAATCAGTTGCTTAGAATGTTGGTTCTCTGTGTAGGACAAGGAAGTTTCCTTCCTAAACCATCCGCCCGTGCATTAAACACTGCTGCCATACACTCCCGATCAAAAATTTGAGACCACTTAAAAATCTTTAAAAAGAATTTTTTTTTTACGGATAGATTTTAAACTTCTCCCGTTTAAGGTTACCAATACTACAATCTAAAAGGTTATGGAAACAAAAAGCTACATTCCAAACAATTTACATTTTTATAGAATAAGGCGATTTACACATGATCAAAATTATAAGACCAGGGGTATAAATTGTTAGATCTATGGTAATTCCAATGTTTTTAGTTCAGTTAGAGATTAGCAATTACTGCATAAATGTGTTACCATGCATAAAGCAAGCAAACTTACCGACGTTGCGCGTTCTCGAATTCTAGAATTCCATAATCAAGGTTTGTCATTGTGGGCGTTCGCAGCTAAGGTAAATCGCAGTAAACTGTGATTTGCAACTTTCTAAAGAACAGTGAGAATTATGGAAAAGCAAAATCCTCTGGTAGGCCCAAAAAATTTCTCCTGCATTGAGTAGGAGAATAAGACGGGTTGTTATGAAAGACGGGGGACTTTCTTCTACTCAAATTAAGGCAGTCACAGAAGCTGATTGCAGTCCCGTAAACCATCAGACGACACTTACGACAAAAAGGCATGGTAAATAAAAAGCATAAACAAATTCCTCGGCTGATTCCACGTCACAAGGTGCACGCTTAAAGTTTGGTCGTTAATACCAAACATGGGACGTTGAGAAGTGGAAGAAAATCCTGTTTTCTGTTGAGAAAAAATTCAATCTAGATGGTCCTGATGGCTTCCAACGATATTGGCATAACAAAAACATGCCTCCTGAAATTTTTTCCACACGTCATAGTGGTGGAGGGTCCCTAATGATATGGGGTGCCTTTTCTTACATAAGGACGATGATGCTCCGGGTGGTGCATGGTCGTCAGACAGTGGCTGGTTATGTTAGCCTGCTACAAAAAGCATCTTTGATGACGGAGGGCTATCGTTTGTGTGGGCATAGATGGTTATTCCAACAGGATGATGCTGCATTCCACGCTGCAAACGGACATTGACCTTTCTACAAGAAAATGGTGCTCATCTCTTAGGACATCCTGCATGCTCACCAGACTTGAACCCAATTGAAAATGTTTGAGAATAGATGACAAGAGATGTTTATCGAAATGGCAAACAATATTCAACAAAAAATGAATTTCGTGAAGCCATCTTCAGAAGCTGGAGCAACATCCGCCGCACCTTAATGGAAACGCTTATTTCTAGCATGCCCGACAGAATTTTTGAAGTCATCAAAAGCAGTGGAGGTAGAACTCATTATAATATTTGGTTCTTGAATGTTTTCATACACTTTTTTTACAATTTCGTAGAATTTTTGTCTCTGGGCAATTTTGATCATGTGTAAATTGCCTCATTTTATAAAAATGTAAATTTGTAAATAAAATGTTTGGAATGTAGCTTTTTGTTTCCATAAGCTTTTAGATTGTAATATTGGTAACCTTAAGTGGGAGTAGTTTAAAATCTGTCCGTTAAAAAAAAAACATTTTTAAAGATTTTTAAGTTGTCTTAAATTTTTGATCTGGTTGATTGCCTCTGCTACCACCTGGGTTTTCTTGATAAAATCTAACGAAGAATCTGTAAAGTGATTGATTCTGAATTAACACCTCTGATACAGTCACTTTCTCAGCGGCTCAACGTGGCTTCCCTTTGTCTCTTCTACAAATATTTTCACTTCTTCTGCTCCGATGAACTTGGCTTTCTGGTGCCTCTTATGTATGAATTTAATCAAATAACAAGATCAGCAACTAGGTCCCACTTTTTTTACTGTAAAACCAATCAAATGTAAACGCACATTCTTCTCCACCACCTTATTTTCTCGCACTTTCCGCCTTTTGAATTCCCTTCCGTTTTCTTGCTTTCCTGACACCTACAATCTCCAGGAATTTAAATGTAAAGTGAATAGTCATCTCGTAACTCACTGACCTACATCTTCTCTTTCATGCCCCTTTCAACGTCCACTCTAGTCTCATCAGTATTGTCATGTCATCCTTCTATTGCCCACTTTCTGACACCCCTTGTAACTTGTCACTCTTTCTCATAACTTTCTTCCTATGTAACTCCCTGAGCACCAGTTGTAGTAAACTGCACTGCTTGTGGATTATTAAAAACAAAAAGAGATAGATATTTCATTGAATAGCGCTGGTAAGAATGATTTAATCGTTCTGTTTTTGTATTTTTCTTGGTTTTCTAAATTTCAAGAATATATAAATTGACCATGTTTTTTTCTTGTTTTGTTCTGGTCGCTTTCAGTGATTTCACCATTCTTCACTATTTGGTATTCGGTTGTTTATTGCTAGTGTGCTGTGTAACATAGTTTATACAATTTGAAGATTCTCATGGAATAGTGATTTTTTAGCAGTTACGTGCCGTGCGCGGCAAAGTGAACCTGAGATTCACTTCTGTCTCGAGAAAACGCTTAGCATGCCATCTACGCTCTTGAACTGTGTCAGATTGATAAAGAGGGGACGTCGTTTAACCAATAGAGTCTCCATGATCTTCGGTTTTCTGCGTTTTTGACGGCTCTGTAATAAGATAAAAATCAGTAAAAATTTTATATTCTCTCCCTCTTCAAACAATTTGATGTATTTTCATCCTCTGGTGATAAAGCTGAATGCTTTGTCCAAAAGTTCTCCTAAGACACCAATCTTGTTTCATCCTGTCGAACTTCATACTTTAACATGAATCTCTGTTAGGTGACATGCATATAGCTTCTTACAGGTAGTCTGAAATCATTTCTAACCTACATACCTGCAAAGAATGTGAACCTGTTGGTATTTCTGTAATAATCAGTCATATAAGGGCAACCGACTTGGCTCCTGTTCACTCTAAACTGTATATTCAATGCCTTGCTACCTCCTTATTTCCTTCCTACTGAAATCATCATCTGTTGTTCTAGCTTTCCTTAAACATCAGCCAGTATGTACTTCTTTCTGGAAAACTTCTAGAAGCCTTAATCAATTCTGAATTGATTCGTCAAAAATCATCAAAAGATATTTTTCTCAGACAAATCAATCAATTACGCTAGAATAAATTATGTTTGGAAGAATAAAGCATTGGATTAAGTCAGCGGTAATATTTTAAAATAATTCATAAATTAATCGAGACTGTTATTATTTCTGTTTATGAAATAGCATGTTGTAGGAAATGGCTTTGTTCTTTTCAGCAGAGATGTTTCTCTCAAATGAATTACGCACAAAAGACATTTCTTTGAGATTAGGACAACTACTTGGATAATAACATTTCAAAAAGTCCAATTATTGGAATCGGCTTATTTAATTTTCTCTATTGAAAATAAGAAAACAATATATAAGATATACGTCTAATATTTTGGTCTTAATTTATTCTGTTAATAAATTTAGTATGAATATTATTTTGATTGAACATAAATGTCTTGAATTTAATCTTGATACATAGTGACATGCAAACAAAAACATAGCTCCTAATTTCAGTATTTCGAAATATTTTCTCGGAAATTGTGCTGCGTTAGCGCTAATACCATCGAGTTTTGTGAGGATTGCAGTAGCGTCTTCTACAAGAAAAATGTTATGGATAAATTGAAACGATAACGTGAAAAGTATTCTTTAGTCGTTATAACATATAGCCATTATCATCTATGTCACGTAAAACTAGAAATATTCGTATATCTTTTAGCTTTTCGCTGTTTATCGACTGTGCTAACTCTCCCAACTAAATGTCCTGCCTTCCATCATCGAGAAGTCCTCAGATATGTGGCACGCTACCTTACTCATAATGAATGCGATAGATAGTCATGACAAGTACTATATTATCCAAGCCGTCATTACTTGTTAAGTTTCTATGTATCTCACCTGACGAATCCCAATTTTTGAATATATTTTTTTATATACCGGCTCTTTACAGAACGTAGGTGAACATGATCCTCTACATCTTCCTGTTCTTTAAGCATTTTTGTCCTTCTCTTCTACCAAATATTGTTTATTCTAATCATCCGTTTATCAACCCATCAAATATATTATGAGCTGCTTTCCTCTGTTTTTCTTTTTTCCTAATCTGTCATCTGAGTATCACATTTGCTAAGCCCTCCTTACTCATTACCTGGTCCTGCAATTTCAGCTGATTCTTCCTGATGTTAGGCGTAAGTTACCTTTGTGTTTCAATATCTAAAATCTCGCCATTGCTCATATGTTCTGTCCATGGTATCTTCAGTATTTTTCTGTAGACGACATTTTTTACTAAAAGAAAATTCTTCATCTTTGAGAAGATAGCCAAGAATTCCCTGCTATTTAGCAGGACACACACACCATACACACACACACATACACATAAACAAACACACACATATATTTTTTTAATTATTTCATCCCGAGCAAGGCGGAAATGCCACTGATGCAGGGGGCTACATAACTGTAAAAAGATTAATTAGAAAAGAGTGAGAAGTACAAACTAGTTAGAAAGAAGCAACAGAAAGCTGAGAAAGCTATTCATTTGATTCTTAGTATCCTTCGACAGAAGCATATTTATGTTGCCTTCAGTTTTCTTTTCATCTGCGCGGAAATAGTCAAGCATTCACTGTCATAATGCTCTAAAATCTTTCTTACCATCACGAAATGTTATGCCTGCATTTGTGCAGATTTAGATTTGTATTCCTAATATTATGCCGATGTCTCCATTTGTGAATTAAATCCAATGTTATGCAGATACTTTCTTTAGAAAGAGATAATCGTTTGTAATATATTTGATATTCTCGAAATTTATGCCTCAAAAATTCAATGTCAGATGTCTAGAAACCATTCCTCTTTTATATGATATATTAATGCAACTTGTGAGCATGTATCTTATTCACATTTCCTTATTTGGACACTACAACACGATTAGCGTTCCAATATAATAGACTCTGTTTTATTAACATAGAATTTCCTGTTTGTTAAACATGACATATATTATTGCTTTTCTCAATGTGTCCAAATTCGCGGATACCATTCCAATTTTCACTAGCATGAATGTTGACATAATGACAGGTAAGGTAGTAGATTACAAAACGTGTTTGAAGTCGGTTCAGTGAATAAATGAGTCATAAGACGTAAATGTTCATTGACACAAGTAATTCGAAATCAGGAATGGGGAGCTGTTGGGATAGTTCCCACAAATCTTATGATGTTAGTTCCAGGTGTTTGATTTTAACAAAGGAAATGGAATTTCTGTTCACATACTAATTGAAAATATTTATATTACTTTCTCACTTGAGAAAACTAAAATACAGATATATGGTAAGTCATTTCTAACTAATGTCGGAAGAATTTTATTATTCTTTATTCAATCGGACTTGCCGTAAATTTCACATAATTAACGGGTACAATTTAGTACATTTTTACCAATCATATCACCCCTATGATATGGTTTAAGCGATACAGTTAAGATACGCTTATAAAATTATACGATACAGTTAAGATACGCTTATAAAATTATAATATGCATTTTTTTATTATGTAAATTATTAGGAAGTAAAATGCAAGGACCTCATATGTTTGCTTGCGTGGACGCGTGCAAAACAATATATCACTACTATTTTCCGCAAGTGAGTGCTGGATATCGGTGGTATAAATGTTATGATTGAATCAGACCACTTCACATGACATTATATTTAATCAGTTATCGGCACTCTCCCAATAAAACTTTTTACATTAAAATGCGTAAGATTCAAATGTATTTCCATTATTTATGCAACGTAAAAAATTTACAATTTCACATTAGTTGAAGTTTTGCACACGTCCGAGAAATCAATTCAGTGGATAGAAATAAAGTTAAACAGTGCATAATGATTGTTTGATAAACTAAGCTTCAGGCGGACATGCACATCTATCAAACCAAGAAAGATAGAGAAACTTATTTAATTCATCTCCATGTAACTGTCTGTATTCATCACTGAACTTTAACAATGAGTTTCAGCTTCAGTGCGTTAGAAACAACTGTGGCATCATTTTCAACACGTAGGTCCTAACGAAGAGAACATATGTACACTGAATGACCGGAAAAATGCTGAGTCACTACAAGATTGAAGGAGACCGTTTCTTTTAGTGCATTTTGACTGATGAGAAAAGAAATTGTCATCACAACAAACCGTAATCAAATGTAATTTTATGAAGAAGGAACATTGGCGATATTTTATTAAAAAACAAATAATCATAGCCAATAAGAAATTGTTGCAGTTTATCATTATGTATTGCAATACCATGATTCTATTGTATATATTTGAATCCAGAGAACCATTATATTAAATTTCATTGTTTTACTAATACAAATTACTAAATGTGCAGGAGAAAAACACTGGAGAAAACCACCCTTCGTTTGCAATATGACATCAGAGACTAAACTATTTTTGAAAAGCATAGATCACGTTGCAAATTCTGGAATGATAGTCTCACAACACCAACCGTATTTTTTGTTTAGGTACCAGACGTCATTCAGTCGTTTTTAATATGAAATTTGAAACATTAGACAGCATTTCGAAAACAGAATGCCATCATAACCATAGTGATAAAAAGAATCTCATCTTTTTGTGCAGCTTTGTACCAGAACAGCATGCATTAAAGCTGGCTCAACTGTAAAGTCATTAATAGAGAGTATGTAAATAGCTTTCTGTATATTGTAGTTTCGCTATCATGCCTTCTTGAAGTTTCAGTGGAACTAAACTGGATTCACAGTTTTCGGATAGTCCCATGAGTATTTATATATTTCTAATTAGCTCCTCGTTGTTACGAGGGTTAATTCCCTATGTCCTACGCCAGAGTTCAAAACAAAAGTTAAAAGTTTGTAAATAGACAACTATGTTTAGCAGACATAAGTTTTGCTTAATGGGCTGCTTATGAGATTTATATCCGTGCGTTGTCCAAACGCCTAAAATGTCTATTTCAGCTGTGCAATTACAGAATATATAAAATACGCTATATTAAGATTTATATACTAGGCATTTACTTAGATTATCTTACTTCTCGAAGACGAAAAGTTAAGATATAGAACATAACTATTTCTAAAAACATGCTGGTTAGAAAAAATATTACCACATTTAAAGACACCGTTTATTTGAGAGAATTATAGATTTCAACCGCAAAATAATGGTAGCCAAAGATGAGTGATTTATATAGATCGTGTCTCATATCCGTTCCTTAAGTTAAAGATCGGGTAATTATTTAATGTGAGAAGCTTTTAAAATCTACAATTCAGAAACATATGATGAAATAATTAATCAACTCGCTGATTGAATATGCCAGTATCTAACTTCCATAAATATGAACCATTTTTTGTAGTGCTAAAGATCACTTCATTCAAGCCATAAGAACCGCTTTAGTAGAGGGTTACTTAATATATATTGTGTGATATAATGAAAGAGGAGGTGGTGGGATGTTAAAACAATGAGAATAAGAGGAAAACAATTTGACTTGATGCTAAAGAAAATGGTTCTATATTTCATGAAAGTAGAGACGTAGGAATTTGTTTCATAAAGTAGCGGTTTTTGGTGAAATGCTGTTTGAGTAGAACTTTCTCATATTTGGTCATTAATTATTGGAAAATCTCAAGTAGGCGGCATGGCAAATGAACGTCTTGCCTTGTGCAGAGCTAAGTCCGCTCAACACTTGCGTCTTTGAGAAGCGTTTTATATTAAGTTATATCTACCACCACTGTATTGACGGAAAGAGTATTTTGTTCTATCTGTCGATTTTTTAGGAGGTATGTGAAGGATTTTTCTATTTTAGATTTTATTGGAATCATTAACATTTGCTGCATTATTTCTGCACTTCTATTTTATTAATGATTTTTTATGGATATGGTTTGTTTTCTCTCCTCTTTATATTTTCTTGTTTGGGCTGAAAACATACTTTAAGAAATGTTTCAATGATATTTTTTAATTAGTAAACTTTAACGAAATGTTAAAAATTGTAATTGAAAATGGTCAATAGAAGGTAGAGCCTCTACAACGTATGAAAAATAGCGAATTAAAATTAACCAGAAACATTTCAAGTTTCAAATTGAAACGAGGAATTCTTAAAACATGTTCAAATTTAATCGTGTTAACTTCGCAATTTACAACTTAAATGTTGAGAACTAATAATTTTTGGTTTATTTGTCACCGGTATGAGTGTAATACATATTGATACATACTGCAAAATTTATCTCCTTCGGCAGATATATATATATATATATGTGTGTGTGTGTGTGTGTGTGTGTGTGTGTGTGTGTGTGATGAAGTATGGGTTTAAGGTATGCGATTTTTATCTCCTTCTGCATATCTATGGCTTCTTGAGTATTCTCCATCCAACTTTTGGTCGGGTTTTTGTTCATTATTTACTTTCTATATATATATATATATATATATATATATATATATATATATATATATATATATATATAATAATAAAATCGACTCTGTACGTATTCAAATCTTAAAATGTTACACAAGTAATTTTTAAAGACCACGAATAACCAGCAGAATCTAACTCCGTTATTGTCCTCGGCTATAAAGCTTTGGACAAAGAAGGGAAAAAAAGAAAGCTGCGTAGCACCGACAATACATACAGTTCTTCACAGCAAAGAAATAAACCCTCCAACGGAACGAACCACAAAGAAAGAAAAGTGCTCGATACTAAACTAACCAAAAAGGGTTAACAAAGAGGCAGTCACGCAGAGCAAAAACACACGAAAAAAATCGCAAGATCGCCAAGACCTACCGCGGTTTCGCACAACGGCTCGTCAGGGCAAAGGCAAACCAAGGACTAATCAAATAAATAGACACCTATTAAAGACTAACCCATTTGGGGAAGGGGTTGTTTGAGTTGAGGAAAAAAAAAAAAAATTTGTGGGGGGGTTCACATTAAGGTCCGATACACTAAGCAAGAAACTTTATTTTGTGCATTCTACACTTATTTAATATTTCTGTTCTAGCGTTAATAAGTTTGTTGGCAGGTTCAAATTTAGCTATTGCTAGCTTCTCCTCGTCACATACCCTACAAAATTTATTGTTTTTATTATCGTTAGGGCACTTTTTTATTATTTCCCATTTCAGAATGGGGTCCTTTTTAATTTTGGCTTTTATTTCCCATACATAGGTAGATAATGCTGTGCTATGCTTATATTTCTCGTTTTTAAAAGAAGTTTTATGGTTGTAAAACCTAATTTTAAAATTATCATGTGTGGATCCTATGTATGTCTTGGGGCTTTTGTCATTTTCGTTAACATAAACTTTAACTTTATAAACTACGCTTGCCTGATTGCAATTACCTCTAATCGGGCAGTCCTTTTTAGTTCTACAATTACACTTATGTTTATTAACGTTATTATTACTAGGGACCTTAATATTATCTCTTAATTTACTTTTGTTGGTATTGTTAATGATTTTACCGATATTAGGTAAACAGGAATAGCTCAATTTAATAGTGTTCCTATTAAATATTTTTTTAAGTCTATTATCTGAATTGAAATGTTTATCTATTAACTTAAAAAACATTTTTCCTATTTTGGATTTGACTTCATTATTGTAGGGGGGGGTTGAACCATATAATTTTTCTTGATCTATTATTACGGGCTTTTTTGTTTGCACTTTGATCCGAAAATTCTAGCATTTCTTGGTGTCCACTTTTTTTTAACGCCATTTGATAAATTTTTTTGTGTTTTTCGAAAACTTCCCTATTAGACGAATTTGTGAAATAATTTATTTGGGAAATAAAAGCCAAAATTAAAAAGGACCCCATTCTGAAATGGGAAATAATAAAAAAGTGCCCTAACGATAATAAAAACAATAAATTTTGTAGGGTATGTGACGAGGAGAAGCTAGCAATAGCTAAATTTGAACCTGCCAACAAACTTATTAACGCTAGAACAGAAATATTAAATAAGTGTAGAATGCACAAAATAAAGTTTCTTGCTTAGTGTATCGGACCTTAATGTGACCCCCACCAAAATTTTTTGTTTTTCTTTTTTTTTTTTTTTTCCTCAACTCAAACAACCCCTTCCCCAAATGGGTTAGTCTTTAATAGGTGTCTATTTATTTGATTAGTCCTTGGTCTGCCATTGCCCTGACGAGCCGTTGTGCGAAACCGCGGTAGGTCTTGGCGATCTTGCGATTTTTTTCGTGTATATATATATATATATATGTATATATATATATTTAGTATATCGAGGCAGAAAGTAATTTTCTAGACATATGCTATTAAATATAAGAGACAATGAATGTCTATTATGTTTAATCATGAGCCGTTCTAAACGTCGTATTTTTGCTTTAATTTCAGTTGAAAATAAAGACAAAAATTCTCCAACATTTGGATAATTATTTATTAGTTTTCTTCTAAGCTTTCGGCTCACATGAGCCATCTTCAGAGAGGTAGTTTAAACTGAAATATTATAAAATCCACCATCACCGACGATTTTATTTTGTGTTGACATAAAACTCCGCTTGGCAACGGCAATAGTTACCAAAAATAATAAACGCAGTTCTTAATTTTGCGATTCGGTTTTATGACGTCACACCGCGGGATAGCGCGAAATGACAACAAAACTATCTAGTCAAATGCAATGTAATATGTTATTTCCTGTTTTAAAGTTGATTTTATTGAGTGTTGGTTGTTTTGATTTGATGTACATGGCCTCCAATATCTGTAGGTTCCTCTTACTGTGTGTATGAGTAACGATCACCGTATTGTTGACCAAAATCTGTCTGATATTACCTACATGTTTATGTTTTTCAGAGAAATGTTGTTTAATAGTACTCTGATCAGAAATATGACATGTAAGTCTACGGGAGAGCGTGGTTGTGGTAAAACCAATATATGTACTAGGTTTTTGAGTAGCATATGTCTAGAAAATTACTTGCTGCCTCGATATACTAAATTTAAGTTACATGATGCCGCAGCATTAAATGATCCCACCTCTAAGAAATTGCAATGGAACCTCATAAAACGTCAAATGCACACAGCCAAACAGGAATTACAAGAAATCAACACTGAAATTGTACACATCAAATAAATTTTACAGTCTTCTACCACAAGTGAAAAATTCAAGGAAATATTGGATTTATTATACAATACAACACAAAAGGAACATGAATCCCATAAACAAGTCATCCAAAAAAAGCTAAACAAATTATATAAAGGAAAAATACTCTTACCAAACATCAATGACAACTTCATTAACCTATCGGATTACCAACTTACTCCAGATGAAATAGAATTCCTTAATCTCGGACCAAATTTTCATGTCGCACAGAAACCTAATTCAATGTTTAAACAAATGGAAATTGAAGCTTTATACCAACAAATACTTCAACTCGAACAGGACAACCATATTACTACACAGGTAGGCTTAAAAGAATTACTCAAAGCTGAATCAATCAAACACCGTTACCATAAAAATCCTAATGATATTATAAATATGCCTCTCATAAAAGCAGCCACACATCTCAAAAATAACAAAAATATTGTTATCCGACGTGCCGATAAAACCAAAACTTTTGTTATTTTAAACAGACAGGAATATTACTCCAAATTACAGGCCATTCTCGACGATCACAACAAATTTAAAAAATTAACTTGTAATACCACAACCCAACTTAAAAAACATATTAATAAACTTATTACTGCAAACAATGCTGAAATAGGATCCTATAAACTTCAAAAGATTATAGATGATTATCAGCCCGGCTACATTTATGGAAATGTAAAAATCCATAAAAAAGATCATCCTCTCCGACCTATCATTTCTCAAATACCCACACCAATATATAACCTTTCCAAAACACTTAGCAAACTAATTACTCCCTATCTTCCTGGTAAATATGGCATTAACTCCACGGACGAATTTTTACAGATTCTCCATTCCGTAAAACCTAATAATCAAATGATTGCATCTTTGGATGTTCAAAACTTATTCACAAATGTTCCCGTCCAGGAAACAATTGACATCATTATCCGTGATGTATACAACCATGCTACTCTCCCATCAATCAATATTAAACCCACTATATTAAAAAAACTATTATTAGCATGCACCACACAAGTACCCTTTCACGATCCCTTAGGCAATATTTATACACAAATAGATGGTATTGCGATGGGATCTCCTTTAGGCCCCCTCTTTTCTAATTATTATATGGCAAATCTAGAAAATAAAATAGTTAATGACAACAATAAACCCTCTATATATGTAAGATATATAGATGACATCTTTGTTTTAGCTAAGAATATCGATCAAATTAAATATCTTAAAAACAAATTTGAAAGTCACTCCGTCCTCAAATTTACATTAGAACTTAATATTAATAACAAACTCCCATTCCTTGATGTATTCATTGATTCTAGCACACATAAAGTTACTACTTCTCTATATAGGAAACCAACTAGCATAAATTCGTGTCTTCTTAATTATAATAGTGAATGTCCCCAACGATATAAGTTAGCTGTTATAAAAAACTTACTTCAACGCACACAAATGATATCTTATTCAAAATCTATATTTTATAAAGAATTACACAACATTAAGCAAACACTAGTCAATAATGGATTTCCTAACTCCGTTATTGATCAACAAATTAAAATGTATCTCATCAAACTTAACAATAGCTCTAACAATAATGATAATATTAATAATAATGGTTTACATCAAAATAAACATAACACTGTTAACTTATACTATTGCAACCAAATATATAATAATTATAAACAAGATGAAAAAACACTCAAAAACATAATACGTAGAAATGTTAAACCAGTCGAAAGTAATAATAAAATTAAACTCAATATATATTATAAAAAGTTTAAAACAATTGACCTCATAGTCTATAATAACCCAACAGGCACTAAACTAAATTCTTTACAAAAAACCAATGTAGTGTACCAATTTACATGCCCATTCGGAGATAGCATCTCTGATACTACTCAAAAACCTAGTACATATATTGGTTTTACCACAACCACGCTCTCCCGTAGACTTACATGTCATATTTCTGATCAGAGTACTATTAAACAACATTTCTCTGAAAAACATAAACATGTAGGTAATATCAGACAGATTTTGGTCAACAATACGGTGATCCTTACTCATACACACAGTAAGAGGAACCTACAGATATTGGAGGCCATGTACATCAAATCAAAACAACCAACACTCAATAAAATCAACTTTAAAACAGGAAATAACATTGCATTTGACTAGATGGTTTTGTTGTCATTTCGCGCTATCCCGCGGTGTGACGTCATAAAACCGAATCGCAAACTTAAGAACTGCGTTTATTATTTTTGGTAACTATTGCCGTTGCCAAGCGGAGTTTTATGTCAACACAAAATAAAATCGTCGGTGATGGTGGATTTTATAATATTTCAGTTTAAACTACCTCTCTGAAGATGGCTCATGTGAGCCGAAAGCTTAGAAGAAAACTAATAAATAATTATCCAAATGTTGGAGAATTTTTGTCTTTATTTTCAACTGAAATTAAAGCAGAAATACGACGTTTAGAACGGCTCATGATTAAACATAATAGACATTCATTGTCTCTTATATTTAATAGCATATGTCTAGAATATATATATATATATATATATATATATATATATATATATATATATATATATATATATATGTGTGTGTGTGTGTGTGTGCGCGCGCGCACGAGCGTGTATGTGTGTGATGAAGTATAGGTTGAAGGTATGCTATTTTTATGGTCGAAAGGGGTCAATATCAAATACAAAGTTGCGTAAATATAAAATTGCACGTTGAAGTTCACATTCAGGGGCGACAATCATGCCAAGTGGACATTGACACAAACAGTCCGCTCAAAAATATATACGGCTTAAAACAAACCAAAAATATGCCCACTGCAACACAAAGACCTAGACTATTTTGAGAAAAACGTAACAAATAAGTAAGACCTGTATATATAGAAAAATGTTGAGCAAAACCATAAAAACAAAAGTACTGACGATTGAATTTAGCTTTAACAGACGGTCGCCTCTTTATCTTTTTTTGGAGTTCATTTAGTATTTATATACATGTATTTTTTCTGTAAGATTTTAGGTCATGAAAATATTTAAAATTGAATACATGTTTGACTGAAGATATCGTCTTTAACAGTTTTGCTTGTGACAAATTCATCCTGCTAATATTTATTTTGCATCTTGTTGCAATATAGCATCTGTCATTTTCTTGTTTTATATTTTTATCACAGGTGTCATGTATTTTATGTAAGAACCATTTCATTTGTTTCTAATTGATATAGTTAAAATAATCATTGTTTTAATTTTCCAAATCTGACAGGAAATATTTGGCTGAATTTTTGATTTGACGAAATCATTTTAATAACATAGCTAAATGAATGTTGTTTTGAATGGCAAAGGTTCTAGATCATTTTTCTATTAATACCAGAATACTCATAGAGTTATCCGTTGAGCTATATCATTTATAAATTTACTTTAACGAACTTTCCAATATCATCGATTTCAAATCGGTATCTGTCTATCTATCTATCTATCTATATATATATATATATATATATATATATATATAATATAAAATTGTCTATATTTTCGTATTTTTTACGAGCGCATTCAGCTAGTCTAGCTACATTCAAGACTGTTGTATTCATGAAGTGTTAGCATGTTCGATACAGGCAATTGATTTGTACTTGTTGAAACTGAGACCATTTTAGTCCTTGCTAATGTTCATTGAGTGAGGATATTTTGTTAGTAACGACATAGTTATCGGTCTTCTATTTTCTGTAATACAGTATAAGTATCACTCATTTTACAGGATTTATATCAGAAATACTGTGTTTATAATTTTTTGTCAAAGCAAATTTTTTCCTGCTTATAATAATTGTGGATTTGTTTGCAATGAAATATGTTGACGCGTTTTTGTTGGATTTTTTTTATTACTGTTGTCGTGTATTTTATTTAAGGATAATTTTATTTGTCTGAGATTGATGTATTTAATAAAATGTTTGTTGAGCAGTGTTGTTCTTATGTTTCAGTTTGTTTACGAATATTTTTTGTGGAAGGTAAATTTTAGTTTGCTCTATTTAAAATGTTTGTTATCACTGCTATTTAGTTTCTTTCCAGTAATCTCTGTACTAGTTTAGAATGCAAGAGTTCGTATGGGTGGGTTCTCTCTGCGTGTTATTCGGAAAACAAAATTGTGTTGTAAAGTTCATATTTATGTTGACTTAAAAACGGAAAATGATAGACTGCTGGAAAAGCGATATATATATGTATGTATATATATATATATATATATATATATATATATATATATATACATACATATATATATATATATATTGTGTAGGGGTAAATAATTAAAATATTAACTTAAATCACAAAGCCTATTTCGAACTCTGATATGAAATCCGTATATATTCCAACCATAATTTAGGGTAAGCTTTCAGATTGTTATTTAAAAAATCAGATATAAAGGTAACCCGTTAAAGAAATAATCCGCTTTCTGCCTTTATTCTTTTTACGAATGAGCCTGTGCAGTCAAAAATGATTGCAAAACATATATACGGATGTACCTAATACTATCTTACATTAAGACATAAGAACAAATATAAAAGTCTCTAAGAGTAAAAGAAGTGATATATATATATATATATATATATATATATAAAAGCTTGACAGAATCTCTATATTGTTAACTTAAGTTATAGGGTCTTTATCTGAAAACACAAATGCTAAATAAATTTATTGTTTCTCCCTAATTCAATATGAAATATATTAATCCACGTCCTTCCGTCTCCAGGATTGTTTGGAAATGTGCATGCAGTTATTTAACTAAGAATCAAAACAACAACAAAGAACAGCATTGATAAATTTTATATATGGATAAAACGTAGGTATTTCTTATGTATAAAAAAGAAAAAAGAAAGAATAAAATAAATAATGAATAAACAAAATATCAAAATAATTAATGAATGAATTTTCCCGGAAGAATCACCTGATTGTCTGCGTCATATTCATTGACGGTTCTATTAAGTCCCCTGATTATTATCTCGCAGAAAGAAAAAAAGAAAAAAGCCATGAATCAAGATAACTTCATAATGACGACGCAGTTCGATTTACACACTTCGAAAATAAATAGGTGCCGAAAGACTTGCAGAAATACACAGACGGCAATAGTTTCCGGTTAAGTAGTTATTGATTGAAAACAAATCTACTAAAATACAATCAGTGAACCAATCTCGAGTCATATATCGTTTTAAACGTTCTGCTGATGGAAAGGCGTAAAAGATGTAACGGCGCCGGAAATGTATTTTCATTTAATAGCCTGACCTGAAATAATATTATAGACAATGATTGTAAATTAAATTATAAAAAATCAGAAGAATATTATTCTATATAAATGAAGGTTAATAAATAGAAAAGGTTAAGTTAGTCATAATCGGTGTGTCTTCGGAATAAAATACTCCTAGCATTGAAGATAGGTTAGAGAAATAGCTCATAAAAATGTCATGAAAAGAGCAATTATGTAAAAGATCAGCTCAGGGAATGTTAGTTTGTTTCAAAGTTTGGGTCAAATAATTTATTATATTAGGGTATATTTACAAAGCATACTTTAGTTATGTATGAAATAATAGTATTGGAGCAGAAAATATATTGCCGAACATTGTTTCGAAAATCCCAAATATTTGAATTGTAACTCATTATATCATAATTTTGCCCAAAATGCTAGGCCTGAAAAACATACGAGCGTGCACATTTCCACACCACCCTATACTCACCCTCACACAACCACACACGCACACGCAACCACACACGCACACTCATATATATATATATATATATATATATATATATATATATATATATATATCTGTGAACTTTTATATTGGGGGTTAATAAAATAGTACTGGATGTATGATAACTCTATTAACATTCATAGAAACAATACATTTCAATATTTAAATTTTAAGACAGTAGATTTTCAACCTGCAACTGACCAATAAATCGCGCTATCAGTGATAAAAAAGCTGATTTAATATGAACTATATGCATAACAAGCGTCCACACTTCAGCGATTTATGCATTATTCTTCAGCAATGTATTGAGTTCACTAAGGTGTATATTCCATTTTTCACCATCCGTTACACCTAATGGTGTGTAGGGCAGCAACAAAGCTTCTCCAATTCTGACTATCTTGGTTTAGACTAGTCAATGAACCCCAAGATTACTCCATGACTTTCATCTCATTATCCACCGTACTTCTCAATATCTTTCTTGGACTTTCCCTCTCTTTTTTTTGCCACCTGGGGTCCAGTGCAATCATTCTATTGTGATTGACTGTGGAATATTCCGGAGCACATGACCAATCCATCTCCACCGCCTACTTGTAATGATGGTGCACATGTTCTTTTGCTTGCATCTCTTCAATAGGTCTTTATTGGAAATCTTCTCAGGCCAAAATATTCTCAGTATTCCTCGGAGGAATACGGTGTGAAAGGATCCAATTTTAGCGAAATCCGTCTTAGTCATTCTCCAGCACTCAGATCCGTAGAGGGGAGTTGATACAACACAGCTCTGGTATAGCTTGAACTTGGTGTTGGTGCTGTACTGTGTTGATCCCCAGATGTTGTTCATTTTCTTTAAGCACAATCCTGGCCTTGCCTAGTCTGCTTTGAATATCTTCTTTCGTGCCACCCTCGGGTCTGATAATAGTGCCCAGGTAAGTGAATTTGTCCGTACGACGTAGATCTTCTCCACTCACTTTGACAGGAGCAGGTCTGTTCACGTTCAATGACATCATTTTTGTCTTCTTGGTGCTAATTCGCAACCCTATCTTCTCCCCAAAGGTTTCCAGTCTTGGTCTTGTTCTGTATATGTTAGTGAGTATGGGACAGCAGCGCTAAGTCGACTGCAAGTTCCAGATCTTCCAATGTTGAGAACAGGCTCAAGCGGATCACGCTCGTCAATGGCCAAGTTAAAATGACATCTGACATCACGCATCCTTGTCTGACTCTAGTGTTTACGTCAAAGAGGGTGTTTCTATATCCTACTGAGCATCTGAAGTTGTTGTAATAGCTCTTGATCGGGATGACTAATTTGGATGGGATGCCATAAGGTCGAACGATGCTCCAAAGCAGTGGAGAGGGATTAGTCAGTGAATGTTGTCAAAAGCCTTTTCGAAGTCCACAAAGTTTACATAGAACTGTCTTTTCCACTCTATACACTGCTCTAAAATGTTTCGGAGCGGAAAGATCTTCTCTGTACATCCGCGTTGCTTCCTGAACCCTGCTTGTTTCGTCCACATTGTATAACATTCTTCGTATGATGACCTTGACCAAGATCTTGCTTAGCACGGAGAGACAGGTGATACTTCTCCAGTTCTTGCAGTCATTTAGGGCTCCATTCTTTGGTATCATGACAATCACACCTTTATCCCAGTCCTCAGGTACTCGGGCTTCTTCCGAATAGAGCTGTGAACAGCGGTTGCAGGCTGGTGAGTGCGAGTTCGGGGTCCGCCTTGAACATTTCTGCATCGAGGTTGTCCTGTAACTTACCATTTTTGCGGGTCTTGTTGGCGGTTCGGTGTCAATGTCCAGGTCTTCTGCAGTTTCCGGGATATTTGCTGTCTCCTCGGGTGATGGTCTATTGAGGACTTCCCGGAAGTTTTCAGCCCACCACTCTTCTTGCTATTTCCCGTTGTCAGCAATTTTCCTTGATTGCCCTTGACAGGTCTTCCCATGTCCCCTCTAAATTTGCCCTCACCTCTTTTGTGATCCTGTATAAACTCCCTAGCTGACCGCTTGCTGCCGCCTCCTCTGTCTCGGTTACCAGTTGTTCCATGGCCTATCTCTTGTCGCGGCGTGCTAGTCTCTTCACTTTCTTATCGGCCTCTCTACAGATCTTCTCCTTTCTCTCACATAGTCGTGGAGAGTTTGTCTGCAGCATCTTCTTCTTGATCACGTTTCTCTCCTCTATGACATCCTAGGTTTCTTGTTGGATCCAGTCTTTGTTTATTTTCTTTCTTACGATGACGTATCTTCTTCATGCTGCTTTCGGTATATAGTGAAGAGATAACTTTCCACTGTTTGTCAACATTTTTTCCTTATGTTCGTTTGAAATATCCTGTAAAATCTGAAATCTGTTCCACAGATCACTTAGGAAATCAGTCTTAATGGTGTCGCTGGATGGCAAAGCGTGTTTCTGTAACTGTTCTAGCTTTGCTCTTTTTGAGCTTGATAAGTGCTGTCACTAGGTGTATACACCGTTTATATATATCACGTTAAGACTTTTTTTATATATAGCACATACAAGACTTTTTTCGCTGTATCACAGACAGACCTTCACTTGCTACCAGCTGGGATCGTATCTTGATGGATTTGTTGTCAGTCGGAGTGCCTATGCCTAAAAAGTGATGCGTAAATCGCAGAAGTTCTAACTGTTTTTAAATGGTTCCTGTCTAAGGAGCTCAATCTTAGCAACAATTCTCATATACATACATACATATATATAATGATATTGGAGTAAAAAGATTGACAGAAAGAACATTTGAAACTTAATTAGCAGTGATTTCGATAAAGAGATAAAGCAACTTCTACTTCATACTTAAAAAAACAACAACAAGTTACTAAACAAAATTATGCTAATATATATTAACGAATAAGTTACAATTTAAGAAAAAAAATTAGTTCCCAATTATTCGGTTCACATTTTGTTTTATTATCAATATTATATCTCATACAAATTATTCAGTATGCCCTAAATATCATATAACATAAAAAATATTCAGTTCGCTATAAATATCATATAACATACAAATTATTTAGTTTGGTAAAAATATCATGTAGCATAAAATTATTCAGTTTCTTATGAATGTCGTATGTCATTAAACTTAATCAGTTTTTCATAATATCATATAACATTTAAATTATTCACTTTTTTTAAAATATAATACAGCATAAAAATAACTCCGTTTATATGAATATCATATATCATACAAATTAATAAGTTTGTTATAAATGCACATAGCATACAATTTATTCAGTTTGGGAGACGTGCATGAAAAGATAAGCGACTTCATTGCGTAGCCATTTTCTAATATATTAAACAATGGTCAAAACAAATATTTTTTTTCTGATTCAACACTTGGTCGGTTAATGAAAACTTGTCATAACCAGAATCAATAAAAAAATCATCGACTGATAGAACTTACCAAGTTCAAGTTTCATTATATAAAATATGATAACCAAAAATCGAAGTGAATTGTATTAAAAATATAAATCTGAGAATGATGCTTTTAAAACGGTGGTTTAGACAACAGTTTTTTTTCATTTCATCTTTCTACTCAACCTAACATCATAACTTACATTCGAATCAAAAATATTTTCTATTTTCTTAAGCAACACATGTATTCTGCCCTCACACTACTCTCTGTTACTGCTTACTTAGAGGCAGCTTAAACTTTCCAGAACTGAATGGAGAAAACAAAATGAAGATAATTTTTGAAATTTTCTTAACTTTTTTCTGTCAGTCAGCCTGCAACTGGTAAGTTTTAGCCAGTGTGATCTTATTTTTTTGTATTTTTTGAATTTTTTTTCTTCTTTTGGTTCTTAACTTTTCTCTCTAATTTTTGTTCCTGTTTTGTTACTAACCTAAGTTCTCTACTAGTCGCTCTTGTAATGCACTGCGACTATGATTGTGTTAATTGTTTTTAATTATCAAATTTAGGTTTGGTATATTAGGGTTTCGGTTATATGTAGGAATTCTGAGTAAAGACCGTCCATGTTTGTACCAGGCAACTCTGCCCCCTCTGAAACTCTGACCACGCCGTAGTCTCCGTCAACATCTCAATTCGCGCTACCCAAGAAAACCAGACCAGCAGAATATCATACTGCTACCAGAGAGCAGACTGGGACTCGTTCAGAGACTTCCTCTGTGACGTCCCCTGGAACAACGTCTTCCATCTTCCTGTCGAAGACTGTGCCTCCGAGGTCTCCTCTTGGGTTAAGGCTGGCATCGATGCTTTTATCCCGGCCAGGCAATTACAACTAAAATCGAATTCGTCCCCCTGGTTCTCACGCGCTTGCTCGGCCGCCATTGCCGACCAGGACCATTTCTTCCGGCTCTATCGAAGCGGCTCGTCGAACCAAAACAGGCGCTTTTTCGCCTCAGCACGGAACCAGTGTAAAAAAAGTACTGAACGAAGATAAGAGGGCGTTTGCTACCAGAATTAGGCAACGCATAGCATCCTCTAAGTTTGGTCCCAAAGATTACTGGCGTCTTTGCAAAAGCGTGCTCAGCAAGAACAACACTTCAATACCCCCACTAATCAATGAGTTTGAAGTTCTCACCTACACAGCGGACAAAGCTGAATGTTTTGCCCGTAGATTCTCCACCAATTCGACACTGGACTCGTTAGGAATACCTACACCAGATTTAAACCCAGAACTAAGGCTCAACTAAATAAAGTCCACACTACACCCTCGCTGGTGGCCAAGATAATTGCACAACTTGACCCACACAAAGCGAATGGCGGTGACGTAATCCCAGTCATAGTACTGAAGAAATGTGCCCCAGAACTCTCCTCTGTCCTCTCTAAACTCTATAACCTCTGCCTATCTGCTTCCTGCTTTCCTGCCTGTTGGAAGTCCTCCTGTGTAGTTCTTATATTTAAGAATTCTTGCGAACTCTCAGACCATGCCAATTACCGTCCTATTAGTCTCCTTCCGATCTTTGGCAAAGTTTTCGAAGCCATTATCAACGCCGAAGTGATTCAGCATCTCACGGCCAACAGGCTTCTCTCTGACAAACAGTACGTGTTTCGCTTCACCAGGTCTACTAATGATATGCTAACGACCATTACCGAGAACATATACCGGGCACTTGACAAGAATGGCGAGGCCCGTACCGTTGCCTTGGACATCTCCAAAGCGTGCGACAGGGTCTGGCATGCTGGCCTCTTGTGCAAACTGCGGAGCTACGGGATAACTGGACATCTGTTTGACCTCATCCAGTCATTCCTCTCTAACCGCACATTGAAGGTGGTATTAAATGGGCATACCTCCCAAAACTACCATACGAACGCGGGCGTCCCTCAAGGTTCTATCCTAGGTCCCACGCTCTTTCTGATCTACATTAATGATCTCCCCGACGCCATTATATCCCATACTTGAAAAGGACCTCCAATCCGTAGTGGCCTGGGGTAGGAAATTGCTGGTAAATTTTAATGCCTCTAAAACGAAGCTGTTATCAGCTAACCAACATAGACAATCGCATCTACCTCCCATTAGCATGGGACAGGCTAGACTCCCAGAGAGTAAAATACGACGCCTCCTTGGCCTTACATTTTCGACGGACCTCAAATGGAATGACTATATTGAATCCATTGCCAAATCCGCTGCTATGAAAGTCGGCTCCGTGTGCATGGCCCGGAGTTTTTTCCCACCTGAATCTATTCTGCACATATACAAATCTACCATCCGCCCGTGTATTGAATATTGCTGCCATATCTGGTCGGGTGCCCCTGCTGCTCTCCTTGGGCTTCTTGACAAAATACAAAGGAGGATCTGTAACGTGGTTGATACTTACTTGGCAGACCGGACGCAACCACTCTCTCACCGGCGTGATGTGGTTTCCCTGTGCCTCTTCTACAAGTACTTTCATGTCTTCTGCTCCGATGAGCTTAGATCACTGGTGCCGTGTAAGCACGAATTTACCCGAGATACTAGATTAGCAACTAGGTCCCACCCTTTTACAGTTAAACAAATAAGATGTAACCGTAAATTCTACTCCAACAGCTTCTTTTCTCGCACTTCCCGCCTGTGAAACTCCCTTCCACAAGTCTGCTTTCTCGACAGCTACAATCTCCAGGTGTTTAAATGTAGGGTCAATAGATACCTCCTATCACACTAACTCCCAATTATTCTCAGAACACTCTCATCTACCCAACCCTCATTCTCGTTATCCTTACCCGCCTATCACCCACCCTCTGAAATTTCCTATATTTAATAATCCTTTCTCCACTCTATGTAGCACCCTGCGCACTAGTGACAGTGACATGCCTTGCTCGGGGTGAAACGCTTATAAAAGAAAAATGTTCATTATATTTTTTCAGAATAAATATTTTCCATTAACCCTCTAGGGCCATTCGTATCATATTTGATACAGTATGAAAACAAGCCTTGAAAGAAATATTTTCCTGAAAATTTTTTTAAGAGAAATATTTTATAAATTTCATATGAAAGCAGTACTGACTGCTCATTCAATGAATACCAAATGTTTCCTCATAGGGAAATACCAAATATCTTCTTATAGGGAAATACTGTATCAAATATGATACGAATGGCCCTAGAGGGTTAATGATTTCTGTCGATGTGTTTCATTTACAAGCATTTATTGAAGAAAACATTAATTGCAAATAATTCGGAAATTTTTGCATTTGCATAACGGATACGATCTTTATTTTGCTTATCTGAAACTATAAAAAACTTGTGTAGGAGTTACATGATTATTCATTCGAAAGCACTTTCGTCGTGTCTGTGAGGTTGAAATTAAACATAGTGTCCGATAATTTTTTACGTTTTTTCGGCTTCCTTTAATTTTAATGTCGAATTTTCTGTTCAGTTGTAACAGCATGTATAAAAATTATTTATATCACGAACGCTATTGTGAAGCTAATAACAAGTGAATTTGCAGAATAACAACACTCTCACATCGTACGTATATAAAAATAAGTATTTGTTTGTGTGCGTGCTTTGTTAATTTCGAGAGGGATATAAGATAATCACGCTATGAGACACAACGTTAAAATATGTTGAAATCACAATGATTACTGACATAAAATTGGGCCTGGGGCCGTGAAATCACATCTGATCCTAAAGTCAATATCTGATGAACAAATGCGCACGCGCACACACACACACACACACACACACACACACACATAAACAAACTAACAAACACACACTGATATATATATATATATATATATATATATATATATATATGACACCCAGAGACTTCGTGGACGAATCACAGGAGCAACTTAATTTCATGAGTTACAGAATAATAGCCAGTCTATGTACATATAGTGGACCGATAAGTGCTAACCAATTATTTGAACAGGTTAAATATGTAGTAAACGAACAACGTCTTCTTGTCGGTCGGTTACATGGAGTAGTGGTCTGTGGAAACTACAACTTACATCTTACTAATGAAATACGTACGGAATTGCAGTTGTTCGCCATAATATATATAGTATGGAAGCTCCATTCGTGAAAGTTTGTTGAGTGATATATGGAATGTAGATGGACAGAGAAATTTTCCAGGATGTAGAAATGGAACAGTGTGAGTTTTGTGGCATTTTCTTTGTCTGACAAAAGTTCCTGGATACTCCCTCTACAAGACAACAGATATTGTTTTGAACATTATCGAGACAGAAAAGTGAGGGCTGGGTAGGTGTATTCATTTTTTTCTAACTCTTGTATTGTTAGTGGGCAGCACAAAAAGAGATTTACGTACACACACACATACATACATACATACATACATACATACAGTACCATGCCAAATTTACAACACATTTTAAGTATTTCTAATGCAGTAACTTTAATTAAATTTTACTTCTTGTAAAACAAATTTAGGTGTTCAGTCAAACAGATTTTTTTAAAAATCTTCACTACACATGCGACAAAGAAAAACTCCAAAATTTGTTTGTTTTTTTTTAATTTACAACAGCATTTTTAAAAGAATTTTCAAATGTTACTATAATGTTCTAAAATAGGATGATTTTCAGAACGTTCAAGATTAATTTATGTCTTTTTTAGTAATTATTAAAATTAATTCCATTTCTGTCGGCAGTCCTTTAAACATTGACCATCGTAAATATATTGATATCCTTCATTCTGTTCTTTTCGTTCCAAAAAGCTCTAGTCGTCCCAGGAAGGTAACGGAACGTACGGAAAAATTACTTACAGGATAAATTTGCAACGAGCATCGAGTTACGATTTAAGAGTGGATGAATGGAGGATATTATCGGGATATTTTCGAGAGAAATTTTCGTCAGAGTGAACTTACCCTGGGCTTGACCATAAACATATTGCAAAGCTTAAAATTCATGATTAAGTTCAAATATTCAAAAAAGTTCTAAAATATTAGTTTGTCCCAAAAGTTCGTAAAAACTTGCGAAATGGGTCTATCTGGCCCAGCACAATCGAGACAAGCGATGGTTTCAGAAAGGGCAAGTGACACTATCGATTCCAAAACAAGGTCGATTCGGCTAGAAAGTCATGTTGTGCGTTTGGTGAAACTTTGAAAGAATCGGGTATTTTCAATTGGTTCCGAATGGTCGTGCCATCAGTGCCGAACTTTACTGTCAGCAACTTGAGCGGGTCTACGAAAAGTTGAAGCACATGTACCCGGCTCTGATCAACCAGAAGCGCGCTTTAATGCAGCAGGACAATGCCAAGCCAGAGACCGCCAGGACGACCAAAGATAAGTTTGAAGAGCTGGACGGCGTTGAGGTTCTGCCACATCCAGCCTACAGTGCTGAGTGTGCCCTATCAGATTACGGCCTTTTCCGCTCAATTCAACACTTTCTGAAGGGCCGCCGAGTTGAATCTTTTAATGAAATCGAGGCAGCGTGTCAAGAATTCGTTGATTCAAAGTCGGCTGAATGGTACTTTGACCAGATCCGAAAGCTTGCAGATCGATGGCAGAAATTCTTGGAAATTAATGAAATTTATTTTGAGCAATAATTTTTGAGATTTTTGCGAGTGAAATTTCAATTTTTTGCAAGTGTTTACGAACTTTTGGGACAACATAATAGCATAGTCAATCCCCAGATCTAAATGAGATTGAAAATTCATGGAGAAAGCTGAAACTGAGAATTAAAAGTAGAAATTCAAAAAACCTACTTAACTAAGAGAATTTTCTCATGTAGAATGAAAAATCGTTAACCATGAACCATGCAAGAAATTAATAGATGAACTCTCTGAAAGCGATAATGGTTACGCTACGATATATTATTAGACGATTTTGTAAATTAATAATTTTTGCGTAATTCAATGTTGGCTTTTCTTCGGGCAATATTTTTTGTTATTAACTTTGAATTGGCTTGTCTGATAAAGAAGATTAATCTTATGTATCATTAGCAGTAAAAGCTTCATTATTGTGTGTCAGAAATCCTGAAAGAGACGATTATGTTTTGTGTTTCAAACCTTTGAGAGTCACCGTATATATATATATATATATATATATATATATATATATGTGTGTGTGTGTGTGTGTGTGTGTGTGTGTGTGTGTGTTTAAGTAGCAATCTTTCATATAAGCATGATTTGTCAAAATTGACAGACAAGGATTATTTTTTTAAAACATTTCAAATATTCTTACATCATTCATTTTTGTTAGAGAAAAGTAATATAATATATATATATATATATATATATATATATATATATACAGGTATGTGTGTACGCACTTGAGGTGTGTGAGTGTGCATTTGAGGTGCATGCGTGTGTGTGTGAGTGCTTGTGGTGTATATTTTTTATATTTAGTCAGTTATTCATTCAAACAAAAAATACATATGTAATTTTTGTTCACAACTTTTATTTTACATAATGTACAATTTTTATTTGAATGAAAAAAATAGTATGTAGTTAAAATTATTTCTTTATAAAATATCAATGATGAAAAATTAATAGAATGTGATATTCTAGATATTTTGATATTCTTATATCACATTTAAGAAGGACCTATACGAAAAAATTATAAAACCCTCCCATATTTGTAAGGTGGAAAACTCAAAAGATTAGCAGTGTATGAAATACTTATTTTCCCCGCTGTAGAAGAGAGAACCAAGGGTCTGATGTTCTCCAGCATATTAATACACAGCCGCTAGTAGATTTTTAACCAAATTTACGTTGCGTTATTTGTTGCTTTCTTATAACAGCAAACATCAGCTTAGTATCATTTCAAAGATGCTTGCATTCGTTAAAGTGAAGAGACATTGCGGCGCCGATTTGATCAGAAGTGTCACTCTGGTAAAGTAGTGTTTCCCTTTTGCGATAGTAACCGAGCAAGCAGAAGAGAATCAAGGGGGTGTACGAGGTTCAAGTTGGAAATTCTTCTCTGGGATTAAAGACTCAAGGCCGTCTCTCACCGACGAGATGACATTATAACTCTGTCTTTAAGAGGGAGAATAAAACATATTCATAGAGACATCGGAAAAGAAATCACAGAACGAATCAGAGTCTGCTAGTTGATAGCAGGAGGTTTCTGAACCAAAAGGAAGTAGAAAAGTTATTTACAGATATCACAATATGATCAGATTTGCCAAGTGCATTTGAACATTGGAATCCTTCCTAAAAGAAAAATGTATCCAGGAATCGAGAAGTCAGAGGATGGGAATGCTAAGTTGAACTTAGTTTCGTACAGATAGGAAGTCAGAGGACATTTCGTAAAGGAAATGTGTTTTTCTGTGGTTTGTTTAGTTCTATATATTTGCATTTGTATTATGTTTTACAGTTATTTTGATAAGGAGAAGACTATAATAACGGCAGCAATCTGTCGTCAAATGCAACATATGTGACAAGGGGACTGGCGCAGACTGCAACATATTGCAGCCATAGGGTTGCTCACCGAAGGCATTTGCAAAGGACACTAATACTTGCGTGTCATAGCATTAGAGAAAACCGATATTATGCTGCTGTCTATCAGCGTAACCTATGTAAGCGCTACACAAGTTTTCGTGCTTCTAATTACCAGTGGGAATCAGCAATCAGAAATTCTTTAACAGGTTACCCTGAGTATAAAATTATATTGTCATTATGCACATATAACACACACAAAAAATATCTTGCAAATTTACCATTCGTAATTCTTGATTGGACGGATAGAACCGGAACACCTTCCTAAACAGGAAACAAGGGATTAACTTCTATGCTTGCTCAAGAGATGTCGGAAGAAGACCAACTGAGCTGTATATATATATATATATATATATATATATATATATATATATATATATATATATATAAACAGAGAGAGAGAGAGAGAGAGAGAGAGTGAGAAAGAGAGAGAAAGAAAGAAGGAGAAAAAGAGAGGAGAAGGAATAAGACAGAAACCGATATCTTGATATATACGTGTAGGTAATGTGCTGAAAATTATTTCGTTTATTTGAGCAAATAGTAGTATGTAATATGTGATATTTAGAAGATAACTCTCATCGAGGAGAGAAAGCTTTCACACTGCCAAACGAACGAGCTAGTGCGCTAAGAAAAATATACACACACATGTTCAAACACACACAGACATAGAAAAATGGTCAAACACACACACATGCATTCATATACACAAACGTATGCACATAGAGAAATGACGTTGCTGCAAATAATAGTTGCAACAATAATTGTTTTTGCTTGTATGAAAATAAAATGTATTTTTGTTGAGTCTGTTATATCAAATGTTGTTGCTCGCTGATATTTGCCCTATTTTACCCAACATATGCAATCTTCATGAATACATCGCAAAAGAAATAGATAAATAAAAATTCTAGGAGAAAACATGTGGAAACAAGGCTTGGGAGATTTGATGAGAAAGATTGAATGCAAGTGAAGCAGTTGAAAACAGCAAGTAACATACTTGAATTTAGTGTCTAAATTAATGAGGGAAAAGGGAAGGCAATCATATTAAAAAGAAAACAAAACTTTTGCTATAATTTGCAAAAGTTAAACAATTAAGAAGTATAATGTGAGCCTAAATCCAGACGAGGCAATCCACACAGAAGCAAGATGAGAATATTAGAACCATTTTTAAATTTATGTGTTAATGACTGTATTTAGAAAGTGAAACCTACCTCCAACAGCTCATAATTAATATGGACCAAAAGAAAAAGGTATATAATGATTGCTATAACGAAATTAGCTGGCAATATAAAATATCTTGAAAGATTGTTTCATGCTTTAAATTATTGCAAATTTTACGCTGAGATCTATATTTCATAAAAGAGGACCACATACATATATTTTTTTATTAATGAAGATTGTAAATGAATTTGATTTTTCAGTTTGTAGATTACATAAAGACATATTGTTCAGGAGAAAAAGAAATAAATGAACAAGCTATTTATGTGTAATCTATATTGGTCAAGTTTTAGGAAAGCCTTATCGAAAATGACCTCTTTAAGAGCAAAGTTAGGAGAATTACATGAGAATTCATTATCTTTTGAGCAATATAGATCGATGTTGACGCGAAATCATTTATTCTGTAATGAGAGTGCTCATAATATTCATTTTGAAAAAAGAGGCATGAGTGATATGTGTTTTATTGATTTATCAATCATTTACAACGATTAACTGGTATTTACTAGTAAACATGTTTTTCACAGAAAAAAGTTTAAGGAGGAAGATTTGCTTTGCTTACCGATTATATCATGTGAAGAAAAGAAGTTAAAGGCATCGCGTAAAACTCTAATACGTGAAAAAAAATTTCAGTTATTGGTTCGTTTTTTAAGGCTCATCAATCATTTGCAGGTTATTTATAGGCAGAAAATATGTTTACATTGTAAGTATATACTTTAATTAATAATAATTAAATTATAAAAACCTTAATATTGAACACATATCTAAATGTAGAAGAGGAACTTTCTTACATTTCAGAATCGTATCTCCTTTTGAGTGAATGTAACAAAACTAGCTGGAATAGGATATCGGCTTTCCGAATAGAAATATAATTCATTAGACTACAAGCATCTCCAAGTGTACAGCGCCTGGTATTCTCAAACATTGACACATCTTATAACAGACTAGCTTCGACATGCCGAAAGTTTGATTAACGAGCGTGAAACTTGATTTTTTATAAATTGCAGATAATACCTATATATTTATGTCATATATTATAGAACATAAACCCTTGATTAAATTAATTGAAACAAAATGAAGAATAACTTATTTTTCTCTTCCGACAGTATTTGACTTTACGTTTTTGACTGATGGACCCAGCTTGTTGCTTTTTCTTGAAAACACGATTGAGAGTTCAAAGGCTGACACACACAAATACCTGCGATCTCTCTGTACGGCTTTCCAGAATGTTAATACAGCTTTACAACTTTCATTTCCTTCGATGGAGTAACGGTCACAGGATGCAATCGAGACAATAGTGTCTGGTCGTGATAAAATTCTGATGAAATCACGGATGACTCAATAATTTTCCTGGTCGAACAATTTCATCACACACCCAAAAAATATATTCATATTAAAACACACAGCTGCAAATGAACTAATGTGCGTATGAAATGGAAATCGAATACACCCTGCATATCAGTTGGTCTAACGTGAAAGAAAAAAAAATAAGGCAGTTGTGTCAATTGATTTTCAGAGTTGTGTATATATATATATATATATATGTTGGGGTGGGGAGAGAGAGAATAAGGAAAAGCGTCGGGCCCAGGAAAGACCCCTGAGGGACAACAGCGTTTGTATTGTAGGATGTAGAGGCTTGCCCATTCAAAACAAACTTCATTTTGAGGTTATTTAAAAAAGATTAGATCGGATCAAGCAATATATATATATATATATATATATATATATATATATATATATATATTAGAAAGGCCGGGAACACACTCGGATAGACAGACACACGCGTCTCTGCCATTCTGAAGATGAGATTTTGATCTCGAAATATTAATGTTTAATATATAGGTAATACCGAAAAACTTTTTTATCTTCCTTTATTTTACTCAACGCATTGTTACAGCCTTCAAGACGTAACCAGATACATATTTTACACAATGCTTCAAGCAAATTACAAAACTTTACTATATATATATATATATATATATATATATATATATAAACATTCATATTGATCAACCGATAGAAAGCTCACAATATTCTTAAAAATGCAATTCATAACTGTGAAATTCATTGTTGACAGAATATTTATCTGTCTGTTCTTAATTCATCGTGAAATACAATGAATAAAACATAATAATTTCAGGTTATAATATAATGTTATTATAAATATTTAAAATACCAATAGAGTTAGAGTGAGATAGTGTTACGAGATTCAATATTTGTTAATTGTATTATAAATATATTCGGATAATGCTAGTGTTATTTTCCTTTATTTTTCTACATTATGAACATAAAGTTATCCATGAAGCGACAGATAAACAAATCCTAAAATTGGATTGAGCTATCGAATATATTTTGTTGTTGATTATATGTGTTGATAAATAATTTACAGTAGAAAGTATTTTAGGAAACAATAAAAATATGCAACTTGCTAAACAAACAAACAAGAATAGATATTGTTTTGATAAATATTTGATTGTTGTCAAAATTAATAATACGGGAAAAACTCTCCGTGAGAGAAAAATATTTAATGTTTTGAAACCAGCGTAGTCAAGATCAGATAATACGGGCTTTGAAATTATGTAAACACTGTTTAAGGATATGAAGTGATCGCTTATATAAAAATCTGAAATTATTATTAGCTAACAGTTAGTCGAGAATTGGGATTTGAACAAGATCGAGAAAGATAAGTTAAAACGCAGGCGAGTTCAGCCCTTTGGCCCCTCGATGAGTGTCTGCTGTCGCGTTCAAATATACCTTATACTCTACGATACATCACAAAATATGCGAATGACTGAAGTGCTGTCTATATTTCTTGGTATGTGCGTGTCTCTCTGACTACTCCTCTACACATAAACATCGCATTGATCGCGGAGAACAAATTAAGTGAATATATATATTTTTTATACACATGTTATCCGTCGTTATATTTCAAGCTATTATCGAGAATGATTCTCAGGTCCAGTACATAATAATTTGAGAAAGTGCAGTAATATAATAATTTGAGAATGTGAACTGTGGGAAGAAGTAGCACAAATATATTTTCTAAATGCATAAAAATCAACCAAACATCTAAAAATATTTCAATATATCTAGAATTTTATGAGTTCGACAGATAATTTTAGTGAAACTATAATGAATAAAAAAGTAACCTGAACTTACATTACTCTATTCTATAAAACATCAACACTAAGTATTTTTAGTAGATATTTATTTCGATAATTTTTGAGAGATTAGCGTTTTCAATATAACAATATAATAGCACTATATAGATTATTAATGGTGCATGTAGAATGTATAATTTAAAGGAAATGGTTAATTAAACTACAGTTTCAGTCATGCGTGGAAATAGTCTGCCAAGAAATATGAGAGGATAAAAGCCGGGAGCAATAATGAACCTGTCTGTAGACAGTAAATCATACACTCATGTAAATGTCATTATAAACTCAGAAAATTAATCCAATTTTCTACACAAAATTTCTCTTTCCTAAAAAAATAAAAACAAAATCTGTGAGATAACGTTTATACTAAAGCAGCAATATCATTTTCCCATTTTGCATATAAATTTAGAACGTCACGAAAGTAAGAAAACTACGTCAGCCTTGTCAGATATTATTCTATAAAAAAAAAATCGGACGTAGCGCTTTCATAGAATCTAAGATTAATAAGCAATACTACTGATCCTCATCTGGCGTTAGGGTTTCAATCAATTTCTCCCCTCCCTGAAATCGCCTCTCTGTACCATTTCTATAAATATTTTCGTGCTAATTGTTCGGATGAGTTCTTTGCTATGCTACCTAGAAACAATCAATTCAAGTACAGTACGAGACTGGCGATTGGATCTCATCAGTTTACACTATAGTTAACTAGATGTAATCATAAATTCAATGCTAACAGTTTATTTGCTCGTAGGTCCTCACGTTTTCGGCGGAACATACTGAATACTTTGATCGCAGATTATCCACCAACTCCATATATAATTCATCTTGGATATCCACACCTGATTTTACACCTAGAACTGAAGCTTAACAGAGAGACGTAAACTACCCACTCGCAGGTCTCTAACATAATTTCAAATCTTTCCCCCATAAGGCAAAGAGAGGTGACGGAAATCCAACCATTGTCTTGAAGAAATGAACTCTCATTTGTCTTCTCCAAACTCTACATCTACTGTCTTTTTTGCCTGCTGGAATACCTTCACTGTGGTTCCTGCAATTAAGAATTCTGGAGAACCCTCAGAAGCATTTAACTCTCGGCCTTCAGCCTTCTATCGATATTTGACCAAGTGTTTGAGACTATTAACAATGCTGAATTAGTACAGCATCTTACACCCCACTGTGTCTTCTCAGATAAGCAGTACATTTTCCGCTTGAACAGATCCTCTGATTTTATGCTAACGACCATCACAAGGCATATATATATCAGGCTCTCGATAAGAAAAGCAAAGCTATAGCTGTTTCCCTAGATATATTTTAACAGAATCTCTCATGCTCTCATAGAGGGCTACAGCATAACAGGAAGTTTGTTTGATCTCATTCGTTCCTTTCAAAATACGTAATGCAGGTAGCATCGAATGGACATGCTTCCAGATACTATCTTACAATTAAAGATGTTCTTCTAGACTCTATCTTATGTTCTACGTTTTTTCTGATCTTCATCAACGATCTTCCTGATATAAGCAGATCCCAATTAAGCATCTTCGCTGACAACACAACCATTTACTCCCGCCTCATTCAGAAATCTGCAAAGCCTGACAAAGCTAACCTCGCTGTTGATCTTAAAAAAGGAACTCCAATCTATGGTAGATTGGAAAAAGAATTTTAGTGCTTCCAAAACGTAGCTGATATCCCTTAACTACCATAGACAATCACTTCTACCATCAATTAGTATGGATCAGGTTAGCCCCTTGAAAGTAAAACATAGCTAAATCTGTTGTTAGGAAAACCGGTTAACTGTATAGGGCCTGGATGTTTTTCTCTTCTGAATATTCATCATGTATATTTATAAATCTACAATCTGCCCATGCTTTGACTACAGTTTCATATCTGGTCGGGGTCCTCTGCTCTGCTATTATTATTTGAAAAATTCCAGCGGAGAATTTGCTATGTAATTGTCCCAGCACTGGTAGCTCAACTTTAGTCACATTCGCACCGACGTAATGTGCTTTCCATCTGTCTCTTCTACAAAGACTTTCACGGCTTTTGTTCCGATGAGCTTAGCTCCCTGCAGGAATTTAACTTAGCTGATAGTTTAGCGCCTTAGTTCCCACCCATTTACAGTAAAGCAAGTCAAATGTAACCGTAACTTCTAATCTACCAGTTTTTTTCTTGCACTTCCCGCCTGTTGAATTCCCTTCTATACACAAGCTTCTCTGACAGTTAAAATCTTCAATTTAATTGCAATTTCAATTGCAATCTCTTATCTCTTTGACTCGCATCCTTTCCCTGACAACCATTGTATCACGTTTTTCTCCATTTCATCTCTACTCTTATGCATCTCTCTTCACACTAGTGTTCTCAACCTTCTTTTATTCATTCTCTTACACCCCCTGTATCATGTTTCCATTTCTCCTCATTTGTTTGTTGTGAAATGATTATTTATAAAAAAAAACTTTCCCCTAGTGTCTTTCTTTTCAATGAAATTTAATCTTCAAAAAATTAAATGCAATGTCAATCGCTAATCACTCTATTCCTGATTAGTCTTCTGTTCTTCTCGCACCTGAGTAATGTTTTTTAAATATTCCACACCCAGTAACTTCCTTGTGTCTTAGTGATTTTATAGTCTTTATTGGTGCGAAAAAGATTCAAGAAATGAATGAAAAAGAAACATTCATCATTAAAATCACATACACTAGCGTTAAAAAATTATTAAACAATTAAATTTGTTGTCGAACATGTGAGCAATGATGAGGTTTTTAAAAGGATGAAAACGAAAAGGAAATTAATATTGGGTATCAGGAAGAGACAACTAAAACTCCTGGATATGCAATGAGGAAGGGTTGCTTGAAGAAACTGAAACTAACAGGCCAGATGAATGGGAAAAAGAGACAGAGAAAAGCAGCGTATAACATATTTGACTAACCTCAACAGGTGGATGACAGAACGCATTTTGCGTGCTGTTACAGGAGAAAACGTGCTGAACCATCATGGATAGGGAGACGTGGGTAGCCATGGTCGCCTACAACTTGAAAGGACAAGGCACATAGGAGAAGAAGAAAAATGTTTATGGTTTGCTTAAGGAACTGAAATAGTTTATTAACTCCACTCTTTAGGGTTATTACGTTTTATTTCTTTCTTGAATCTATTTTCATGTCTTTATAAAATGAGATTCATTTTTGTTGCCATATTGCGCCAAACAAAATAATATTTAACCCCCTTTATACCTATAATAATAATAACAGTATATCTATTTATAATTAACTCGATATTTTTGCTATTTCAAACGTCACTCTTAATGGTTACCCGTATTTACATACTAGCAGCGTCTTTTAATCTGTGTATTATGGCCACCGGCCATCTTACTCGAGAAAAGTAAATAACCAAAGATTTACACGCCTTGTTTGAATGATTGTAGGAGAAACGACAAGGCTGTGCTATTTACCGCTCTGCCCTAGAGAGCATTACATTGTTGAAATTTCATATTTATGGGTTTTTCAGAAATATACATCCGTCCAATCATATTTCTCAAAAGCCAAAACCTGTGTGATTTGGAATACGTACAACGAGAATGTTTTGAGGAACCTAGAAGTTATGCCTGGATTCGTAACCGGGTCCACAATTTAAACAACCTAACGTACGCAGATGATACAGTGCTGATACCAGACAGAGAAATGAAACTACAAGACCTCCTACAGAAGTTAGCAGTAGAAAGCAACAAGAAAGGATTAGAAATAAACTGCACGAAAACCGAATGCATGGTCATCAGTTAAAAGGGCAGTCCAAAATACCAAATAAAGGTCTGGGGGTCCAGAATCAAGCAGGTACATAAATTTAAATACCTGGGAAGTGTTATAACAGCAGACGGAAAGTGCAACACAGAGATTCGAAGGCGAATTGGCATGGCGAAGGAAGCATTCCAGAATTTGAGCAAAATATTAAGAAACAGGACAATTTCGCTAGAAACTAGGAAGAGAGCATTGTCCGTCTTTCAATATGGCAGTGAATGCTGGAAAATATCATCAAAGATGAAGGAAAAATTGAAGCAACTGAAATGTGGTTCTACAGAAGGATGCTGCGAATGTCATGGATCGAGAATGTGAGCAATGATGAGGTCTTGGAAATGATGGAAACAAAAAGGAAATTAATTCTGAGCATCAGGAAGAGACAGATAGTTACTGTGACACGCAATGAGGAAGGAGGGCTTAGAGAATCTGATACTAACAGGCCAGATAGAGGGAAAAGAGACAGGGGAAAGCAAAGGATAACATATTTGAAGGACCTAATCAGGTGGATGACGGAACGAGGATTGCATATTGTAACAGTAGAAGGCGTGCTCAAAGCCACCAGGGATAGGGAAAGGTAGAAGGCCATGATCGCCTACGTCCTGAAGGGACAAGGCACATAGAAGAAGAATGTAAACAGTTCCATTCGAACAGAATGATCGAATATATTTCTAACCCAATATATATATATATATATATATATATTAATTTTGTGGTTAATCTTTATTGGATACACGAGTGTAGATCGGGAAACGTGATGCACAAGGTTTTAAAAACTGGGTGTTTTTTCAAACATAGATATTCACGAAAAATACTATTTACCGGACAAAAATCTCCTACAACCAAATATGTGACTATTAAATTCAAACATAAAGACAAGTACTATAGACAGAAACTTGCTCTAAAATATAAGTATAAACATATTCTTCATTTTATACACTCGTTTATCCACTTTACGGGTCAAAAGCTGCTTAGATCTGTAAATATATACTGAAGTATGTTGTTGTGTGGGTGGTAAGAATAAGAGTTAACATGTTCACTTTATGAGTATATGGAGGAAAAGTAATTTTGTCCGAGACATAAAAAATGAAGATTCTAGTAGACATGGAATTTCCCTATTGTTAGTCAATTCCACAAAGTAACTATTTGTGTTAAACCCTGTTTGAGTGGTACCTACATATTATGAAGGAATAATGTTTGATTCCTCTCAGTGTACGAGACACAATATAGATATGCTGTGAGTGACATTCACTTTGATGTGGTTTAATGTAAGGCAACCTGGTCTCTCTGGATCAATAACAATTTAGTAATGAGTGCAAGCCTCTCTAGATGATCCTTTTTTCGGTCACACCTGAATATTGCCACAGCTGTGACTGGAAATAACAATAGAATAGCCAGAGACTTGCAACATTTTTTTTTAAAGGAAAGCGATTGTATTTTGGAATATAATTTAACACTTGCAAGACCGACTAGGCATTTTAGGTGTCTATCAAGAATGATAAGGAAATAGTGGGCAGCTTCCGCTCAAATATCATTATTTATTTTATGTAAATTATTCAAAATATGTGGCACAATGCCAGAAAATGATGATTATTTAGCTTAGCTAGCCTCATTATCTGACCCAAGCTTCTTAGACAAGGTCTCTTTCACCAAGACATCACAATTTTACTCACTATTCTTACTACAAACAGTTAATTTTCCAAGCGCCGCTAAGTTTGTGCACAAGGCCGAAAGTTTGAGGCACCCAGTAAGAATTGAACTCACTTCTAAGTTGTAATAATTTCTAGCAAGAGAAGCTTGCTAACCATTATACCAATTTGAGGTATCTCTTTAGCTAACATATAGAATTTTTCGACATTGTCACGCTCTTACAATGGTTTGCTTTTTAGAATAAATCCGGAAATGAGAAAGCGGTAGAGGCAAACAAAAATTTCTGCATCATCTTTTGCAATGGATGCTATATACGAGTTCCACTTTGGATCTTGTATGATCTTAAGTCCCAATAGACGTTCACGTAAAGTGACTTCCCTAAGAGAACACAAGTTCATTAAAATAGACAACAATTCTAGATCTTTTGGGTGAATATTGAACATTACTAGTTTGGCTTGTGATACATTGAATCTGATAAGTCAGATATACTCGCAATGAGTTGTGATAGAATAATTCAGATTGAAGACTATCTATCAGTTATTAATGATTTAGATTTTAGGAGGGTTAGTGTTTAGCCATAAACCATTGTACCATTTACATAGTTGTTAAAAAGAGTGGATAATGTTCTATGTATATCAATCAAAAATGTTGCAACTGCAATTGAACCTCGTAAGACGTCTCAATTAATGACAAGAGCATGGACAGGCTAGCAAATTAGCAACTACCTTCAGGAATCTACAGGCTAAGAAATTTATACTTTAGAATAATGTTTCAGATATTTCCTGGGGGGAGAGCTTAGACAGAAACATTTGTGAAGTTTTAAGGCATTCAGTATCTCCAATTCTATAATCTTCGTGATGCATTGTATTATTAAAGCAAGGATAGTTATGGTTATTAGCAGTTAAACGATCTGATCAAAATGTTTATTCTTCTTTATGTGTTTCCTTGCAAAGAGATAATTAATTAACTAATAACAGCATAAATTGGATTGCGGATAGACTGATACTAAAATGAGTGGGTGCTCTTATCGTTAATCTTGAAATCAATGAATGCACTTTAGAGCATCTATAGATTTCACAAGGATTTTCATTCAGGAAAAGCTAAAGCAGTTTTCAAGATCGAGGATAACTAAGGACTTATATTTTAAGGACAACTGATGTTATCTTATATGTACCCGTAAACTTCTTGAATTCAACGCTTTTGAAAAGTGGTGAGTTCTCGGGATCTGATGGGAATATCACTGAGTTTTATTTTCTTTGAGAGAGGGGAAGGCAAGGAAGAGATGGAACTTGACATCTAACGTGTAAGCAGTGGTGAAGATCGTTACCAAGAATTTTACCATGTCTGACGAGGATTAGAGAACGTCATGACTATTTATAATAGTAGGTTTTAAACATTGCCTGTATCGAAAATTTGGTGAGAATTTTTTTCAAAACGCACGAGGTCTAAATCATTTGTTTTAGTAGCTTAGTTAGAGCTGTATTTACAGCGCTGCACTTGATAGAAATCTCTTGCAATAAATATGAGTATTACATATTGTAGTGAACCTAAGATATCTCTCCCAGTGATGGAAACTCGTAATAGTTACGGTGAGCCATATCTGTAGAATATTCTGGTGTCAACCAGACATGGCGAATCGGTTGATTTCGGCAAATATTCTGGTGTAGATAAAAACAGAAATGACTTATTTATAGGTGAGTGCAGCAGGTCTTGAGGTTCTATATTTGAAGGATGCTGAGAGAAGATCTACTGATTTATAAAAGCGTATGTCGCCTCATCCTATGAAACGACTCACTAATTTATTCGTTAGATTAGGCAGCCACTTTCTGTATTTTTCTTTTAATCATTTCACCTCAAGCAAGGTATTCCACTGCCACTGTTGAGTTGGGGCTACATAGCGGAAGATAAATAGAAAGAGTGGTGAGATATAGGAAATGTCAGAAGTGGGGTGATAGATAGTTGGGTGGATGGGCAGAGTGTTTGAAAGAATGGAAGCGAGTTAGTTTGTTAGGAGGCATCTATTGACCTTACATTTAAACTCCTGGAGATTGTAGCCGTCGGGGAAGCAGACATGTGGAAGGGAATTCCACAGTCGGGAAGTGCGAGAAAAGAAACTATTGGAGTAGAAGTTGCGTTTGAATTTTATCGGTTGCACTGTAAAAGGGTAGGATCTAGTTGATAATCTAGTATCTCGTGCAAATTCGAACCTAGGGGGCACCAGTGATCTAAGTTCAACGAAGCAGAAGCCGTGAAAGTATTTATAGAAGAGACACATGGAAGTTACTTCGCGCCGGTGAGAGAGAGACTGCAGGCGGTCTGCTAAGTCAGTATCGATCACATTACAGACGCTCCACTGTACCTTGTCAAGAAGCCCAAGGAGAATAGCAGGGGCACCCGACCAGATATGGCAACAGTATTCAATGCACGGGCGGATGGTATATTTATAAATGTGCATGATAGATTCAGGCTGTAAAAACATCCGGGCCCTGCACAGAGAACCGACTTTCATAGCAGCGGATTTAGCAATGGATTCGATATAGTCATTCCACTTGAGGTCCGCTGAAAGTGTGAGACCAAGGAGGCGTAGTGTTTTACTCTCTAGGAGGCAAGCCTGGTCCATGCTAATAGGAGTTAGGTGCGATTGTCTATGATGATTAATTGATAGTAGCTTCGTTTTAGAAGCATTAAAATTTACGAGCCATTTCTTACCCCAGTCCACTACGGATTGGAAGTCCTTTCCAAGCTCGGCTGCAAGGCTAGCTTTGTCGCCCACACCAGATTTTTGATCGAGGCGAGAATAAACTGTGGTGTCATCGGCGCACATACCTACTTGGGATCTTATGGTATCAGGGAGATCATTAATGTAGATCAGAAAGAGCGTAGGTCCTAGGATAGATCCTTGAGGGACACCTGCGTTTGTATGGTAGTTAATAAATTTCATTATGAAAACATTTATTGTTTCACTAAATATGGATTTTTGCAGACACGTAGAAACGTATCTTCCGTTAATATATTTTTATGACTCTTTTGATTCTTATACTATAATACAGTTTGATATGCGAATTCAAAATTAGGATTCAGACCATATGTCTCTTTTCCCACTTAACGATGTCATCCCTATTGATATTTTTCTCTGATAAAAACAACTAACGGAATCAGATACTAAAACGGTTCAGGATTGATAGAGAGACGGAGTAATTGGAGAGTATCTTGAAAATTTGTAAGGATTCAACTCGAACGGGAAATTAAATTACTTATTATTCATTCATTTTCTTATGAATTAAAATTTACGAAAACTATTTTCTTTTTCTAAACACTATACAAATTCTACGCAATATCCCATGTTTTTATTTTTTTCAGTAATTAAAAATAATAACATTTGAAGAATGAAAATTTATCTGACAAATAAAATAACCGTTTGTAACACATAATATAACAGAAGGCATAACGCTAAATTCAGTTTAATAAATGAAAATGACAGAAAGAAATTGAATAATTTTCAAAACGGACAAAATCAAACAATAATACAAACAATAGGGAATCCATTTTGTTCATCTGGACAAATTCAATTTAACTCTTAAATCAATTCTTTTAACCCTCTCGAGAATGAATATACAAAAACAGTTTGATGAAAGTATAAGAACTCTAAATGATTATCTGCTAACATTTGTCAATAATTTAAAAGTAACATTTCAGAAAAACGATGCAATAATATGAAAAACATTAATGTATATTTTACAAACATTTGAATTTAAATTATCTTTTTCTTTTATCTTTTTAAAAATATTTTCGTAAAATATATTCAAATATCCTTCGGGAAAAACTAATTTGATAATTATAAATGTGACTTACAGAAAATGAAGTGAATTTTAAGGAATAATAATGTATTTGTTATTTTATAATATAATAAATTATTAGCTCTTATCCTCAGAAATGAAAGCGGCTTGAATGTCTGCAAAACGCCAAGGTAAAATATTGCCTCATAAAGTGTGCCAATCGTAGGAAAATAAAATGAGAATGTAAATAAAAGATTTTGCTCTTTATTTGAGATATATATATATATATATATATATATATATATATATATATATATATATATATATATGTATATAAGAATTATTTAATTTAAGCTGTAATCGCTGTATACTATGGCAAATAAATGATTTTATAAAATCGGTTAAAATTCCGTTTTCATAGGATATCTTAAATCTAAAGCAATTTATCAAAACCTTTTTTAATGTTTGTACTTTCTTCTTTCCATGAAACATTTCTCTATTATTTTACTTTGAGAGATATCGTTGTGACTGCAGTCAGTTAAACATTAGCTATCTTGGTGTTGTCTGTTTCATTGAAACAGATCGCAACATATCAATTCTCACCTTCGCTATATCTTAGATCATCGCGCTGTCATTTCCTTTTCTAACCTCTCGCAGACTCATAGAATTTGAAGGTTACAGAGTTTATACATAGCAGGCCAAGGGAAAACTAGCAGTGTCGAGTCAGCTGATATTTCCCGTTGAGTATACGCAAAAACCAATTCCAGATTTATTTCAAGAGAGTAACAATAATCAAATTTTCTTTTACAATAGCTTTTCAAGTGCGATGAGTTTTATAGCTGTTCTTTTTCATTTTCAGTATCCCTAACATGATAAGAAAGTCAACTGTGTGGAAGGTTTTCGTTCGGAAAACAAAGAGAAAGCTCAATGCAGAAAGTGTGAGAAGATCACGAAGTCTTCTGGAAGATCTATCACGACTCGGATCTCGCATTTGAAAAGAATTCATCAAACCGAGAAAAATCAAGAGGCAAACAAACGCTTTTGAAAATCGCAAAAATAATTTAAGACGTTCTAACAAAAAATATATGGAAGAACATATTTTAAAATTTGATGCCAGGGTTATATTTTTTCAATTCAATCCACAAAAGCAATTTTTTACTTAAATATTCATGATTAGAAGGGTAAATACGATAATTTACAGCCAAAAACTGAAAATGGAGTCAGGAAGTTTGTAATGAATCCATGCATAACAAGATAAACAAACTTGTTCATTATTTTGAAAAGGAAGTAATGCTCGGGGATTCCTACATATTGACATTGGATGAATACACACCAATCAAAATAACCGACATATAAATATGAATATTAACGAAAAAGACAACTATTGACCGTTGGGCCTTATTGAAAACGATAGTTCCCATAATAGCTTATAGCTTAATTTGGTTGAGGTCAAATTTCGTGAATTTGAATTGGATTTTAATAAGCATGATGTTGGCTGTACAAACGACGGTGCTACATTGATGGTGAAGTTTGGAAATGGAATCAGAATTATCACCAACAATATATCGCACATTGCAGACATCTGTCTGTGGTAGTATCTCTATAAATAGAAATATTTAAAATATTGCCTCAAACAATGAGACTAAAAAAAATGAAATGTTTTTAGATGATAAACATGATGAACATGAAATAGACCAACAAGACATAATTTTTCTAATATGCTCACAAGAATGGTAATTTACAGTCAAAACCTGAATTTAATAAAGTCTTAATAAGGTAAAAAAACTCCAGGCATTTCCGAAAATCAGCGACACAAAATAAATTTTTGCAAGATTTTTACTATATGTCTAAACTTTGACTCGATTGCGAAATCTCTACGAGCCGTACTTTCTACAGAAGCCGTAGCTGATGATGAATAGAAAATCTTGATTTTCTTCATGAAATTGTAAATCCAGTAGAAAATATTTTGAAAATTATTTGCGTTGATGGAACGGATTTACTCAAACTGGAATGTTCTGTAGAATTTTTATTGGATGATCTTACTATCGTCGTCAACACTTTTTCGCTAAAACTGCGAGAAAGACATATGCATCGTTATAATAAGAGAAGAAATTTCGAAAGTTTGTCTCTCTTGAGCTATTTAAACAGTCCAAGGAAGTTTAAAGATGAACAAGCCCCTGGAAAATATTCTTTTCTAACAGAACAATATTTAAATAAGTATTTTTAACAAGCATGTACGAGATGATATCTTGGGCATCGCGGGGAGAATACAACATAATTATGCAAGAAAATGAAATAGAATTAAACCTTACAAGTTTTATTATTGCCATATTTGACTGCAAAACTAATGCATAAATGCACTAGTGGAATGTAAAATTATGAAGAAGAGCGCAAGTTAGTAACAAACAAACTTGAAACCTTCAAATATTCAAATATCTCGAAGCAACTTTGAACAGAAGTGAAAATCATGAACGAATGTATAGAGCATAGCTTACAATCAAAGCCACTAGCGTCAGGTCAGTAAAAAGCTTTTTAAAATACCTGTCTTTCAACGCTAAATTCAGAACAAATTTATCTGGTAAAACACTCAATGCATTGTGTATTTGAATACATTTAAAAAAGAAATTGCATCAACAAAAAAGTCATTAAACTTGATTGATTCTTAAAAATAACAATGTCTAATGATTCGAATAACTAAATCTTTAATTTATCTTTCTTTTATTATATTTTTCGAGAGACTTCTTTCATATATATTCAGGAAATGAATGATATATTACATGTTTGTCTTGGATATAATTTCTTTTAAATCAAAAACCGGCTTAACTAAATATTTAGATTTTGCTTAGGATTTTAGCATTTTCATCCACTTATTTCTTAGCAGGTAATGTAGGGGAAGTGGTGTATGGTTTGTTTAATGTTTTACAATTTAACAAACGCTAAGTTAAAAATGCAGCACAATAAAGAAAACGGTTAATTAATGAACGCTAAACAGAAAGAAAGTCACAAAATGTTTCGTAACTTTAATGTATTTAAATGACACAGTTTTATTTGTACGCCGTTTAGAAATTAAGTGATTGTGTTTGAGGAATATACATTTTTCTGTCTTGGTTGCACTGTTGTCACAAAAATGTTGTGGTTACTGTCATTAATGTTTTATATCGAACATATACATTCATTAATCTACAATATGACTAATTTCGTGTCGTATACCAGTGTAAAATTTTAATATATCATAGGCTTGATTGTTTTATATTGAGAATAGCGCACTAATGAAAATAATACTACAATTTAATCCTTTCATCAATAACAAAATATTTTTATAGTGACACATAGTTTTCTTTGCATTTTTAATTTTATTCTCTGTTTACGTGCTGCTTTCAACATTGATGTGTGAGGATGTGGATATTTACCATCCGGATGATATTTTAAAATTTTACTGCTTTGCCCACACAGTTTCAAAAGCGAGACACAAAGGAATTACATCTTTTTTAATTCTTAACTTCTGAATGTTAGGAACGATTCAATTAGGGAATGTTTTTACTATAACTTGAATTTCAAAATAAACCCCTACCAACACCAGAAACTTTGAAATTATTAGTTTTTTTTCCGATGTTTTTCTGAAAGTTTAATGTTTAATCGATATCATATCCTTGAAAACAAAAAACGGAACAAAGTTAAGAGGTGGGGCACTGTTTTACGTCGGCCGAAAACGGTTTTAACCATTTTTGGTTTTGACTAACACTTCAACTTGGTTTTGAGAATTATAGGTTTATTTGTGCACTCCACTGGATACGATTTCCATTTTGTACAAAATAATAAATCTAAAAGAAAATTTTTGGAAGAATATCTGTAAATATTAACCTGTAACAAAATAAAAAAAAATACTTTGTTGTAATTTGAATACTTAAGTAATGTTGAATATAGTGAACAGAAATATTGTAGTTTCCTAAGAGTTAAACGACTATCACAGTTTCATGGATACTTTAGAAATTATTAGTTCTGCACATCAGGGGAATTAATATATGTGTGTGTATATATGAACGTGTGAGTATATATATATATGTGTGTGTGTGTGTGTGTGTGTGTGTGCGTGTGCACGTTCGTGTGTGTGCGTGTTTGTGTGCGCGCCTGTATATATATATATATATATATATATATATATATATATATATACACACAAAGAATCTCAAGCTAGCCAAAACCTACCGCGGTTTCACACTACGGCTCGTCATATATATATATATATATATATATATATATATTTCATCCCAAGAAAGGCAGTTTTACTGCAACCTGTATGCAGAGGGTATCATAGGAGGAAAGTAATGAGAAAGAGAAACCAGTTATAGGAGGTGTCAGGGGAACGGATAAGAGAAGGATGAGAATACTGGTGGGATGAGAGTAGAGTGGACAGAGAAAAGATCATGAGGGAAAGGAGGCGAGTCATTGAGATATGAGATGGCAATTGACCGTACATTTAAATTTTGGAGATTGTAACTCTCAGAAAAGCCATTGTACGGAAGGGAATTACACAGGTGAGATGTGTGAGAAAAGAATCTACTAGAGTAGAACCTGCATATATATTTTATTGGTTTCACTGTAAAATCGTGGGATCTACTTGCTATTCTAGTCGCTCGATTACGTTAGTTCCGCAGGAGCACCAGAGAGGTAGGACCGTCAGAGAAGAACCCGTGAATTTTTTTGTAGAACAGTGAAGAGAGAAGCCACACTTTGCCAGTGAGAGAATGACTGTAGCTGAGCTACCAAGTCGGCATAGATCACATTGCAGATTTTTTTTGGATTTTTCAAGAACACCGAGAGGAATAGCAGGGTCACCCGACTAGATGTGACAGCAGTATTTAATACACGGTCGGATGGTAGATTGATTTGAGGTCTTCTGAGAGATTTACGCCAAGGAGGCGCGGTGTTTTACATTCAGTGAGACTAGCCTGATCCATGTTAATGTGTCGAAAAAGGGATTGTCGGAGATGGTTAACAGATGGCATATTCGTTTTAGAAACATTAAAATTCACAATCTATTTTTTTTTTACACCAGTTCTCCACAGATTGGAAGTCATTTTAAAACTCAGCAGCGAAGTTCGCTTTATCAGCCTCAGCGAATTTCTGATAATGGCGGGAGTAAATAAAGGTGAATTCAGCGTAGATGCCTAGGATCTGATTACATCAGGGAGATCGTTGATGAAGATCAAAAAGAGCGTAAGATCTAGAAGAGAGCCTTGTGTGTCACCCGCGTTCGTAAGGTAGTATCTGGTGGCATATCCATTCAATGCTACCTCCATTACGCGATTTTAAAGAAAAGACTGGATTAGATCAAACAATCGTTAAGTTATACCATAGGCTCGTAGCTTGCATAGAAGGCCAATATGTCAGACTATGTCAAACGCTTTGGAGATATCCAGGGCGAAATCTCAAGCCCGCACTTCTTATCGAAAACCTGGTATAAATACTCAGTGATGGTTTTTAAGCATATCAGAAGTACACCTGGTGAAGCGGAAACCATATTGTTTTTTAGAGAAGTGACTGTGGTAGAGAATCTTCCAACAAAGCACTTGGCCTCAAATTTATTAGTTAAAGAAGGGATTGAGGGCTTACTCTTATTTAGTACACTTGTAGAGATTCGCTAGAATACTTTGGAGCCAAAATTACGGGTTGAAATACGCGTTTTTTTTTATTACAGTAAGCAGAAGCTTAGCATCATTAAGGGTTCTCCCGCGCTCATTACGAGCAGAGACAAATAGACAGCTCTTATGGTAAGATGGGTGTCTCCGATAAAGTGGGTATAATTGATTCTCCTGTGCGATGGCGGCTGAGCAAGTAATGCAGAACCAGGGTGACAAATAGAGTTAAAGTCGCAACTTTCTGGCTGATATTAAAATATTGATGCCAGCTTCAACACAAGAGGAAACCACGGACGCACAGTCGTCAACGGGAAGATGAAAAACTTTGTTTCAAGGTACGTCACACAGTAAATGGCGTAACGAGTCCCAGATATTCTGCTGGTCTGAGATTCCTGGGGGAAGGGGGATTTAATGGAGATATTAACGGAAACCACCGCATGGACAGAGTTTCCAAGATGACAAATCTGTTTGATATTGCAAGAAACAGGGATATAAGTGAAATAGAGATCTGGCAGTGAGTCTCATCCATTAGCTTTATTAGAGAAACTCGTGGGGAAACCCACCACATGCGTAAGGGACTGAGTGTTTGAAAAGTTCATGGTATGGACAACAGCAAGATGTGTGACAGAGGCTTTCAGTTAACTTGGCGTGTTTGGTTTAAAATTTCCAAACACAAATATATGGGTGAACGTATGAGAAGAAATGACCTTATCAATAATATTCAAGTTTCTGTCAAGTATGGAACAGTCAGAAATAAGTGGAAGTGGTAGAGAAAGAAGATAGATAACCAATATTTGAAGAGAGAGACGGAGACACATGTAAGAATTATGTGGAGATTTAAGAAAGTTCATCTTAGGTATAAGGAGATGATCGCTGACATAATCACTAACTCATGCATATGTATACTGGTGTCCTTCCAAACGAGGGGAGGGTAACGAGGAGTGTAGATCTTAGTAGAGGGCATAGAAGGGTCATGGTTAGTTTGGAAGTTGTCAAGTGCAATTACTTGCAGGATCGATTCAATGCTGCTAAATTTGGTACGGATACCTCGTACGTTTGAGAAAGAGATGTTGACGGCTTTATATATTCTTGATTATGTTGTTTAGATCAGTTTTGTTAGATTTTTTTAAATGATAGGCCTAGAATAATAAAATGATTTGGTCGGAATATGTAACATATTTAAGAAGGAAATTAGCTCAGACTGAAGCATAATGTGGCCACAGTTACTCACTGGAGGATCTTGCAGTGACATTCATCAATGCGCGACAAACCCCTACGTGAAACCTCGGTATTATTCAACTGTGGATCAGATGCATAAATACATTTGTATGCATATATATATGAATGTGAGTATATATATATATATATATATATATATATATATATATATATATATATATATTCTTTAATCCGAAATGGAGAAGTAGGAAGGTAAACTCCAAGAACCTGATCCTAATTAATATTAAAAAAAATTTAATATTAAAAGATGATGCAGGAGGAGAGCTCAATGTACTTAAGATTACAGAGCCGATATAAATTAAAAAATGTGGAATGCACATTTCGACAAGAAATCTCTAATAGAGAATTCACGTCTCCTGAGCGACACATTTCCACTATAAAATGAAGAAAAGCTGGGATAAAGAAGGGGACACAAATAAATAACGGTCAAGATTTGAGAATGCTTTTAAGATCAGTCTATTTTTGTTTTTTTCTTTGTAAGTGAAGGGATGGGAGATTGGCGTGTCTAGCTTGATAGATAAAAAGAGGGAAGGAAATAGGATGTCGTTAAGTTGAGGATTGGGTTAAACAAAAGAGAACAGAAATGGAAGGGGCGGAAAATAAAGGGTGTATAGAGAAAAGTAAGGGAAAGACGGAAAAGGAGGGAATATCAAATATCAAATAGAAACCCTCGATACGTGTCAAATACTTTTAACTTTAAATGTTTAAAGGGGTTAGGGCTTTAGAAAGTTATTTGAAAAGGTATATTTAGTGGGGAAAGAATAGATTTAAATAGAGGATTTAAAAAATTGTTAATTACGTTTGTCTAATTTAAAATATTTTTAGGTATAGACGAGCTAAATAACAATTACAGAAAGTTATAAATTTAAAATTATTAATATATATATATATATATATATATATATATATATATATATATATATATATATTCTAACAAAGGAAAAAAGGGGGTTTAATAAAGGAATCCATATTTTATAAAGATAGACAATTAAAGGAGATTGGGAGATCCGCTTGCCCGGTGGAGGGAAAATGGAAATCCACCCAGGTGATTTATGAAGCCCGCATTTCTCCATCGAACAATAAAAATGACCTCCGAAATTATATTGGTATGTCCGCTGGACATTTTAAGCAGAGACTTTATAACCACTTGTATTCTTTTTCGAACACCGATCAAAAGTACTAGACAGCCCTTTCACGAATATTCTGGAAAATGAAAGAGGAAGGACAGGATCCTGTAATTAGCTGGAAACTAATAGATTCAGTCCGTATTCCGAGGAATTTTCGTGATGGGTGCTGTCTATGTTTACTAGAAAAAATTTCAATGTTGAAATATCCTCACCAGCACCTGCTCCTGAATCTTAGAAGGTAATTTATCAGTAAGTACCGCCATAAAACAAGTTTTTTGGAATACTTAAATTCAAAATTTAAATTCCTGAATTTTAGATTTTACAATATAAATACAAGTTTAATGAAAATAATTACACACAAATGCTTACGTGTCCATATCGAGAAAAGACATGTGTAATTAATACATACATACAAACATACATATATACATATACACGCATACATAAAAAATGCATCTAAAAATAAAATATATATATATATCCCATTAACATTTTTCATGAATATATATATACATTATATATACACATATACATACATACACATACACACATATACCACTCATGCAAACACACACACGCACACGTACACACACGCGCGCACACACACACACACACACACATATATATATATATATATATATATATATATATATATATATACCTACACACCTACACACATATATGCATACCCACATATTCATATACACATATACAGACAATCTTACGATTTAAAATATTATAAAACCAATATAATAATATAATATAATAATAAACATAATATTTTTTAAAAATATTTGGGGGTAAAACGTTTCCAAAAGTAAATTTCAGATTATTATCCAAAAGAAACATTCTGATTTTAAATTAAATTAATTTAAATAAATTTAAATTACCTGCAATGAATTTTGATCTAGCTAAATAATCTCATATTTATTCTTATGCTTGCATTTAAATATCAATTCGTTACGTTGATTAAGTATTTATCATTATACACGCACAATAATATATATATATATACATATATATAACTGTACTGGAAGTTAGCATTAGTCGAGTTGATAGAAAAATGAATGGGTCCTCTCAGTAATACTAAACTGTTGAATCGATTTGCAGGAACTATTTAACAAGTAATGCCATGCTCGAGTTAAGAGAAAATTTAAATTATTTTTAAGACCAGTTGCTCATTTGACATTATTTAGAAGCTAAGACTTACTATTAAAACACTGTATATATGTATATCATCGGTATAATTGCCTAAATTTGAGCATATGTCCTCTGAATGATCATTAGTGTAAAAATGGATAATAGTATAAGGTTAGATCCGTGAAGGACGCCACGAAGTGTGCCTGTTGAAGATAAATTTATCTTAGTGATTTGTTAATGGAGATTGAAGCCTTTCAAAATTTTGTCCAGGAATACTATAATATTCCAATGTTCTAAAAAGACCAGAGTTTTACAATCCTCACTTAAGGCTTGTCCAATTCCTTCAGCTATAATTATTAATACATTAAATGTGGTTATACAGAAGCAAAAGCCATATTATATGAGCGAAAACCAGACGATTGGAAGTAATTAAATAATTAAGTGTTGATTAGTGTCTTAAGTGCTTTGCTAAATATGTAGAAAGCGAATTGGACAATAACTGTGCACTTAAAATGTGGAAGTGCAGAAAACGATTTCCAACAAGCAAGAAAGCAAAAACAAGCCAGTCAGTTAATGTAAGTCTCAGTGAAATCAGAGGCCAGTTCAGGAGCATATTTCTTAAGGACTGTTATTGGAAATCCATATTTTTTAAAAAAAGATTTAGGTAAAAACACACCAAATTAATCAAGAGTATAATTTAAAGATATTTTTGAGCAAATCATTCTGTTATTTTTTATGAAAAACCAGAGTGATAAAAGAAAAAAATAGAAGACTTGTTCTTATGTAACATATTCTATCACAACGTAACTGTTAAGTCTTAAAATGTGCAAAAGCATTGATTCCATCTTTTATGCAGGAAGAAAGATTTGTGACACAATACCCTACAGGAAACATGAGAATAATTATGCAAGTGGTGTCTCTAAAACACCTTCAAAGTTTATGCCAATCAGTGTGTTCGTAACGGAATGAAGTCTTGTGAATAGGAGATTCTGTCTCATCAGCAAATCAAAAGAAATATTAAGCACTACATCGTGATTCGAATTGTCAATAGGACAGAATTGCGATGCTCTCTCTACGTATGAGAATAGAGAAGGAATAAATCAAGTAAATAATCATGTTGATCATAGTTATTAAGGAAATCAGTAGGGGAATCCACTATTTGATTAAGAGTCTAGAATGGAAAAATAAGTGCGAATCCTTACAGTAACATGAAAATGATTAAGCCACTTGACATGAAAATTAGAATAACCGTGCATACAGATTTCGACTGATGAATGTAAAGAAAAATGTTTTAACGTCAGAAATTCTGTCTAATAAATTGCAGTCTTATTAAGAAGGAAAACAATAAAAGAAGGGATTACTCAATGTGCAATAACAAAAGTCAAATGGATTTGAAAATATATTCTGAGGACACAGTGGAGATTTTCATGTATATAAACAACTATGACTAGAATGCTATTTATTTACTTTGTTTATGTGTGGAATGATGTATGCAACTTTGTTGTTAGAATTAAGATGACAGGAAAGGTAATATAGTGATTGTGATTTGTTGGTAGCATTAAACTGGTAAGATAGCTAATATAGTGATTGTGATTTCACTATATGGGCCGGATACTGCCTGTAAAAACTCAGGCATACACTGGAATAAGCATTACTAAAAATAAAATAGTCGAAATATATATAAATATGGCCACCGTATTGCGAAAAATTTAAAATTTAATTAATATCCAAATTATATATAACTTTACATGTCTGAGACACGAAAATCTGCTGACAATTGGGGATCTGGACTTTTTATCAGTATGCAATAAAACAACCTTGATGAGACGAATTCGAAAATCCTTTTCAGTTTCTAAAGAGCGAAAATAATAAATGATCTCTTAAGATAATCTAGAGGTGAAATTTTCCTGAACAAGATATACTCACTTAGGCACGTATAATTTAAAATTGATTCATTATAAAGTAGATATTCAGCACTTTTTTCTAGTTTGTGCGCTGTGTATTTCCAGGACGTAAGCCATAATAGCTCTCCTTTATTTCATATCCTGGGTAGCACTAAATAATATATGCCTATTTGTCTATATTTCCGAGATGAGGTAGAATTTACATTATTTACATTATTAGGAATATTATCCTCATCTTCGTTGCCATTTCCACGATGATTCTACAACTTTGATTTTACCAATATGATGTTCTCAAAGACACAAATAAATATTTCCTAATCTACATTATATACTCATCACTAGTAAGAAAAAATCTACGAAATCCATAGAAAGTTGTTTTATTTTTCTTCTATTTTTACATTTTATAGTTCATGTCGGACACTAAAATGGAAAGAAATCATTTAGGTTGGAGCAATTACCTAAATATTCAAATAATTTTGAGAGCCTATATATCTAAACTGTTTAATATTTCAGAGCAAAGATAACTACATACTTCCCTACAAACTCCATTAATTGATCGTGAGATTAATTATGATAATTCTTATTGTAGTATTACCTACAATTTCCCCGATGCACAGATAATTTAAAATTATATACAACCAACCTGATTTACCCACGTTAAAAATGAACATGGCAACAACGTAAGTCATAAAATGGAGTCACATAATTTAATAAATTGAACCTGCTCATTTCCACGCTTTTACGCAACAAAATATTAATATAGAATTGTCTGAAGATCAATTCTTTCAAGTATTTAATGGAATAATATTATTTTGAAATATTTTTAAAAAATGGGAAATTATTTTTCATATGAAACATTTTGCGAGAATATTCAACGTAAAGTTAAGGTAGGACACATTGCTTTTTTATTTTCTTCAATTAAAGATTTTATTTATTATATTTACTTACGTATATGCGATTCCCTCTTCTCAATCGTTTTTCTTTTACATTTCAGAAACTAACTAAAAATGCTTATAAATTATTTGTTTATTCGACTATTTTATTATAGAGACCAGTATGCGTAATTTATTTCAGTTTTTTATGGAAAAATAATACATATATTCTGTTCGAAGAAATTGGAGCACCGTTCAGTTTATGGTTATGCGTCTAAAACTTTGTAAAATCCATTGTTTTAAGGTAATGTTGTATTTGGAACAGAATGATTAAAATAACTTGTTTTGTTAAATTCAATTTCTACAGTGGTATTCAGTTAAAGGTTTTATAGAGCAGCACCTATCTGTTTTTATTAAATGGAAATTATATTAGTCATAGTAGATTTATATTTTAACATGTCATTTACTTATAGATATATAGTAACTCTGGTTAATTTCCGTTAACTAGGCACGCTTAGGAAATTAAGTAAAATTGCCACCCGCTTTATGGTGTTTACGAAGTGTATATTAAGGCTTTTTATTCATATTGTATTCTGTTATTTTTGTTCTAAAGTTTTAAGACAGTTTTAATTTTTATAGTGTAAACCTTTGTTTTTTTTTTATATAAAATACCAGAATAATAAAAACATAGTTCACAAAGTGTAAGGAAAATTCAATGTTTCTATAGCTACGTTATTTACGTTAGTAGGATCCAAAATATGCTACGTAGATTATTTTGAGGATAATATTTTGATCATCGAGTTTTAAGTTATGAGGTGTTATTCGGTCGAGAACAAGGAATGCATTTAAGTTAGGTTACTTTCTTTGTCACGTTTTGATTTTTAAACTCTTTACTTAATATTTCGAAATCTTAAAACTTTTTTTAACTTTCAAGTTTTGAAGCTAAAAATTCGAAAAAAAATATTTTTTAAGTTAAAATGCTTTATCAGGCGGAATCTTAGAATTTTTACCATGATTCACCGGACCTTCATCATTTTTGCTCTGCATCGTGTTCTACGTTGAGTTATCTGCACCTCGTTGTTTGCTACGTTTCATTCTATTTTACTCTTCACATTTTTCTTGTTTCCTCTCCTCCACTTGCAACTATACTATTTGCATATTTCCTCCTTTTGTCAGCATTGATTTTTTCATGGCTTACAACGTCCTTCAGTCTTCTTGACAGTGCTAAGATAATTAATCGTTCTATATTGGATAAAACCTTATATTCATTCTGCAAATCACATGATCTGTAGAAAGAATAAAAATTTAAGTAGAGGCAACTGAAATATTTATGAGGGAAAACAGAAACAAGGATTTCATGCAGGCTAGAAAAATGAAGAGTCGGAAATATTGGAATACAGAATTGATAAAAAATGAAGCAAGTGTACGCTATCGGCTTGATATATCCGGTTTAGACCAATGTTCTGGTTCAAAATTCACACTGGTACACAAAAGAAAAATAATTTCTGATCTTTGAAAAGATAAGACTATTTCGTTTTGCTTCATTTGATGTAACCAATAATAACTTATCTGTGAGATTAATCGTAAAATAACCTCTTGCTTTCTTCCTCTGCATTTTCTGTGCTTACAGAAGTTTGTAACATCTATTTGCTTATTAAAATTATGCGACCCTTCAATTTAAATAGATAAGATATTTATACAATTCCTGGTGGTCTCATTGATCATTCGCTGTATGGCTTCATATGCTATTATATTAAAACTGCTTTTTTGTAATTATTAAAATTTTTAATTTTTTCCCCAATGTTAAAATATATGTCTAAATTGGAGCGGATATGAATTGCCGCTTTGTTTTTTTTTTTTGTTTTTTTTTTTCTGGGACAGTCTCTTAAAAAATATTTGATTTATTATTTGAAATAATTGAGAACAGTTAATGTTTTATTTTTTTGTTGTGAGCAGTTATTAACCGTTTCAATGATAAAAATATATTAAGCCATATAACATTTGTGAATTTACTACTATAACAAATGTCTCCTTTACTGACTCAATGGGTTTTGCAATTTCGTATTTATTTCATCAGCTGTGATCATGTGACTATACAAAAATCATAAAAATAACGGTCTGGTTTAATAGTTGAATAAAAACAAATAGGTTTGCATTTAATTTCCTATATTTAATTTTTTAATAGTTTGTGGTGAGAATTCAGAAAGTATTACCAGTGGGCACCTTAAATTACCATGACCTTCCAGAATTCATGTGTTAACACTACGTAAATATAATCATAATTTACCAATGTGAAAATATTTCTAACAAATGAGCTCTTATATCTGGTGAACACCGATAGTCGGCTTATGAAAAAATATTACTTTTAGAACGATGAAAATTAACTGCTACGCTAGGATAATTGTAAAATTTGTGAGGGCATTTGAATCCCCTCAAGCTGCAACGTCATGTATGGACAATAAATAGCTGAAAAATAATTTAGCCCTCCCCAGTGATCTCACGATTTCTTAACCCTCTAGGGCCATTCGTATCATATTTCATACAGTATTTCCCTATAAGGAAACATTTAGTATTTCCCTATAAGGAAACATTTGGTATTCATTGACTGAGCAGTCAGTAATGCTTTCATTTGAAATTTATAAAATATTTCTCTTAAAAAGTTTTCTGGAAAATATTTCTTTCAAGGCTTGTTTTAATACTGTATCATATATGATACGAATGGCCCTAGAGGGTTAATCATTGGGATTACATATTTGGCTATAATTGTTTTTTTAGTAGCAAACGACATGGACTCAAAACAAGTCCACATTTAATAAAAAATATAACGCAATAAGTAATGTTTATGCAACAATGAAATTTTTTCAGTTGATATGTCCTACGTACTTCAGTTGTCAGAATGGATATTTACTTTGAACTGAACACTTTATTAAATCTAGGGATGCATATTCCCTTCATTCAGCTAACCACGTATACAAGCATTACACCTTGCAATTAATTCTGCTTTTCCACTCTGTAAATCATGAAATATGCAAAATTTTAAAAAGTACACGCACATAATTTAAACATAAAATATTTATAAATAAATGTAATCTATTTTGAGAGTCGGACACTATCATTTGTTTTTTGATACAATGTATAATTTTTTCCGGACAAATTAATTAAAAAAATGCAACACCTGAAAGTTTTCACACTAGAAATCTAATAAAATCTGTACATAGTGTTCTAAGCGAAATAATGTTTACCGATAATCTTCAGAAACAAATATTAAGAAATATATTTCAGAATCAGGAAAAAAATATGCTTACGGATGTTAAAAATATACGACTTCTGCCTTCATCAAATCAGATATCACATTTTAAAGTGATCTATTGATCCATACAATAATTTACAGATTTTATACACGTAAGAATCTTATTTCTGAGAACAACAGATCATCGGCGTTTATTATCATATCTGCCAAATTTCCTGTAAATATCAAACATAACCCTATGCAAATCGAATCTGAAATGAATGGAAATACTTTTTCGATAACTATCGAAATCCAAGAAACGTGTTTGGGGAAAAGTGCAATCCAATTTGCGAAACCAAATTCAGCAGAAACTATTTTTTGAGTATTTCTAATATTTAATTTGAATATTTTTTTTATTTTTCAAGCTGGCAAATTACAGAGTTATAGTTGGAATTTTTCGTAAAATCCTGGTAACAAAATCAAGGAGTGTAATTATTTCGATGGCAGGGGCTTTTGATTTATAAGAAAAGGCAACTACTTAATACATGTTACATATTCACAGTGACAATCAGTATATTTCAGTTATATTTATTGAGTCTTCAGTTTGCTTTTATTAGCACAGTGACATTGAAAATAATGGGCTCGTTAGTAACAAGTTACATATGTATCAATTTCAAATTGCGTTAGTTACATTTTAAATTAATCTAAGAAATTAATGTACTTTTATCCTTAATCCGACATTATTTCCTACAAGTTCATATTTTATATCTCGTATAGACCAGAAGCTTAGATAGATGTAGATGAATAGAGTGGTGCATCCCGGACCTAACTTATATGAGGTTTATAAGCCTGTCAGGAAAAAGCAAGAAATTTTACTCAGGGGAAGTTGTTTTATATCTATAAATAGTCTTAAAGGATCAAGCTTTTTCTCTATTTTTAATTGTGCTACTAAATTACAAGGTTTATATATGCTAGGTGATTAATTATGGGATATTATCATATTTAGAACATGAAGTAATAATTTAATGCAGTAAAGCGATTTATAAGGGAGCCACTGTTAAACAAATTTTATTTTTGAGGGGAGCGGCATTATGCCAATTAGCCATCCAGGTTCTTACACTATAGGTACGTAATTGGTGAATACACATATTTTCTGCTTTTAAAGCAGTATATTATGTTAACATTCTAGAGTTTTTGAGTTTCTAATCAAGAAAATGTGCCGAAAGACTCAGGTTCTTAGTCTTTTGAAAAAAGAGGGCCAATAGATGAACATATACACTCAAAAGCACACAGCGACATCTATTCAAATATGTTTATCCACAGAATATAGCTTGTTTACTGATCTACCAAAGCCTCGGTTGTTTTCTTGGGATATTCTTTTTAAAATAGTCTCGTTCATAATATTTAAATATGTAAACATCATCACTACGAAACCAGTCAAATATAACCGTTATGATCCAGGGACTCTTTCCAGAGGTAAAACCACCTTTCAGAATGATACTGCGTTCATTCTTACTGCTCAATTTGTTGTTGAATGGAACGAGGAACATTCTACTGAAGTAGAATATCTGGACTTCACAGTCCCCAAATCTCAACAGCATTGAATATTTATGGTTCATTTAAAAAGACACAAGGGTCTATAGCCTCCATTATTGAAAGAACTGGAGAGTATTTCAGCTGATTAATGTATAAAGATATATTTATTTATTTTAATCATTCCATCCCGAGCAAGGCGGAAATGCCACTGATGTGCAGGGGGCTACATAACTGTAAAAAGATTAATTAGAAAAGAGTGAGGAGTACAAACTAGTTAGAAAGGAGCAATAGAAAGCTGAGAAAGATACATAGGTGGAGAGAAAGGGAAGGTTATACGGGGCTGGGGAGAGAACTAGAGTCCAGTGGTTAGTAGATGAGTATTGACTTTGCATTTAAATTTCTGGAGATTGTAGCCGTCAGGAAAGCAAGAATACGGGAGCGAGTTCCACAGGTAGGAAGTGCGAGAGAAGAAGCTGCAGGAGTAGAATTGTCGTCTGCATTTGGCTAACCTGACTGTGAATGGGTGGGACCTAGTTGCCAGTCTGGTTGCACGAGTAAACACCTGTTGAGGAGGCACCAGTGACTTAAGTTCGTCCGAGCAGAAGCCATGAAAGTATTTATAGAACAGACAAAGGGACGACACATTTCGACGATGGGGAAGTGGCTGGAGTCGAGCCGCTAGATCAGTACCTATCACGTTACAGACACTTCTTTGGAGCCTGTCAAGAACACTGAGGAGAACAGCAGGGGCGCCTGACCATAAATGGCAGCAGTACTCCATGCACGGACGGATCGTTGCCTTGTATATATGCATGATGGATTCAGGCGGGAAAAACATCCTGGATCGACATAGTGACCCAACCTTCTTAGCAGTAGATTTTGCTATGGATTCAATATAGTGGTTCCATTTGAGGTCTGAGGACAGGGTAAGTCCGAGCAGGCGTAGTGTATTGAATAGCTTGGTCCATGCTTATGTGAGGCAGGAGAGTTTGCCTGTAATGGTTAACAGACATCAGCTTGGTCTTAGATGAATTGAAGTTGACAAGCCACTTCTTGCCCCAGTTTACCACAGAGTGTAGATCCCGTTCAAGATCAGCAGCGAGATTATGTCTGTCCGCCACGACAGATTTCTTACTGGTGCTGGAGTATATTGTAGTGTCATCTGCATAAATGCCTACTTGGGACTTGATCTAATGATCTCATCTGGGAGGTCGTTGATGAAAATAAGAAAGAGCGTCGGGCCCAGGATAGAGCCCTGTGGGACACCAGCATTCGTGCTGTAGGACGAAGAGTCACGCCCATTCAGAACGACCTTCATTTTGCGGTTATTTAAGAAAGATTGGATTAGGTCAAGCAGTCGACCGGTAATACTGTAACCCCGTAGTTTGCATAGGAGGCCAGAGTGCCAAACCCTGTCGAAAGCCTTGGAGATGTCCAGAATAACCGCACGAGCCTCGTCAGACTCATCAAGGGCCTGTAGCATGTACTCCGTTACGGTTGTTAGCAGGTCGGACGTTTATCTACCAAATATGTTCCTACCCCATATTGAAATAAACTTGCTTTAGATTTAAAGGTGTTTTCATTAATATTTCCATCCCATATACAATATCAATGAATATAACTATTCAAATATATTAAGATATGATTCACTGGTACACAAAAGCGGGATAGTGTAATTTTTAAAAACGATAATTGTGCGAGTCGATTTTACGGATTGCGATCGTTATAATCATATTTGCATAAATACGCTTTGTTTAAATATATGAATGTATTTATTCTTCACTGGAGAAAAGAATGATATCATATATCTTTGTTATGAGTTAAATCGTAGGACAGACTTGTCTCGAGACTTAATCTTCATCGTTCAGCTGTTGATTTCCTGTTGGATTGTAGGCATAGACCTTCATTTTGTAATGACACCTCTCCAAAAAGAGAAAGCTAAAGGCGTCATGTTGCAGGATCGTGATTGCTAGTTGATGTCACTGTTTCGATAAATGATGCGCCTGGGAACTTCTCATGCAATAAAGCCAAACGCGTTTCTATTTGAACGTCTCTTTTTCGATTAACAACTTGTTTGATTGTTAAAATTGCCAAGGACTGTAGTTTTTCAATCAGAAAGAAATTGAAAACCATCAACAGAGGCTAAACTTTAATTAACACTTAAAATCGGTTCAAGTTATTGGAACACATTATGTTTGTAACTAAAATCAGCTCGGCATATTTATATTATAAGCAAGTTTCCCGCTCTAATTTTTGAAGAAAAATAAATAGGCCTGAGGTTGCTAACAAACGAACTGTCCTACTGAATTTGAGAAAACCTACTGATTTATGGTTTCAAATAGAAATATCCCTGATGGTCTCAACTGAATATTTTCTTCTTCAAACTGAATACAATTCACTTTGCCTAAAATCTCTCAGATATGGAAGAAAGTGGAATGGTATCAATATATCGACGTAATCATTGAAAACGCCTCCCCTCTCTGTTTCTGACAACGCCTTCACTTTGCCAATTATTTTTGCCGCTCGTACTTTATGCCTCGAATTTCTCAAAAATGTAGGTTTTCTGGATTTATCTTGCTTATGCATATCTTTAACTCATATACATGTTGCTCCTTTTTTTTTCCATATTGTTTGTTCTTATTTCCTTTTTACTTCACCCTGTTTCCTTATTTTTCTTCTTAAAGTTACCCTAACCATGAAGTTACAACTAAAATCGAATAACTCTCAGGATTTGTCGTTACTGATTAACTTACCGTCTATAACTCTACTTCAGCTGCAAGAAAGTTTTATTCTAGAGCTAAGCAATTATTCCATAACAGCGGTTCTTCTGTTTTGCTCAGAGGATGCCATTTATAGTAAAATTAATTTTTCTCTGTCTCGTTTTCTTTGTGTAATACTGACCTGAAAAAAAATAGATTTGAAATTAAGGAAAAAGGAGTAAGTAACTACTCTTAATGAGCTACATATTAGCTTCATAATGATATATTTCCACACTATACATTAAAGCAAGGTGTTTTAACTTGTAAATCGAAACTAGCAGACAAAGCAAAATTATATGTATATGATTATTGTAGTTTGCATGTGTAGGCCCTAAAAAAAAAAAAAACTAATTCGTTTTAGATATATGAAGACTGCTTTTAGTAATATGTAAGACAGATATTGATACATGACAGATATGGTCTCCTGTTGAGTCAGCAACAATTTTTTTTCAGAGTAATTCAGTCGAATATCTCAAGAAAATATCTTTCAAATGTATTAATCAACGAAATATAAGTTTCAACATGAAACTCCAATATGCTCGTTTCATTATAAACATATATATCGTTGTGTGGTTTTCATACAAATGCAGGGGCAATGATTCCTTGCAGTACTGTTACATTTTTGTAAAAATACAAATAATATGTATCCTATTCAAGTTATTTTCTCAGTAGAGTTTACGTATGTCTTATTTTTTCCAGTGGGAATCAAACGCTTTTAAAGTAGCTATACTTATTGTAACACTAGCAGTATAGCCGGCGTTGCTCGGGTGTAATGAAAGTTTTAAAACTAATCCATGATCTTGGAGCTCAGACTCTGCCTAAAGAATATTTGTGTGAAGCTTGGTGAGAATCGGATAAAAATTGTGGATTTGTAAAAGGTTATACAGACAGATAAACAGACACACACACAAACTTCTTGCCTTTGATTATATATATATATATATATTATCGATTTTCTGCACTATTGTAAGAACTTGAAACTTCTGAATATCGTTTCTTATGTCTTTGTCTATGAGTGTATCAAATTTGATTAAAATCGGACTACGCCTATAACCCGATTTTTTCGATTATCGATTTTCGACATTTATCGGGGGTACCTCGACACAAAACCTAGCCGAGAACACTCGCAGACGCATATAGTACAACTGTGTTAATTTTCAAGAAAATCGGTTCAGCTGTTTCGTAGTCTATACGTAACGGATACACACACACAGAGACGCACACACAGACAAAGTTTCATTTATAAATAAGTTTAGATATCATTGTAATGAATACTATTCATTTCACATTTAGGTCTCTCCAGTCATAAGTGCCATTTTGGTCACTGAATGAAATGACGTCAAAAGCGATCGTCATTTGAATCACGTTCCTATATCAATGATAGTGAGAGGATTGCCATTAATAAGTCAACAATAGATAATATTAAACAATCTATGAAGCATAAGCATTGAACTTACTGCGTTTGTATTAATTAATCACACAGCTTTCTGATCATGACCTGAATATTTCTGTGTCTTTAGTAAGCAATATCATGAAGTGTTTCACACTTTTCAAGGTTGTCTTTATATCTAACATTTCAGTAAAAATATAATTCCTTGAAACGTATATTGCACTCAGTATCTATTTACAATTCCATGTTTTCATTATTCTCTAGCTTCTCGTTTTTGTAGAACAAACATCAGATCTTAAAAGGACGTCTTTCATCTAATGTATTATCGGTTTGTATCCTGTGCTATCGCGGAAGCTTTGTTTGTATTTAATATTAAGTTTCCTATTCATATTCCATGTGGAAAAGCTATTTTCCCTTCATTTTATCTTTTTATGCTTCCTTACTTTCTGTTCTGTGTTGTTGTTTCTTTTTGTTTATGTTGCAGGATTTTATTTTGCAATTCATCCTTTGGTGGTCTGTTTATATTTCTAATATTTTTGCTTAATATGGTTGGTTCTCAACTATATATTGACGCTATTTAAGTTTTTTTTCTTTTTCATTAGAATTTTATTTTTCAATTCAACTTTAATTATATCCTTTGAGTATAACACTTTTACTGTCATATTCCTCAATATCTCTAAATAATATATCTTTCAAATAACTGGTCAGTGTTTACCTCACACCCACGTATATATATATATATATATATATATATATATATCTTTGAATTGTGACAGATTTTGGTGCTAAGATTTATGCCGATACTGCCGTTTATAACTGTTATGAACGGCGCACTCCTAAAAAAATGAATACTATCCGACAGGTGAATGCTTCATTGAGCTATTATATTTTTAATTACGAATGATTTTCCCAGTCCTATAGTTTTTCTTTTTGTAATTCAATCATTAGTTTTATATTTTTCAGGGGAGATTTACTTCTTTTTTTTAATATATCAGAACGATGTACTTTAATTCAAAATAATAATGTCTACGTTTAACTTACTATGTTTAACCTCCGGATTTTATATGTCTACGGATAACTATGCTATTTTTGCACAAGGAACGGACACTATTAGACAATTTCTTGTATACAAAAGAAACAGTTTTTACTGTATAAATCTTGGTTCATATTGTGTGAATTATTATTACCTAAAATGTGTAAGATCTAGAAGAGCAGAATTATATATTATGGCTAAGTATTGATTGATGCAGAGTGTATCGTGTCTAAGCAGACCTTCATATTTTCAGTATAAAAACTAAATATCAGAATCTAATCAGGCATATGTTAAGGGATTGAAATATGTATCCATACAGGTAGAATACAGTTATTTATTTGAAGAATTAAAAGAAAAATTTATTTGTATAAATCTTTTTTAATTTCAAAATTTCACAGACATGCAGCTAAACTGAAGCAGTAAGTTCAGTAGTAAAATAGATTGGATTATGGCAAAAATATAGTTAAATAACATCAAACTTGCAAGCGTTAAGAAGATTTGGGAATTGTAAAATGGCAAAGAAACTGAAATTGATAAATATAGTTAAAATATCAGAAGACTTTGTTGATGGAATTAAAAAGATTCGTTGATGAATTATACTGCATATGTGTGTATTGTCAAGGGAAAGGTTATAAATTACTTTTTAATGTTATCAATTAGACAGTTGTGAAGCGATATAGTGAAGCCAACACATATACATATACACACACACATACACACACATATACATCTATATATAATGTTAGCACCAAAAATGATAAATGGGGTTTTACAAGCAGTTTTGTTTCGCAAGTGCTGGATATCAGGGAGGTGATGGAGCGTGGAATGTTTAAGTAAAAAGAGTTAAATGTATTAAAAACAGCCCTGAATATTGACATCATCACGATGACCTTACTCAACTTCGAAGTTGGCATGAACCTCAGTAATTGAGAAATTCTTTGCACTATATATATTGTTGACATAATCATGCTTTCTCATTTATATTCACAGACAGATTAGTTTTGGTGTATCACAGCTAATCAGTAAGGTTAGATATCCGAATCCTTTTAGCCAGGATTGAAACCTGACCGAAGTGACATCAGTGGGCGATTCTACCTCTGAACTATAGACGCTTGTTAGAAGAAGGCTCACTTTTACCATGTAAATATACGCCAGTATATATATATATATATATATATATATATATATATATTCTAACTTTTTTTAAACATTTCACCTCAAGACTGGCGGTACCGCCACTGACGTGCAAGGAGCTAAAAGAGTTACAAATTTTTATAGGAAAAGAGTGAAGACAAAAACAAACCAGTTACAGGGTGTGAAAGAGAAAGGAAGGTGAAGGATATAAACACAGGAGTGAAGACAGCAACGAAGGTAGAGAGAAAGTAAAAGAACAAGATACACGGTGTAGTGTAGAAATGGCTCTAGTTAAGTAGATAAGAGATGGGAATTGACTTTGCATTTAAATTTTCCAGCTTGTAGCTGTCAGGAAAACAATGGAAGCGAGTTCCATAGTCGGGAAGCCCGAGGAAAAAGCTACTGGAGAAGAACTGTTGCCTGCATTTGGTTTTTTTAACTGTAAAATGTGAAACCTTGATTCAAGGCTTGTTGCCCGAGTAAATTCCTGGAGAGGGGGCACCAGTGACCTAAGTTCTTCGGAGTAAAAGCCATGAAAATATTTTTAGACGTGAATGAGGGAAGCTACATCCCGCCGATGAGAAAATGTCTGGTTTCGATCTGCCAGGTCGAGACCAATCAAATTACTGTTTCTCATATCGGGCCTGTCGAGAATACCGAGTTTTATTTCATATGAATTTTTATAATTCTTCGGTTTTACATAATGTTTTCTTTATCTTCTGTTTCTGCAAATCCACTGCTCTCCACGAGTTTACTACATGTTTTCTTTTCGATTAATAATTCATTATTATTCTCTGGGAAGATTCTTAACTGATCAAAATCCTTGACTCTAAGAAGATCATAAATAATCCAAGTGTATGATCTTGTCCTAGATTTATCTCTGATTTATAGTAGTTTAAATTATGGAGGGTGTTTTAAGGACAAGGTTTTGTCCATCTCTGTCGCATTATCAACCCAGTAGGAGCCTTCTTAGCATTAGCACACTCTTACATAATTCTGTATAAGAATGATGTTGAATACTTCAACAGGAATAACTTTCTAAGGGATAATACGGATGATTACTCACAAAATCAACAAATTCTTAGAAACTTTTGTTCATACTAAATGATAGATCTATTAAGATCGTTTTTTAGAAACAGGTTACGAAGCTCGTGAAATCAATGCCAGCATTCTTTAAAGTTTCTTTTCAAACATTTCCTCCTTTGATGCTATATGAATATACTGCATTAGATCATATTTCAATCTAAGTGAATATTCATGCAGGCGTATATAAGTTAATAAGGTCACCGCAACAAAAGATTATGAACAGTATCTGACATGTGATCACTTGTTTAATTTATCCTAATGTTTGAATGAGTAAAGGAAAGATTTGTTGTGACAAAACACGAGTGAAATGGCGGAATTGAACTGGAATTACTGTATTCTCTAAGAACGAGTGTTAGACTTTTTCTGAAGATTGAACCTGCGTACTTCTGAATGAAAAAGAAAATGTGACGACGCTTAGTTTAATTTATATTTCAGAATGATCGGTTTAATTCACATGCCTATATGAACAAAAGCTAAACGTGGATCCTGGTGTGAATAAATGGAAAAGTCAGTAGTAAGCTCAGTCATAAGTTAGCTTCAAGAGAAATGAAATGTAGTAACATAGAGTGAAATAAACACAAGAGGTAGCTAGAAGATTACGATGAAAGAAAAGAAGGAACAACTACTGACGAAAATGATTTCGCGTGTTCATTCATTTTCAAAAGCTACTCTTTTAAATTTATAAATTGTACAAAACCAACCAAAATGAGTTGCTATAATCAACAAGCAAACGCGGAACTTCATATTATCACAATGTTTGTGTATTCTCTCAAGGGATGGTCATTACCTTTACTGACCATTCGGAATCAGGCTTACACCTGACCTCAAATAAAACTCATCTATTGCTGAAGATGCTGGGGAAAATGACCGGTTCTTTCTACCACAACATAAATATCTGATTTAAGATACTCCAAATTTACATGAGCCAGCATAGACAAAAGTAGCGTAGAGCTGACCAAGCATTACTTGTCGGTATTAATAGTTCAAAAGCGGCTTTATATTTTATGTATTATTTTCAATTCTACAAAAGATTCCAACAGAATAAACGGCGCAAGTGTCTAGCATATCTATCACTGTCTATGACAGATACTCAGAATCTCAATATTTATTAGTTTAACCGCTTCTTAGCTTTTTTTTATCTGAGTCCCCCATCCCAAGTTCTAATGAAACAGCTTCTCAAGTAAAATAAAATTTCCCGATCACTTTACTCTTCATCACCGCATGTCTAAGGTTAGCTTTTACTTTTTCTACATGACCTCATAAACTGAACTTATTGTCTTCGTATTTATTCTGACAATAACATAGGTTAACCCTCTACATTCAGATATTGATACTTTATTTTTTGAAAAATGAAATAACATATTTAAGCATGACTTTATTGTATTTGCATGCATTTCATCAATTCATCTTCTTTTGTGAATATATATATTCTAAAACAAATATTGTTCAAATCAGAAAAAATTTATGATAATAATGCTTACACTACCGAGTGCTATTTTTTACGGGTTATCAACATTATACAGATTATTTTAACAAAAGAAATTACTTCTATATTTGTTTTTAGGTAATGATTTTAATGATACATGTCTACTAATAAACCCGCAACTGGTGGAGAAAAAGTCGGCCTTATTAAATGCATGTACGCTGAAGTGAATATAACTGAATCAACTAAAGTAAGATTGCTTGGCTACTCTTTGTAATTCGTGTCGTTATACATTACACTACCACACAACCCAGAATGCAACATTAGTATTCTGAAACGGTCATTATCCCCTCTATGTACTGACTGGCTTCGGCGTTTCTCAACTTACGGGATAGTGCAGTAACTCGTGTTTTAACGTGATATGGCCTTCAGCTCACCGAAATTGGAAGATACGATTAAATGTTTTAAATTTGCAGTCAGTTTCTGATGAACCCGATATTTTGATACTTTATATCGAAATGTTTTACCTGGGCGCATTTTACATCTTAAAAAAACATTTTCTCTACTGAGATGCGAACATCGTAATTAAAGTCAATGACATTGTGACAGGTAACATAATCATAAAAATGGAGATTTGAAATCTTTTCTTTTATCAATTATATTGGTTGGTGTGATATATTAATACAATAAGGAAGGCAAATGTTTTTGCATGTGGATAAGTGAATTTAAATGAAAATATGTGATTCTCACTGAGAAATATTAATGTTAGATTTGTAGGATATATTAATACGATCAAGTAGGTAAATGAATTAGATTGTTGATAAGAGAATTTAAATAAAGATATGTTTTTACTAAGAAAAATCTTTTAATGTAACATTGCCTTTAAGGCATGTAGATATCAGGTTAATAATATTCATATCAATAACTTCAAATACAATACAATGAACAGATTTTTGATGACATATATATTTCGTTTTGTGTACATTAATTTATGATTCCTGAATCGAATATAAATATATAGAATGTTTGACAATGGAACTAAGAGGATTATCGACGAGTTATACTTTAATATTCTGGTTCACAAACACTTTGCATTAGATGATGTTATAAAGGATTGATTATGTTTCAATAGAGTTCAAATTAGGGACACATTTTCCACGTGTTTAAAACACCATATACAAATCTGCTATCAATGGTTTCAAAATAAGCTCATAAAAATGGAAATATCCATTTTGTGCTTATGTTGTACGATTTCGATATCATTTTAATATAACTAAATGATTTATTTCGCCTAAATATATTTAACAAGTTTCAGACTGTTGCTTTTCTCCGTTTCATATTTATTACAAATAGAAATACATCTGATACAATTAGTGTTATATTTTGCGCATATTTAATCAGCCCTTATTCATCGAAAGTAGCTGCTGGTACATGAAAAGAACTAATATCGTTGAAAGTACTTGAACAAAAATAAGACAAACCTGATCTATGAAATGTCTTATAACAATTCTGATCCCAATGTATAATAACTTGTTAAAAATTGTTGAATTGCTTCAAAGTTATATATATATATATATATATATATATATATAGCATGTAGACTTAATTTTATGTATATTTGTGAAATCATATTAGAAAAATAGCCATCCCTCGGTGAAACAGGTTTGAAACCTATTTCTCTAATATCCAGTTCGGTATATAGGTATGTATTAAATAAAGTGTAAACAATGAATTCAAATATATTCATATACATTTTTTACGACTGATTAATTCTCGTTGACAGAAATCTGTAAGTAAGCGGAATAGTTCTCTGTATGAACATGAAGAGAATGCTCTACAACAATTAAACATATATACAAACAGCCTTCAGTTATAAATAACACAAGTGTATAAGACGTTCTACATCGTTCTGGTATGAAAATGCTGAAAAATGCAATATTGTTTTTATTTATTTCTTTTAATACTTACTAAATTTGAACATTTCTTTCAGCTAAATTAAACATTTGAAATTTATTCGTTTTCTATCGATAAAGATTAAAATACTTGTCTTTTTAAAAAGAAAATGCTTATAAAGTATATTCGCGGAATTAAACCGCTACAGATTAGTGCTTGAGCCATTGACATAATTATTCATTGTGGAAATTACTACAACTGGGTTCAGGAAATTTGATATATTAAGAATTTTCTTATGCCTTTCGAAATCTTTCCTAAAATTATGGTTGAGAAATACGGTAAATTTCTACGTATAAGGCGACATTGATATACAACGAATTTTTAAAAATAACTAAAGCAAATTTTCATGAATTTAACTTATAACTCTAGTATATAACACGTACATTTGATAATACAAAGATGCGTGAAATGTTTTTACATTCTATATTTTCAAAAATTCAAATGAAATGAAGTAACAAATCCGATTCAATATAATAATTTTTCTGACAAAACTCCCCTAATCTTTTGCGAATACGGATTCTCTTTTTCTTCATCGTACTTTTCTATATCTAAATACTTACACTCTGGATAAAGGATATTTTTTATTGTCTGTTCCTAATTATTATCTAAGCCAGTTGAAATTTCTTATTATATTCGTAACAATTATGGAACAGCCAGCAAGATAAAGAAATAATGAAACGAGATTTATACTGAAAATAATTGCACTAGCCAAAGAATTAAACAACATTCATAATTTAAGGTTTTGTTTCTTTTTTTAAGATTGTAGAGGACGAAAATAAAATTTAAGATTGATTTCGGGGTTTACGTTTCGGGCTTTACAGAAAATTTACAGTACTTCTTTGTTGCATATTTTATTGAATACTAACTCGGACTCAAACTCGTTGCAGCTTTAAAAACGATTCAGAATGAGAAACATTCTGCAAGTTGTATGAATAATATTTGTTCGAAAAGCTCAACTTACCTCAACTATCATCCCAGCATGCAGATGCGTTTTCCTGATAAAAAAAGCAAACACGTCTATTTCGCCGTTTTCATTTAAGGCCTTATAAATGCGTTTTGCTCAGTAATCTGCATTTAATATTTATCCTTACTAAAGTTGGTACCACATCAAATTTATTGTAGATATATCCGTTTCATTCTACTGGCATGAAATTATTCGGAACATAAACCTTATTCGGAACATAAAGCTACAATCATATGTTTACTAAACAAGTCCCCTTGTGTCTTTAAAAAAATATTAATATGCTTCTAGGCATAATATAGAAAGCAAGGTAGATTTAATACTAATCATTTGTATGAGAAAACATCATTGTACGCTATCAGCTTATACAATTAGTTTATGAGTTATCACTTTATATCAAGGGCGGTGGCTTCAGGTAAAATATAGTTTATTTCATATAAACTAGTTATAAAGGAAGATACCTTTAAATTATGAATATACTCTTAATCCACGATCTATTACACAACAGTCTACGCTGAAAATACCTGTCTATACAAAAATGTCTATAACATTTCAATATATCAAGTACACGTTGACGGTGTTCTGTTGACTCAATAACTTCTGACCTGATATAAATTGGCCAGAAGTTTTCATAACACTTAGGTCCCAATCTAGCATAGACGAGTGAGTAAAATCGTTTTAATCGGTTATTCCCATAGTGGCAAACATCACTCGCTATTAATTCAAGTAAGATCCAAATGAGACGCAGAAAACTTACTAAAAATTGATCAAATATGACATTAAATGCTTAAACCCCAACAAATACTTACCTACTCGGAATTAGTAATAAGTTATTCAGATTTGTCAATCTGCTCTTTTGAAGAAATTAAAATCATGATTCTCTGAATTAAAACAAGGCGTAAATTATGTCAAAACAATAATGACAAATGGTACAATCACTATATACATACACATTTAGATATTCAACAAACCTGCTCTACTGAGAAAAAAATCATTTACACAATTTCCAAGTCATATATATCGAATCTAGTAGATTTCACAAATGCCAGAAATTTCAACATCTACAACGTCAATGAACGAGAATCTCAATCTCCCGAAAGTATGAGCAATTTTAGATTGATCATGAAGAGTTACTCTGTAAAAGTCTTATTTTATGCCTAAAATGCAAACAAAACTACTCAACACTTTATAAAGTTTGTAACATCTAGAAGAAAAAATTCAATAAGAATAAAATAAACACGAAACACTATAAAAATGGTGAAAATATATCACTTCTGATATCATAGGCAATGCTTATTAAAAAAAAGAACAAAACGACATTCAAGAGAATTGCATAATAAGAAACCAAGATCAAATAAATCGAAAAAATATATATTAAAAAAAATAGCACTATCAAAATTTATATACCACGCATGAACAAAACAACCAATTTAAAAAGATTCTTCTCCTGTCAAACTCAAATATAATCTATACATACAAAACAAATAAATGTGAAAATCATAATCCAAATTACAAAAATTTTTCATGGAATAAAACTCTTCAAACATTCCCAAGCGAAAGAAAAGATTCATGAAAGAAATAATACAACTCATTACTAAAAAAACAAGAGAGATTGACATAGATGAACAAATCTACTGCACCTTAAAATGGGAACGGTTATCATTCAGACGAAACTCTCTAAAAGAAATTAATGGGAAATAATATGACGAAACAAGCAAGCAGAAACAAAACCCATTGGCAGAACAGAAAAATGACAAGAAACCGACTAAAAACAAAAAATTATGGACACTTCATCCACTAAACCTGAAGCAGACAAACAAAAACTGATAACAAACTGATACATTAGCAAGATGCAAAGAGTTATACAGTGGAATTCTAGAGTGCTAAAAGCAAACATAAATTAACTATTCTAATTTATAAGGAATCAACATCCCATCGTCATTATCTTCAAGAAATCTTCCTTGAACCAAATGAAAAATGAAAATAAAAAGAGCTATATTCAATAATACAACTACATACCTGTTGACCAAGAAGGGCCATCTGGATTAGAATGAAACCTATTCAGAAACGACACATTCCCTCACAGCAAAATATTTATAGGAAACAATATTGAGGTTACTGCTACAGAAAGTCCCCTACATAAAACTATCAACATTTGATCTATTTTCGTGGTGCCTCATGACACTATTAAAGAAAGAGATCTAATTGAACCAATAGAACAATTGCCGAACCCATTAATATTTTACAGAGATTTTAACAGTCACTGTTATTTGGAGATTCAATAAATTTATACACCAAATCATTCACAAACTAACATTTACCATTTATGACGATAAACGACATTCGGCAGCAAATCTTCTTATCGGGAGGTTTTGGGAAGCGAGTAACAGCCTCTTCATTGCAGCTTTTCATAGGTCTAACCTGACCCGATTAGTAGCGTCAGTTGAGTACCTATCTGTGAGCAAGTATTTAAGCCCAAAATCATTCCAAAACTCCGTAAAAGAATAAGAATAGACTTATATAGTCAGAAAACAGCAATACATTTTTGTAGAAAAATGAATGTTACAAGCAATAATTCTTGAAAAAAGTAATACAGCAATACATTTGACTTTTAACAAAAAAAACTATTTACGAAAATATGCAACAAAAACTCGATATATGAACTGATTTTTGGAAAAGAATATATATTCTGTTCATATCAATCTGTTGGAAAAATAGTGTCAGCATTAAATTACAAATTATGGTTTATAAGCCGTACAACATACCAAGCCCCCCCCAAAAAACACTGTAAAAATATATTGTATATTTCTCTGAAATATTAATAGCAGTTGCGAGAAATGTATACCGAAAACGCTAAATCAAAAACACGTAATATTTCGTATAGCAATACTACATATATTTTTTACCCAACCTGCAACCCATAATTCAATTTTATTTAAACTAAATAGAGCAAAAGCACACAAAACCATCAAAGTAGTTAAAATGTAATAATGCAGAGATTACATAAAATAGACTCCAAATCTAAATCATGAATTTTCTGGAATATAACGAACATCACCTCTAAATCACCTTTCTTAAAATAACATAGAAATAAAATGCTTAAATGATATAGCAAATCTACTCGCAGAAAGATTTAAACACCATTCCTGCAGCGAAAAATAAAAACAGAAATTCCAAAAGTTAAGCCAAAAAAGTTGAACTTTAACTAAAACACTAAAGAATAATACAACTAATATTTTACTTTAAATTTACTTAGGAATTCCATAAACAGATTGCATAATACAGTACACTGACCCAGATAAAATTCATTCTGAATTCCTTAAACTATTCCCTGCAAAATCCTGAAGATATGTTAAACATATAAACGTGATATAACTTTAGGTAAAACTTCCGAATAACTGTTAACAAGCTACATTTCTCCTTGTACTAAAAATCAATTAAAGAAAAATCAGATCAAATATATCCGACCCATAACATAAACAATTTGCTCATACAAAATCCTAGAAAGAACAAGGAAGAAAAAAACTGAATCTAACAGTTTAATTGCCAATCTCCAGAGTGCATTGCAAAACAAATAAACATTACAAACAACCTTGTGCGTCTAGAAACATTCATTCGAGCAGTTTTTTAATTAAAAAATAAACAAATGCAATAGACATTTTATTCAACATAGAAGAAGGGAAGACCAATAAAATCTTTTATTAAATGGTATTTTACTTAATTTCATTAATAAATTTCCATGCAGCATCAATTTTCTCAGAAATCAATATCTAAGGGTGAATTCCGCAAAGTCTTCATTTTTCAACCCTTTCGAACATAAAAATTAAAAACATTATTTTTTTAAATTTAGGTATTGTTGGTTCATTAGATGTAGAAGAACTCAGTTGCAGAGAGAATCAGTCAGTTGAAGCTGAGTTTTGGGACCAGTCGAGATGTAACGAGAATGAGAGAGACGACCGTATAGACAGAGACGGTCGCCTCCGATAGAGTTCCTGACTAAAGATGTACAGAGGCAGTGACGGTTGCCACTCTGAGGGGACTAACCGTAAATACAAAGACGGTCGCCTCCTATAGCTACCTGGCTGAAGATGTAAAGAAACGTAGAGAAGCCTGCTGCCGACTGACCGAAACGTGTTAGTCAAATAACGCGTCTACGATAGTCCTAGCTAAAGATGTAAACAAACACAGTCGCTGGGCTGAGCTTAGGGAGTTAAGACGAATTTACCGCCGCCGTCATCAACACAAATAAAGAGCACTCTTCGGCAGTTTCCTTAAAGCTTCGGTGAAAACGTTGAATAAGTCATTTTGAATCGTCACAACTTGAAAACTCCAATTTGAGTGATAAACGTTGCCAACAAAAAGGTTGAATTAATGTTGAGAAAGAAAAACTTTAGTCATAAACAAAAACTTTTGCTCCGTTGTAAAGATGAGAAATTGACGACCGTTATATTCTATTTCTTTTTGTTTTATTTTTTGGTATTTAAAAACTTCCGGTCAGTTTAACGTGGTAAAGAGACAGCTATCATGATTTCAGAATGCCTTCCTTAGGATCAAAGGTCACAGCGTGGGTGGGAAGAACATAGTTGTGATAGACGACTTGAAAACCAGCTAATGTGTTGAAGCCATCACGACTTGTGGCCGGTGACCGTTGTCACAAATGATCGAAATATTACACTGATGGAACAGTATTTGAAAACACTTACAAACACATTTTTGTGACTCATTTTTCATGAAAGAAATACTTACTTTAATCACTCACTTATAACACATAAATAGAAAATTACTATGTGTTTTGGCCAACACTGACTGGGAAACCAATAAATTATTTCTCTTGATATAATTTAGAACTTTAACAAGAATCAAATGACACTTTGGATGTTTCATGTATCGGTAAGCCGAGAAATCCTACCTGAAACTCCTTGGGATCATCCACCACTTAAAATTGAGCTTATTTTCGTGTGCCTTCAAAACCTCACCAATAAAATTGTTATACGCTGAAGTCCATGATTCACTTTTAAAATTGAGGCATGGAATACGAGCACTAAAATGTTATCTGAAAGTCAAATCATGCCCAACTAACTCTGCTTACAACTGTATCTGTAACTCTAAACACAAAGATTTATATTATAAAAAAGTAAATGCGATCACACTTTTTGCCATTTACAAGGAAAATTTTTTTCAGCGGAACTTTTAAATCCAACTAGTTCATAAAAGTTTTATCTCAAAAAATCACCTTGGTTAATGAAACTCGCACTATATTGCTAAACATTATTAAATACCCCAAATAAATACTAACTTATCTGAGTACATGGAAGCAACCTTTAATTTTCCACAAGCTTACTCAAATTATAACACATACAACGATGGCTCAAATTTTGGGCATTTGGCGGCTTTACTATACTTAATATAAGAAAGTAGAAACTGTTATCTGACAAGGTATCAATTTTAGTGCAGAACTCTGTCATTCACTTGGCTTTAAATATTTCCTGTTGGCCAGATAGATTTATTATCGTTTCATATTCCCTATCCGTACTCTCATCTCTGAATAATAACATGGGTAACACCTTAATAAATAAATTTCTAAATAGAATAAGAACTATTTATCGGGAAAAAGACGATGTAATTGTTTTATGAGGCTACCAAGCCATATTGCCAAAATAGCAAAGAAATAAATGATCATGGACATTTAAAATATAATTCCACTTCCAAACCACGATAAAGAAGAATATTAAAGAAAAAGTCGGCAATTATGAACAACTGTCAAATCAACAAATTACACAATATCCAAATATTAATTAGTGGAAGTCGGTCAAGTTAAAGACAGTTAAGGCGAGAGGAATTGTTACTAACTAGATTCCGTATAATCTAAGTAAGAATCCATACAGTGTTAAGTTAATATTACTATGTTGCTACAACTTTCAGTTAACACAACATATGTACTACAAATGGAATAAGGATCTACCTGAAAATATTGATCCTAGTAACATCATAAATTTGGTTATTTCGCTGTACAAGAAAATGTAAATTACATTTATCAAACATGCTTATCTACATTTTTGCAAACAATTTCGACAGTTCTACAATTTTTAAAAACAATTTGACTCAGTATTCCCTTACTCCCAAAAGAAAATTACTAATTGTTCACCTGAAAACCCCCATCGACATTCGATGATTCAGTTCGGAACATATCTCGTAAAACTAATCAATCAATTAAACTATATCCGATTTTGCGAATGTGGTGTAAATATTATTCGTGAACATCTAATGTTCTGAAAACTGCATTGCAAGTTCTTAGTTTATCTGATAATTGATGTTTATGTATTTTAGGCGTTTCATAAAAATAGCACTAATAAATATCGTATAAAATAAACTTTTAGATATTTGTTCAGTATTGTTAAATCATTAGTTGAAGTGATTTGTACTCAATTGATCATCATTGTCTGCACAATCAAAACCTCATGATTTATAAAACCAACACATTAATTGGTTATGTCTATTACCTTAGCTGTTATTAGTTTCAAAATTTGTCAATCAACATTATCAATTCAAGGAAACATTTTACAAATATCACAGTCCTGTTAGCGGTGGATTCAGAGTAGGCCTGCTGCATATTTTCAGGAGATAAATATCACCAAAGTGGAATAGCTCTTTGCTGTGTGTGATGAGCTTGATGCTTGAGAATGGATCCTTGTAGTTGAGGGTTTGATGAGTTGGGCTATAAAAAACGCCTAAACTCCGACACTCATTTTTCCCCAACTTGAGATAGAGAGGCGTGTAGTGAGGCCCGGTATAATCAACCGGCTGATCATATCAAGCATTAAAAAATAATATTGGCTTGGATTCCTAGCTATAGAAGCATCAAGGAAAATTTTGTAGTAGATACACCGGCAAAGGATGCAACAAAAATAAAAATACCAAACATCCAGCTCCTCTATACAGATTACAGAAACATACAGGACAAATAGAGTAAAAATAGAAAATATAATTGGTAACATTATGGACAATATATAAAAAGGAGAAACTACATGTCGAACTACACACTTCAACCAATTTCTCACTGTCAGGCATATTTAACTGAATACCAGAAACATTAAAATGCGTAGTAACTCTTACGAAGCACACGATATTAGCATGCATTTTAAAATGTTGTAACTGTCCAAATAATAGAATATCTAACGAAATTATATAGAAAATGAAAGTAGGATTTTAAACTATACGATTTATATTTTGAAATACTCCCGAACTATACAACTTGAGACACATTGAAAAGAAGTTAATAACCTGAAAATCTCGAGGAATGTTTTGAGACATTACTGAAAAAATCCAATTTCAGCATTAAATTAAATGTCTAACAGTGGTTAATATTCTGGTAAAACAAATAATCATTCAATTTAAAAATATCCATCCTAAAATATGTTATCGTAGAACAACTGAATTCAGTCACCAAATTTTTACGTCATACATTCATTGCCTCTCATTGGAGTATTCTTTAGGAATCATGTCAGACATCTCAACGTATACCAATGAGAATTCTTTTATAAAAAATCTGAAACGCATACAAAAAAAGGTAAGAAATTTTGAGATTTTCATTTGATAATCTAAGTGAAGCTAATTTCTGTTTTAATGCCAAAAAATCTTTGAAATATTTAGGAGTATATTGGAACAAAAACTTGTTAACTATGTTTTGTACGAATGATACATATTTTTCCATTTTTTGACAGAATATTATACTGTAGTTGAATGTTACATACAAATATGTGATGTTCTACAACATGTTTCTAGCGTTGCTTTCAATTTTTTAATGATACACTTCGAGTTTGATTGTTAAAATTTCTCTATAACATGAGTTTATAATTTCAAGTGGCTCGTTTAAAACCGGGCATGTAAGAAGGGCCTAAAAATATTCTGATTTGATTTTTAAATATTCTGATTTGATTTTTATATTAGTAAAAAATGTCAATGATGAAAAATACATGTAGCATTAAGTATGACAACCATAGGAAAATGTTTAAATTTTATATTCTGTCGATGGGATGCTTAATAAAAATTTAACTAGATACTTATATTTTGTCTATTACATTCGCGTCTAACATCCATGATAATTGCTGAGAATTGTAATATTTCTTTCATAATTCTCTGCGGTTTATATCTGTCATGTCTTTTTGGTAAGATTGTCATTTGAAGGGTTTGCATATATCACTACCAACACTTTCTCTCCAAATGACACGGGTATTGTTAGATCATTGAACGTGGAAGTTGTGGCTGAGGCTGTCGATCCAATGACAACGTCAAATTCTATTTGCCTAGAATGACGTTAGAAACTAGACAATGGAAATGTCAATCAATGATACTTCAGAGCAGTCAGGATACATCTCTGGAGAATACCTACTCATAAAGCTGTTATCCTCTCTTACAAATCCTTTGTTTTTGATATAGTAATACTCGCTTACATGCATTTTCTTTAGATATGTACGTTTGAACTTTCAGCGCTTAAATCGTCATCTAATTTTGAATGACGATCAGCCTCGCGCTGATGAAGATGTCAGTTTGACCAATATAGGAATGTGATTAACGAAAAGCAATCCGGTGATAATATGCGTCAAAATTATATATCAAAATTACATCCATCTAAAGTAAATGTTTGGAAGTTGAAGTGATATGAACAGCAAAATGAAGAGATATTCGAGCGGAAATTTGTACTGAACCAGGAAACAATGCATTGTAGAATATATGAATTTTGTAGAAGACGATAGTTGATGATGACAAATAGATATTATGTAATAATAGAAAATTAATTCTGATACAATTATCTTTTTAATTTCTTAGTACACCAGTATGTGCGTTGTGGTGCATTTGATATCGGCTCGGAACGAAAATTCGGGGAGCCGCTTTCGAATTCCAGCTGTATTCCTTGCATTCACTTACGCACAAATAACCTTGGGAAAATTATTAATCTCTCTCTTCCATCCAGTTATGGGTTAAATAATAGGACAGATTGGATTCTATAGCCTTGGCTGGAAACCAATTAGAAAGCAATGGTACCGTACTGCGGGATAATCTTCTGCCCATTGAGTCATTTTACTTTTGGAGATATCATTGCCCAAAGCGGTTATCAAGTATGGCACGTAACTGAGTAGACCTTCTGCCATACATCATAGAATAACTTTAGGTATTTTAGTCGCTGACCGCCCCTATCTCTTGTATTCACGAAGGCAACATTCCACAAACTATCTTTCCATGTAATGTTCAATAAAAACGCACTTGCGCGCATATATATACACACACAATCACACCTAAAATAACAGAACTCAATAAGTTCCGGGCCTGACATAGATAGACCCAAAAAATAAGCAATCCATATGATTTTTATGAACTATTAACCTTCAAAGACACGTTACAAAATCGTAGCCAAGTCGAATTATTAGTCTACAAATTAGTTATTAAATAACTAATTTGTAGACTAATAATTCGACTACTACTGAGAATTATACAAACATTGCAAAAATCTGAATTTCATGTGATGATAAAGATTTGCTTTCTGATGGAAAAAATATTGTTCAAGAAAAACAATAGCCTTATAAATGTTATCCCGACTCTGTTTTGCTCGAAAATAACGATTAAGATGTTGTATGTTGAAATTAAACGCGTTCATAAAGACACATTTGTTGAAGGCTCAGGTCTTCTAAAATTGAGAGTTCTCCAGGAAAACACCAATAAATACACGTAAATAAGTCTTTTACGTCGATCGTAAATTGAAGTTGCGTGAGATAGCAGAGGAGTTGAACATACCAGAATGCAGTTTACTCACCACTTTTACAGGATCAAATGTCAAAGCGGGTGCCATGTTTGCTCACAGTCAATCAAAAAACAACGCATCGACGATTCAGAGAGTTGTTTGCAAATGTTTCAACGAAAGAAATTGTAGTTTTTTCGTGAATGTGTGAGAGTCGCTGAAACAAGGATCCACCAATTCTCTCTGGTGTCAAATCGTCAGTCAGCTGATGGGACAAAAGGTGAAAGCAATCCAAAGTGAATAATAACGCAAACATCAAGAGACCATGATTTGATCTCCCTATTTTGGGATATGCAGTGTATTTTGTTCCTTGATTGCCTTAAGAAATGAAGAAACATCAATGGCAAATATTATATTATTGCTGCGTTTTATATTATTGGTGCATTCGAAGGAAGAACTTACTAAAGATCTACCACAAATGAAGAAAAAGTGATCAAGACAACGCAACGTGTCACAAATCGATCGCAACAACAGCAAAACTACATAAATTGCATATTGAATTACTTGAATCGGAGTACTGATTGTTTGAAGGCCTTAAAAACATGCTCCAAGGAAAGAGATTTTCTGTAATGAATATATGTTATCCGAAACATGCGTATTTTGAGGCGAAAAACATCGTTCAACTTGTTAGAGAATCGTTGGAATCAGTGTATCATAGAAAATGACTGTTGCTGAATAAACTCGATTTTTTCCAGAAACTTGTAAAAGCATTAGTTTAAGCCTGAGATTTATTGAGTGAGTGTTCATATATATATATATATATATACATCTTTAAAATTTGCCGTAACAACTCGGTATATTAGATTCATATATATATATATGATGTGTGTGTGCCTGTGTTTCTCTATAGAAGCATTTAAATCAGAATTGTTTCAACTTTTTACTAATTTTTCATAGTTATATATATACCTTACATAATTGTAGCATTTACTTTTGAATAAGCTTATCGTAACAAGCAGATATATCTTAATATATATTGGCTCATTCCTCATCAGATATACATAATCCTGAAAATATATCTACCTTGAAAAATATTTTTGCCGTAAATTAAATCAAGCACAATTAATTTACCTTTTAATTTTTCTGAAGATATTATTCGATCTTGTTTTTTAAAGACGTGATGTATTATTTTAGATTGAAGAAAATCTTTGGAAACTGTAAATTTTAGTCCCGGAATAGTATTTACATATTATACTTTTATATATCGGTAAAATTTCAAATTGTTACGAATATATATATATATATGAGAGAGAGAGATTTTGTAGTAAATATATAAACAAAGCAAAGGATAAATAAATTTATTGTAACGCGCCGTGTAATTTTCTCTAAGATTTATGTTAAGAAAAGGAAAGATTTGTTTTGATAGTCGAAAAACATTTGTGAAATGAAATACGTAAATTTTTGGCAGGTGATCACAAATATAGCCTGTAAATATTTATTTTTTACTTTATTTCTATCATCTCTGTCTTTGAAATAATTGTTCGAATCTCATCCTTGCCAGTTTGATTGGAAGTTGACTTGATGATATCGGTCTGGAAGCGGCGATCAGAACGTGTGGAAACATAGAAACGTCCCTGAAATATAACACGAATTGACCCAAATCATGTGAGTGAAATTTGGTAAATGTGACCATTCGAGAACCCACTATGTTTGTTACAGCACGAAGTATCAAGACATCGTGACTGAGGTTTTGAAAATCTTGGCCTTTTTCAGGCAAGTCAACGCGCTCTTGTCTAGAAAAAGTTCCGTTCCGTATATTTGCAGTCTAAAGCACAGATGGGCTCTTGGGTGTTGAACAAACTGAAATGTGCCTGGACAGGCATTTTAGAATACTAGTGGCCACACATACACACTAACATATATATTCATATAACACAGATCAGTTGCTAATTATTTTATAAATATTAGAAAGATTAAGTATGGAAATTATATACAGTTATACTTAAATACATACTACATGGAATTAATCAGGGTTTCTATACCAAATAATCAGGTTTACATCATTTTTCATCTCATAAAGAATTAAAAAATCTAAGTAGGATTGTTTGTATGATATAGAAAAGATCTGATTTAATAATCTGATTTTCAATTCTAAGAACATACAGATCTCTCCACGACTAGATTCTTCTTTGAAGTGTCTCTTAGATACATCTTGACACATGAAGAAAATAATTTGTGCTATCAACAAACTTTACTATCAATATTAAATGCAGCACAGCCTGTATACGCAAATGTACGGCAAAAAATTTTCTCGCATCTCTTGTGATAATATCGTTCAGTTTTGGCTATCCTTCATTTCACTCTTCAAACATTTAAATGAACATACATTCATCCTTTTTGGCCTTCCTTGAACCGTTTCTTTTATGGCCTTTTCCCTTTACTAAAATATTCCCATTCTTTTTTCACTCCTTGTAACAGCATGTGTTCTCGTGGTAATATGGGCTTTTCTTAGAGTAAAATGATTAAAACAAAAATCTAGAATGTGATTCTAGACGAAGTCAAGAGAGCCAAACATTTCACCCTCTGATTCTTGAATTCAATTTGTCTGCCTGAATATTTTTTATCGAAAACTTATATAGTAATCTGCTCTGAATGTATTAATTGTACACTTAGAGAATAATGTAGAGCGCATGGGCAGAAAATTATGAAGAGTATCTTCTTCTGAACAACTCTGTCAAACATCTACTTCGTCTAATCTGCTTGAAGTTATGACTGTTACAGTTATGTCTCTCATAACAGATACGAGTAATATAGCCGATGCAACCCCACCGTCGGTTAAAGCCAGTTTTGAAATAGAAACATTATTTCCCATCATATCGTTCATGAGTTTCCCTAACATAATTAAAGTATTTGGATGTTATGTTTATAAATATCACCAACATAACCTGCGCATCAATGTTGTTTTATTAAAACTTCTTACTAACCTAGGAGTAATTATTTCACATCAACTAATTATGCAGGCACTCGTATCTAAAGATGCCTGCTTCTTAAGGTAGCTTGCTAATCATTGTTTCGGACGCCTGGTCAGACATATTTGCTTCCGTTCAACAAACACAGGGCCGACTTGTAGTTTATAATGCAACTTTGCTGAGCAGACCTATGGTATAATTTCTGGGAGAGAGCGGGATAATTAACGTGAATTAGTCTGAACGCTCGGCCACGATGACTTGTGATTTTATGCAATCAAAAACATCGACGGCTTCCAGATTATCTTTTCTACCTAAACAATTTTACTCATATGGCTTACATCAACTTCTGTATCGTGTTCAGGTAATTTCCGAACGTGCCACATACTGAGATCGCCTCTTCCTGGCCGATTATATTATGAAGTCACATACATGACAAATCGACAAAGAGATTCGAACTATGTCTTTATGGTCAGGAAGCAAACTTTCTAACCACTCAGCGACGCGCCTGTCAACTGTAAACAGTTTATAACCGTTGATGCTTTTATTAATTGTTTTTTTGCCATAGACTAATATGATGACACTTTCGACAACAGTTTATATCTGGTGCGGATATAACAGCTTACTTTTCAGTAATTTCTAACAAATCTTTAAAATTAGCTGTAACGACTCGGTATATTTGATTCTTAATTCTTGTTTTCCTGGAAAATATACTCTGTTTAGAAAAAGTTTAGAAAGGATATATTTGGATAAGTAAAGAAAATGGTAATTATCGAACTAAGGAGATATGCATTTCTTAAGAGTGATTCAAATTTCTTGTTAAAGACTTCTGTGTCTGAGTGGTATAAAACACATCGATTTAGCGGGTGATATTTTAAGAGTGAGAAGCCTCTTCGTAACTGGTTAAAATGTGATGCTTGAATGCGCAAGTCATGCAGTCAGGCAGACAGACGTAAATTGACTATACTTCCAGAAATAGGGATGACTATTTACACACAGATCCACTAAATATGCCTTTTTGAATTAATAACACATGAATGTTGAATATTATAATGTGAGTTTAAGACTAATTTAGGCCCTAGGCATGACAGTAAACTGCATCCAGCAGCAAGGCCTCTGATTGGAAGGTTGTGAGAAGCACGGAATCACCTCTTAATTGCTATGAGTAAATAGTTAACCCCCACCCCGAACTGGAGTCGAAACACTATGAAATAATAAAAAATACCCTTTAATGGAAATATATACATAAAGACTTTTGTAGAAAAATACAACCAACAATATTTTTTGACGAAAATATTATTGCTATAACATATTTTAGAAAGAAAAATTATTCGCAGAGAAGATGTTTGAGTATAAAATTAGAAGTCATTTTAAGTTTTTGAAAATAAAAAAAGAACAAAAACAAAATAATCATAAAATCTGAGTAAAATAAACCTTCTCACTATAACCGAACATTAAAAAAACAAACTCTTAAAACCAAATATTTTTTATATTAAATAACCCAAAGACGTTGACATGCCGATAAACCAAAGTCAACCTAAAACTATTGTTTACTAGTTTATATAGCACATTAATATATATCCTTATACAAGAAATCTCTATTGGTTTTATTAGACTCTAATATATATGACCACTTGACAGACGTTCTAAAACAGGAGTAATTATTTAAAAAGTAGAAGTAATGATATAAATTGAAAAAGAAAAATATATTTGAGTTCTTCAAAATTAATTTAAAAAATGATAGAATAATCACAAATCAATATTTAAGCTGGAAATCCTATTTACAATTTTACTAAACTGTCTAGCCACATGTGGAAATAAAAGAAAACTGAAAAACACTAGTTGGTCATGGATATCCTAAAAAAACAGCCCTACAACGTTCTAAGAACTGTTTTCTATAATATAGTTAACAGAAGAAAAAAAAATCTAAATGAAATATAAAAAATAATGTCCAGATGTAACCGCACGTACAAATACATCTAATGATCATACAGATTTGAGGATAGGGATTTAAGTTCCTTAAGTATCTCTATCCTATTTTTTTTTAAAATTCAGTTTTTTTTTAAAATTTCATTCGTGCGTTGGTTAAATATTTTCAGTATGTTCCAAAATTTTGGGAATATCAGTTATCATATATCGCATGAAAATAACGACAGGTTGAAACCTAGGTTGCGGAAATAACACATTTCCTAAGTAAAATATAATGCTCTCCAATAGAATAGTATTGATACATTTTAATGCAACTGTTTGCAGTTGTAATATAATTATGACATAAACTAATTAGCATATTATCTATCTATCTATCTATCTATATATATATATATATATATATATATATATATATATATGTACATGATTTACAAAAAATAGTTTACATATTCTGCAATATAGTTTGCATTTTTTTCGTTTCAGTCATATTTTTGGCCTATGAATTCATTATAGTTTTATTATGAATGTGAATTAATATATGAAATGTATCCATGGGTTACCAAAATCCTTATACAATAAGCCATAATCTCAGTAACGTCGTGGATATTTTAAATGAATGTTAAAAGGTGATTGTCTTAAATTTCGATTATTTCTACGATACTAGCACCATCCCCTCGCAGTCCCGGGTTTTTACAATTTGTCCTGATTTTTTCTCAATTTCTTTAAAATTAAAGATAGCATCAGCTCTGAACTTGGTGTCTATACTGATGACACAACTATTTAGTCTTGACGAAATACGAAGTCTGGTCATTCCGATAAGGTCAAATTGAGTGCTGATCTCAAAAGTTATTACATACATTTAACTGGGGCAAAGAATGGTTGTTAATTGTTCCGTCTTTAAATAAAAACATCTCTTTATTACACATCTAAAATTCTTTTCTGGAATTCAAGAGTTTGCCTGATGTTTCAGTCAAGGAGAGTGACAAGGTGAGCATTCTCGGATTAAGGTTTTCAGTTTATATCAGGTAATAAAATAAAACTTTAAATCCATTGCTAAGTTAGTTGCTAAGAAACTTTCTTGAATCAGCTTGATATAACCTTAAATTTTATGCTACCAATGTTGTTTCTCGCATTTCTCGCTGTTGGATCTTTCTTCCGGCCCCATGGATTCTTATCAATGTTGATCTTCAAAAATTTAAATGAAATATCAAACGTTATCTACTGTTCTCTTGATTACATTTGTATTATTCTTGATTGTTTATCACTTTGTTGTTATCTAATTTTTTCAGACCCAGTAACACCTTGTGTTTGAATGGGTTTATGGCCTCGTTTTGGTTAAATTCGAAGTTATGAATTGCAATCATTTCTCCTTTAATAACGTATCTCAATTTTTCTTAAATGTAGTTCAATAACGATTAATTGAATAGACAGCAGTTAAATATACTTGACTATAATATACACACTATTGCCTGAAAAATTTGCGCCATACGAAAGCCTAAATAATACCAAGGAGAAAGAAAAGCATTATACAGTAATCTGTAACGATCAATCGCATAACTCATCTTTAGATGGACAAGTAAAAAAAGATTGCTTTCAGTAATGAAAGTTGAAGCGACTAGTAGTGATCAAATACCACACATGTCTATTCAATGTTGCTCTATTGAAGTCGAGAGCCTTAAATATCTTTATTACTCGGATATTAAACGGGTAATCATAGCAAAGTAGTGTTAGCTAACAGTCATTGGATAGCAATCTTATTGCAAGAACAAATCTACTGAATTCACAACAATACAGAAAACAAAAATGAAGAATACTACAATTTACTTGAAGATGTCCTGCTAAAACACAATTAATGAAAAAATATAATGTTGATAGTTGCGATCATCAACGTCTTGAAAAGTCACGGCATTAAAAATATTTCATAATGTTTACTATCTTGACTTGCTTATCAAAACTTTTTAGATTCATGTTTGTACTTGCGCGGGAAAATACCTACATTTTAGTTAAGATTAAAATATTTGCAAATTGATAATACACATCGGAGAAAAAACTAGTACTTGTTTCGTGGCTGTTTTAGGATTAGTTACCTACTCCCTAACCGACTGATCAATTCGATTCTTTTAATTTCGTTGAATAGTGGGCATGTACTTGTGCCACGTCACTTAGACCGTTCGTTTCTACGTAATGAACGTGAACTCGAGTAACACTGTTTGTTTAAAATAATCGATGGCAGCATAGAAAACAGGAGGCAAGTGTTTTTATTTTCTCTCACATACATCATCCTACGTTGTATTGATCATTTCCAACCGGCCAGGACTAGCGGCCTTTGAACGGATGTGTTAAAATGGCAGCGTACACAAATGAGCGGCGAGACCCAAAGGCAAGTGTTAAACGGACAATTAATGAACCGCCTCTAATCAGTCTTCAAAAGTGGCTTCAACCATGAATGACTTTACAGAGGAACAAATTTTATATATATATATATATATATATATATATATATATATATAAATTTTCTAAAAATATACTGTTAAATATGAATGTCTGTTATGGTTAATCATGAGCCTTTCTAAAATCATATTTTGGCTTTAATTTCAGATGAAAAATAAAGACAAAAATTCTCTAACATTTGGACAATTTTTTATTAATTTGGTTCTAAGCTCTTGGTTCACATCTATCTAAAGATGGCTCACGTGAGCCGAAAGCTGATGACCCACTTAATAAAAAATTATCCAAATTAATTATCTGAAAATAAATCCAAAATATGATATTTAGAACGGCTCATGATTAAACATAATAGACATTCATTGTCTGTTATATTTAAAAGTATGTTTAGAAAATTACATATATATATATATATATATATATATATATATATACAGAGAGACCGATAGATAGATATGTGTGTGTAAACGCGTACATGTATTTATAGTTGCTGAGTAAAAATATCTTTCTACACTAAAATATCTTAGCGTTTATATTCGCTTATATAAAATCTTTGACGGTGATTTAAAGGCGTATGTGCTAAATAAGAGGGAGATCGATTTTTATTGTTTCTTAAAGCAGGTATTGCAATAGTAATAATATTTATAGAGGTATGTGTTCCTAAATGAATTGATACAATGCGATAACCATATATATAGTCGTTGTATGACATACATGTGTGTATAAATTGTATTCTTATATATAGTAAGTCACTGTAAAGTGGATCACATTTAAAATATTTTATACGTAATATTATGCCTCTAGTATTTATTTTATAAAATATTTCACCACAAGCAATGCAATAAACCAAGAAGTCGCTTGACGTTACTAAGTGAAAGTATGAGAAAATAAGAAATATTAAAAAGGAAAAACGTTAATAGAACGGGAATTGCACTTTTGAAGATGTTGTAGAGTATATAGTTACATTTAACAATTCCATATGTAAAATTAAGACTAGTAGACGATCTCGTCTTGTTCTTAAATCCGTGAATTTGAGTTTCTAAAATCAAAAGCTGAGCAAGTTAAATAACATGAATACTTTAACAGTAAAAATCAAATGGAAGCTAAAATGCATTGCTGAGAATATTTCTGATGCCAATACCTCAGCTCAAGACCAATAGTATGGCAAATTTTACATTGGATCTTATCAAGAATTTCTAAATACGTAGCAGAAGCGCCAGAACAGATGGTATTGCAATATTCAATGCACGGACAAAGGCTCTACTCATAAATCGATGAAATAGATTCTGGAAAGTAACATTTTCTAAGAAACATTCAATCAACTGATACTTTTCTACGTTTTAATACTTGTAATCTTTCTACGTTTTAATATTTGAAATAATATTGTTTTATTTCCTAAAATAACATTATCATAAAGTTATAGTCATGGTTCAGAATATTAACATTTGGTAATAATTTCTGTCATGTGTAGGATATCGATCCATTGGCATAATTAAGAGCTTTATTTTCTTTAAGAGCATTAGTTTTACTTTAATCTAAAATCATAATTTTTAACAGATTTTCCCATTTTATTTTTAGTTCATATGTCTTGAACAAAGGGAAATTTTAAAAATTCGTTAAAAAATTAAGAATGAACACTTTAGAAATCCGAAAAAAGTAAACATATTAGCTTAATCAAATGAATTTAGGTTACACTATTTTTGAAAATTTAGATAATTTTTAACGAATTTGACAGTAATATCCTATATCTCTCAGAACCACTATTATGTAAAAATATCGAAATATTTATCATATTTCAATGTGTGGGTTTGTTCCTCATGACTATTGAACTGCACATCACTGGTTCCTTGAATGAAACAGTGGAAGATTTTGTATGTATAAATTTGTAAGCGTTAATCATCAGTTTTACGTCATGTTACTTACACGGATTTGAATCATTCTATTTTTTTCAGATTTGAAATCAAAGGTCAAAGGTCACTCAAATCGTTACCTCCGTCCCCAAAGAACGAGTTATGTGGAAGCTTTATTGAACTCTACACACTTAACCGAATTAAGTAAAATGTTAATCCTTATCTATTCTTCCTTTATTCATGATCATCATTTTCTACACTATTCTTTTCTTTTTCTCATTAAAATGTATTCATCAAATACTTATAATGAGGATCTTCTATATTTATTTATTTCTAAGGCATACAATGGGAGAAATCTATAATTTTCTTTTTAAACAATTCAGTTAATTTCTGATTTTTAATTGATAACACGTATATGTTTTATGTGGATACATCGTATAACTTGAATTAACAATATTTATCTAAAATTGAAGGTAAACAAATGATGTCCATGATATTTGGGTTCCATATCCGTAATTTATATAAATGAATAAGTTCTATATTTGTTTGCATTAAACTGACGGTTTTGAATACGCTTGCTACGCATTTTATTTTTATTTTTTCATCTTTATAGAACATAGGATCATTTTAATACCACCGGATATAATGTATAAAGAAAACATATAATTTCAAGCAAGATTTTCTTCTATGGTACATCGTAGTTTATGGCACTACATTAAATGTTGACATAAATGTGTACTAACTAAGGTTTTAATATCTTAACTGCAACAGTGTTACCTGATTCAGTTTTATTATTTCTGGAATAATTTAAGGCAAAAAATTATCTTAATGATTCTGTAAACGTTAAGATTTGGCATGTTTGATTTTGCATTGTAGAAGATGCACAATGTGCATTAGATGAATTGTAGTGTAAATGAAACAGTGAAAATAATATTTACTTCACATTTTAAGAGATATACCTGCCAAAGTTACACAAAATATCTTAAAATATTAAAATTAGATGTATTCAATAAAAAGTACATACTCGAACACCAGCATATCCTGCATATTTCCTGGGCGGTCTTGTCTAAGTTGATGAATGCTGGTATAATCCTTGCAATCAGTTCATCTTTTGGGGTTACAAAGGGATATATTATTTTTGCACTCAAATGCGCCCTACACATAATAAAAATCTCCAGTTAATCACCGAAAAGTCAGCATAGCATGAAGGAAAAATGCTCCAAACTTAATAAAAAGGAACTTTTCTCGTAAAAACATGTTTGCTTTTAAAAGAAAAGATGTTATTTTACTTATTTCTAAAATAAATTTTAGCACCGCATCAACATTGCCTGATGATAAGAACCTATCTCAAACATAGAAAATTACATGTCGCAATGTAAAATTGATACATAACTTTATAATTATATTATATTAAGCTCTATAATGCTCAATAGATTGAGCACAGTTTATTATAAAATAAATGCCAGAGTACTCAAGATATTAAAAACCTTGAGTCCTCTTCACTTGGAATTATATATAATATATATATATATATATAGGCATTCGCAGACAGATCTGTTTCGCTGTATCACAGCTCATCAGTACGGTTAGGCTCCGATTGCTTTTAACCCAGGATTGAAACCCGACCGAATTGGCGTCAGTCGGCGATTCTACTTCTGAGCTATGGCGCTCGGTAGAAGAAGGCTGACTTTTTGTGTGTATATTATCATTATACACTCCCAATAGCCAGAGTGTTATATATATATATATATATATATATATTTACATCAGCCACACTAGATAATGTTTTGCAATGGGAAGAAATGGAATGCACAGAAATATGAATATCTCTATAATTACGAATGTACACTTTATTAAGTCTCATGTAAATGATTCGCCTAATCTTGATGTAGACATATGTATCAATAATTTTTTTCATCCTTTCACATTGTAGAAGGTGATAAAATTACTAGGACGTTAGTGTTTGCCGAAAGTGAAAAAGAAAACAAACTCGGACGGTATCGATTTGGGAAATGATATTAAAAGCCGGGATTCCAGTAGACAAAAAATAACGGATCAGGCTGCATTTAGTGGTTAAATATTATAGTTAAGAGATAAGCAAGAATCCGAAATAGTTCTAAGAGCTATAAAGTGTGAGAGAAGAACTATTAGCATATCGTTTCCGCTTACAAGTAGTAATTTCAAACGGAGAAATTATGAGAAATAGTTGCCAATGAAGAAATGCGCTTATATCTCTGAACTCGATATAGACAAATGCTCATCAAAGCAATTACTTCTAAATATTTGTAGAAACGTTGCAAGCTATCTACATTACTGCGGTTGAAAGTGACAGTAACAGGTTCCAGGTCAGGACCTTCAGATTTGGAGTTAGATTTTTGCAAGAATCTCTGGTTATAGACCTCTCATTAGGAAGGACTCTAATGTTCATATGATTGACCTGGGAGGTTGTTCGTTAACAACTCCTTATAGCGATAGAGGTGTCACTTGAATCTCCAGATCGTTCCTACATGTGTCTCTGTTTCTCTCTACTAAACTCAGGTACCTCTTTCTCTATCGCTATCTTTTCACTCCTAACTATTGCCTGCTATGTAGTATTACTGATAACATATACAAGGCTATTTTGCTACATCCGTTTAAAAAATATTTATGTTCGGTAAATTTAAAGTCTATCATGTCAAGTAGCGTAATACTTACACTGATGTTGTTGGTATCCAAACCCTCCTCAATCTCTCAAGCAAGGGATAGATTTTCCCATGTTTTTCTCCATTAATCCTGAAAGACACGCATCTCTTCTGAATCCTGTAATGCTATGCAGCTATATCCCCTAGCCAACTCTAATAATAATGTTGTGTCTACAAATGTCTGTTTGTGCTCCCCCTCCATCAAGAAATCGCCTACCAATAGAATATATTTATCAACATGATTATTGCGATTCGTTCAGTGATTTTCTTTGTGACGTACCATTGGACAATGTTTTTAGATTCTGAGTTTAAGACTGCGATTCTGATGTCTCCTCCGTGATGAAAACCGGCATCGATGCTTTCATCACACCAAGAAATTTCAAAGTTGAACTTCGTTAATCTTCTTTCTCTTTTGTTGGCTCGTATACTATTGACCACAAGAATCACTATATCTTGTAATACAGGGACCGCACAATTGATAAAATACACTATTTTTTGTCTGCTCATAATAAATGCAAATTTATGTGTTCTAAATTATTCAAAATTATTGTTTAGCGATAGAATAAAACATATCGCTTCTCGCAAGTTGGCACTAACGATAATAGGGAGGCTTTGCAAAAGTGTGATGAACGACACCGAAATTTTGATACATCCGCTATTCAATTAATTCAAAGTCATCACATACACAGAATTCGAGTTTGAATGTTTTGCACGCAAATTCCTTTGCAACACAACACCTGATTTTAGGAGTGCCCACGCCCCGTTTCTTTTTAGAAACTGGCCCAATTAGGAAATATTTGCATAACCCTGTCTCGAGTGTTGGACATCATTTTTAAATTCTCTCAAAAAACAAGGGGAGGTGTTGGAATTCCAGCTATCTTCCTATAGAAATTTAATGAAATTATTTCTTTCGAATAACAAAGTTAAGATCGTCTCAAACAGGGAAGTTTCCAGATTCTTTGGAAATAACGTGGTTGTTCATCAAGATTGTATCCTAAGACCTTCGCTGTTGCTGATCTCCATCAATGATCTTCCTAAAGAATTCAGTTTCAATGTAGGCATCTATGCAAATGAAACCATTTATTCCCGTTTCAATAGAAAATCTAAGGCTGAAAGTAAACATGGCTGCTGCTCTTGAAACAGATCTATAATCAGTATTAAGTGGCTTGTAAATTTTGCATTGCCCCCCCCCCAAATGCTTTTTTTAATTACTATATAAAAAATAGTGTCATTTAACAGCATCAATGACGTTAGTCTGCTTGAGAGCAACACACTGCTTCGCGTTGGCCTCTTTTTTAACCAACCTGCTATGGAATGAATACATCGAATGAATAGCTGCTTCCACTGCTAAGAATACTGGCTCATTATATCAGAATTTTTTTCTCTTTGTAATGGATTATGCAGCTTTCTATATTTACCTTTCGTATGTGCATTTAATACTGTTACTATATATGGTTAGGTGCACCTGCTAATCATTGCGAAATTCTGGACACAATCCCAAGAAAGATCATCAGTGTTATCGATCCTGATCTAGCCTTTTGATTTTGTTCATTTTTTTACCGGGATGATTTGGTTTTCTTCTGACTTTTCATTGCAAGTTCTCTTAAAATTTTTTGACCTGGTTTTCCGACTACACAAATTAATCTTACTAATAGATTGACATCTATGTCACACCATTTTACATTTGAAATAGTTAAATGCTACTTATACTATAACGGTTTTTTTTCGCACTTCCCCACTGCGAAACTTCCTTCAATTTACTTACATTTTTGAGAGGTACAATCTACAAAAAATTAAATGCAACGTCAATTGCCATCTTCTATCCTGTCTTCAAGAAGCACTATTGCCGGTCTTTTCTTTAACAGTAACCCCTTGCACACCAGTGCATTTTACCCCGCCTAGCATAGGGTGAAACGAATAAAAATAAATAAATTGATCTATATCTATCAGAAGTATCGAGTCAGATGTGGTAACAGTATTTGATACAATAACTTGTCAACTTATAAAATACAAGGTAGCTTCTAGATAGTTAAATTACCTAGAAAACCTAGCGGACAAATTTACGTTGGAGTTGATTTAATAAACACTGTCTCCATCATCAAAGTTACATCGTTAGACCAAGTAACTGCAATCGATGTTAGTATCAGCAATGCTAAAATTAGAACAATATTAAAAATGAAATACTTTTAGGTGTTTTTTACTTATTAATATCGGATTCTCAAATAGCAGAATCTACTTAAAGAATCTTATAAACTTTACCGAAACATGTGTCGCCATGACTGAATCTCTGCAAAAAGTTACTCCTACAATGAAGCTACCTGTTGGTCATGGATTGGCTGCTCCTGGAGCTAGACATGCAGTTGTATAAGACTAATCCGAACATGCGGCTGGTCACGCTAAACCTGAATTCAAATTCTCACAAACAGGGACACTTCTTTAAAACTTTGCAGGAACGAGAATTTAGCTTGTAACCTAAAATTAATTTGTTAAACTGCTGTTGATTTATTATGATGTGAGGTTCTGATTATGTATCAAATATTTGTCATTGCAAACTGGCTTTTTTGAAGTTACTTATTATAGGGTTCCGTGGTAGGTTGGAGGCACAGTCAGTGAAACATAATTTCATTATATGGACACACAATTAAAAACTTAATATAAATGACCATACATAGTCAGATTCTCATCAAAATCAGGCCGAAGTACCCTTTCATGGATTTATAATACTAGAATCTTGAGAGGAGGTACCACTAACTAAATTACGCCCATCTTGCAAAATATGGTTAAATCATCAATGTTTAATCTTACGTTAGTAAAATGACAACTTAAAAATAGGACCATCCTCGTAGAAATATAAAACAGAATATGATACACTGTTAAATATTAAAATTTCTATAATATGTGCGTAAAAGCAAACCCACATAAATGATTAAACACTTTGAAAGGGTAAGATTGAAAAGGAGAAAAATCGCTTTGTACATAGAAGAGATAAAATCCGAGTTAAAAAAACAAAATATCACTGACGTCAAAAATATAACAATTAAAACAAAACCAGAAAATAAATAAAAACGCTTATACAATTTAAAATATTCCGTTACAACCATTCGAAAATTAAATTGGATATTTAATAATCAAATTTTATACCAAATCCAAGATATCACAAATGTCAAAAACATGGTTTAAAATGACCAATCCGTAATAGTATACCATGTAAGATTAAACAAAAATGTATCAAACAAAATGAGGATTAGAGCTAAAGAATTCAAGAATGTTTGGGGAAAAAAATGAAATCCACACAAACGTTTGATTCAAAGGGAGATAAAAAAACAATACAAAAACCTTTTTTTTCTGTATACAAAATGATGTAAAAATCAAGAAAGCAACACCAAATGCAATCGAAATCTAGGAAATAATGTGGTACTAAAACAAACTAGCAACGCGATTAACATGATTAATAAACCAAATGCAAAATTTCATTAAACTAAAAGAACCAGTATAACAAATATGGAAATATCTCTCAGTAACTATTTAATTATAACCCAATAGCTGAAAATAAAAGAATGAAATACATACGTATAAGAAAATAACAGGCCTCCCCGAAAGATGAAATAAAACAGCTCATAGTAACCAGAGATTTGATTAAGAAGATATTTGAAAAATTTGAAGAAATGGAAACGAAATAAATTATTTACCATCATCGTACCATAAACAATTTGACAAAATTATTGACAAAATAAAAACTCTTAAAACTGAAAGGAAATATGCATAGATAATTCATAAAGAAGAACAGTAAAAGTCAGTATAATATTCAGTCATCTGCAGAGAATCATGTTTCGCTGTATCACAGCTCATCCGTACGGTTAGACATCCGATTGCTTACAGCTAGGAGTGAAACCTTGAGAGATTGGACATTAGTAGGTGATTCTACGACTAACGTATTAGGGCAAGATTGAGGGAGGCAGATTTTAGCGTGTTATATGCAAAATGTAATGACACACCAGTAGCTTAGAGTGTTCAATTCATTACTAAAGAACAATGCGTAAATAGCGGTGAGTAGCTACTGTTTGTAAAGCCTACCATATATGCAGTTATTCAACTCAGATACACAAAATTCTTCAATGGAACTGCCGTGGTTAAAGGCAGATTTTAACGGACGTTTACTGCTAACAGACATATGTCTAGGTGTTGTCTTCAATAAAGCTTTTATCGAAAACAAGATCAAATAAATATTCACAAATAAATCAGAAAGCATTACGCGTAAGCGAAAGGTACAAATTTAAAAAGATTTTGAACTATGTCTGATTTGTCATCCCAAGCCGATGTACATTGCACGACAACGCTCACCGTTTAATTTATTCGAAGACTTTAATAGATACAAAATTATATAGGTATATAAAAACACAAGTTTAAATGGAGAAAACCGTGGAGAAATTTATAAATGAAAATGATTAATGTCTGGAAAAAAAAGAATACATACACATACACATACACACATACATATATATATATAAACACTATCTGAGAAACTATGACAACGATATGAATGTATTTGAACCTAGAGTATATTTACATTTTTTCATTGGATATAAAAATAACACAAATAGAAAAGACCATATTTCATCCTTCTGGAAACTAGAAACAAGTAGTGAAAATATAATCTAGAAAATGAACGGAGAAAACTGGGACAAATTAACAGAACGTTGTAAATTAAATTTAACGCAAAATAATATAGATTCATCAGATGTATACCAAAAATTCAATACTAAATAGAAGAAATATTTTTGTTCAAAAGTAAATGATTCCAAGTCATAAAAATACGAAAGCTAGCTCTACAAATATTTAAAAAAAATGACCTACAACGCTCAACTTATACAATTAAATGTGACACAGAATTTTTTGTAGAACTTTAAAGAAGCCAACAACAATGTTGGCAAAAATGTCAACAAAATAAACTCCTCAAAAACTGTATCGAAAATAGGGAAATAATTAGCATGTCTACTTACCCAAGACTCTTCTCCTTCTATGTGCCCTGTTCTTTCAGGACGTAGGCGATCATGGCTTTCCACGTCTCCCTATCCCTGGTGGCACTTAGCATACCTTCTCCTGTGGCACCATGCAACCCTCGGTTTATCATCCCCCTGATTATGTCCTTCAAATATGTTATCCGTTGCTTTCCCCTGCCTTATTTTTCCCCTCTATCCAAGCCCTCCTTCCTCATTACATGTCCCAGGAATTTTATCTGTTTCTTCCTGATACTCAGTATTAATTTCCTTTTCATCTCCCTCATTTCCAAAACCTCATCATTGCTCACTTTCTCGATCCATGATATTTGCAGCATGCTTCTATAGAACCACATTTCAGTTGCTTCAAGTTTTTCTTTCATCTTTGAATTCACTGCCATTTTGAAGAACTGACAACACATAGCAATCAAGTAATCTCTTCATGCATAAATAAATACCTGACCTACTTACTATTTAAACGTGTTGAGTGAATTAGTCAGGTGCTCACATTTACAACAACTTACAAGCAGTACCGATGTTGAGACGAATGTCAGGTAAACTAACTACATACCGTCACACAGCATTTCGTTAATTCATACCTTTCTCAAGGGTATATATGCCTAAATGAATTCGTTGCATTCATTTACGCACAAATACCCATGCGAAAGTTATTAAGGATATTTAATCATTTACTACGGTTACTTTAAAATCGCCAACATGTAGGCTTTGTGGAATTATGATAAATTGTGCGTCTATTCAGTAAAATTTGTCCTCGTTTAACACCCTTTCAAATTTCATATGCACGGAGAAAATTTATCCCCGGGATACAAGCAAAGGTCAGTGCAAGTCAACACTGCCCTGTGGCAGTAGTTAATATACACAGAACACTCATACATAATGTGTCGTTAAGCAAGCATTTAAACCGATTCACGTGAAACGTGAGATTGTGGAGAAACCGAGGCTACATACTTTTTCATTGAAATCTTGTTTTCTGACAAGTATATTCAAATGTTCACTCCCAACACGCATTCTTTGTTTTTGCATCTCTTTCTTTTTCTCTGCATCGCTCTCTGTATCCTTCTCCCTTTCTTTGTCCCCTCTATGTATTTTTTCCAAACTCATGTCTCCATTTTCTCTCTCTCTTTCCTTACTTCATGGTTAGTCTTCGATGTATTTTTGACCGCGACAGTCATTTTGAAGGTGATGCCTCATTTGTAAGCAATATTTTTTTCTTTCTCTGGAAAATTTAAGATTTTAAGTTTCTTCCGGTGTCATGCATAACAACTAAGAACGAAGCTGCACTATTAAAATGAATGCAGTTAATATATATATATATATATATATATATATATATATGATCACGAATTATCAGAAAATACTAATTACGAAAAAAAGATGTTTAGAAAATGTTTTGGAAACAACCCTAGAACAATAACAGATTGCAAAATGAGAAGATTAGTATCAAAAACTGCTTTTTGGTATTGTTAGAATCAATTTCACATCCCATATCTCCTACTTTGAAAGAAGCAGCATCGATGACACATGGTAGAAAGTAAGATCTAAGTTCCACTACACCACTTTCTATCAGTTACTCTTTTCGCTTATATTAGTCTGCATTTGCATTACTAAATCTCTTACTAGTAATAAAAATGATAGCATGTTTCTTTCTTGGTTTTTTCGCCACATCTTGGATCACCATCAAATCAGATATCTGCTATTACGTAGTCTTTCACAGTGTCTGATAATTAAGTATATTAAGTGTCTGTATAATTAACATAAATTAAATATTAAATTATTCTTAGTTTCCACCCCTCTTTCCATTGGTAATACTAATTTTACGAATTTCCTTGACCTTCTGAAATTTTACTTATGTCGCCAAATTATTATTATGGAGGAAAATATGTTATGCTGGTCATATTGAAAGGTACCTCGCTATTCCTTTAGTAATCATTAGTTCAACACATCTTGTCTATTTAATATTAGTACTTCACAGTGTCTAATGAGTAAATTATCCCTGTATAATTCGGAACTTATTTCTTGATAAATTTAATACGTAATTATTCTTAGTTTCTACCTCTCTTTTCATTGGTAATACTAATTTTATTCATTTACTTAACCTTCTGAAATTTCACTTACGTCATAAAATTATTATGATAGAGGTAAATATGTAATGCTGGGCATTTGAAAAGTCTTATTATTCCTTTAGTAATTATTATTTCAACACATCTTGTCTATTTAATATTAGTCCTAGAGCATTTTCATGAGTTTTCAGGGATTAGGTTCATTAAGGCTTTAATAGACAATTTTACAAATTTAATTTCCACCAAAAATGTTGAAACATCTGTTTTCTTGAAATAGCATTGAGCAGAATGACTGAATAGAAGTTTTCTACAATATTTAGAGAAAATTACCAAAATTAGCTATTTATTTATTTATTGAATTTGATAAAAATTAAAAAATGAGATATAGCCTACCATGGTCATGAGAATGGAATTGTTCTTTTACACAATAAAACACGTTGCGATTTAGCTATAAAAAAGAAAGGTGCAGGCTGTTCATATATATATATATATATATATATGAGTTGAAAATTTGAATCAGAATAAATATATGGACGCATACATTCATAACAATTTTCTTTTGTTTTAGTTAAAAAGAACGCGTCGACACTTACAGTCAAACAAACACAAGTTTTATTTCGTGCATTTAATATTCATCCGTTGCTTTATCACACGTGACACGTATCCTTTGAATTTATACCTCATTTAAAAATACTGTCTCGGATTTATAAAGCATTCGTCCTTATTAAATCTCTGAAGAAAATTGCAATAAGTGAAACATGTTAGATTAAAGACACATTTTTACTACTTGTTCTTCATTTATTCTATTCATATATATATATATTGATTTCACTTAAAACGGCGAAAGCTGCAGCCTTGTTTTGCACCAGTAGTTTATACCTGCAAGTGCCCCATTTGCGAACTTTTCAGGATAATGAGCTCGTTAACCAGGCCGTCATTAACGAAACCTAAAGTTGAACATTATGTTGCCTTAACTCGATTGGTGAAAGCGGTGACCGAAATAAATAAGCTGTCTTGACTTTTACGTAACTGGGCGTAAATTAAACGCATAACAAAATTGTATAAACGAGTAAAATAGGAGTGAATAAAAAATAGATGTGAAGAACCAATTAAAACTACATTCTTTGTACGAAAGAAATTAAGAAAAGAAAATCCTTTAAGTATTAGTCAATAGACAATAAAACATTAACAATTGGAGAAGGAATTCACTGCTAATAGTCTAGATGGGAAGGGAGAAAAAAATCAGGATTTCAAGTTGGGTGAATGCAGTAAGAAATGAAAAGAGAAAGTAAAATATAAAATTTAAAGTACATGACTTGCTAATAAATTGATAGAAAAAGACTCTAATGTATTGGCGAAATGAGAGAAAAATGAATTCAAAATGGCAGGATGAACACGAGAAGTAGATAAAAAATCCAGAAGAATTATGTACAAAGAATTACCTAATCTAGTACAAAGCCAAAAATGGATCATTACGTTAAAAACTTTGCTAGAATTCTAAATAGGGTAAAGTGACTAGCTGATAAACCATGCCTTGTTTCTTGAAACATGTTTTAAGTCATTTGATATACTAATGTTACATGGCACACGGAAGAAATATTTTAGTATTTCAGTAATTATTTTTTACTTCTCTCAGAGCTATGTGTGTTTTATCCAGTGTGTCTTACCCAGTACTCATTCTCCACTATGAATGTGATATCAAAGTTTAGACATTAGTTCAAAATTTAAAACTTTGCAGCAATTACATCACAAGGGTAATTTATTAAGTTGAACTTAGACTGTTACAAAGCCACAAGTGTAGGATGTACGTCAATTAACTCATAGGTCATTACAATGAAATGACTACACAGGACCATAAACCAAGAAATGAAAATCTAACGGGAATAGATAAACATGATTTTCAAATTGAAAAATAAACAGATTTATTCCTTGTAGTCTTACTCATCTCCTTTGTTTAAAACTTAAGATGTTATGATAACTTGTATAAGTTGAATATGAATAAATTTATTAGAAAGATCTTGCGAATAAAGAGTATTTTAACAAGGTAGAACGACATAAAGCGAAAGTATATTCCTAATTAGTCATTTTAAAAAAAACTATTAACATATCCGAATCCAAACCTGTTGGATACACGGTGCTGATCTTCGAGCAATGCAACTCTGGAAAGAAACAAATGTGAGAATGAAGAGTAAAAGTGGAAATGAATGCACTCAAAACATGAGTTAAAAATGAAAAATGTATTAGTGAAATTAGACAAATTATGTAGTCAGTCTCGAGAAATAAGGCAATGAAATATTTGAGCTGTGAAGATCGATAAACATATTATGAAAAAATATAATATAACATGCATACTTACACATATAAGTAAATTTATTAAATCGGACATTTGTCATTAGACAGGGTGCATGAAGAATATTTTTAAAATTTAGGGGCCGGACACCTCATACAAAAAACAAGGCCAAAAGTTCATAAAATGATGTCATCAAAAAATTCGTATTTAATTTACAGAAAATTTACGGTAAATTTTGCTGTATTACCTTGTAGACAATGCTTTATTTGAGATTATTCTTTCTACCAAGTTTAATGCAATTAGTATTTAGTTAACTGAGTAATGTTCCGTTTCATAATGAAAGGACATACATCCAGTAAGCTTAACGGATATACATATTGTAAGATAACATTACATCAGGCCTTGAGAATGTTGATGAAGCTAAAGGCATGTGTCAGTTTGCCTTTCTATACTAAAATAGCGCAGTTAAAAAAATTTTTGTGGTTCAGTTCTGAACTTAAGGATCAATGAAATAATAGATTACCTCATGCGTAGGAACACGAAGAAGAGAGCCTACAGAAAAACGATACGCATATCAGTACACGTCAGCTGGCTCAATGGTTTTGTACATTAGATTACTCAGTGTATGGCACTTCAAGAGCAGCTCCAGTGTCAGTAAAATCTGAATAATGTGCTCGCATTTCGCCCTTTGATCATTGACCAAAGGAAAGCATTTTGCTGAAATAACCAAACAGTTGTTCACTTCAGTCTTGTTGTTGAATAGATATGTCTATGTATATATATTTATCATTATTTTAAAACAAATACATTTTGTTGTGTCGCTTTATATCATTTCATAATTTTCAGTAAACTATAGATGAATAAAATGTGAAAATCCGTTAATATTTTGTTTAAAGTATAGATTTATCGCTATTGATATTATTTATTTTGTAAAATGCATTAAATATCAATATTTACATTCGTAAACCGCGAGTAGTTCTTGTGGACAAATTTGTGCGATACTCTAGGCAGCTTCATCCCGTCGGCAAACAACAGCTTGACGTCATTGAGGATCGTCATACACTCATTGCGAGCAGAAACAAATAGGCGTCTATTATGGTCAGAAGCGTGGCTCCATAAAAAAGCTGGAAGTATTGATTTCTCTAAGCTATGATGGCCAACCTGGCAGGGAAGAACCAAGAGTGGGCGAATGGGGTTCAAAGTGGAACTTCATAGATGAGATGAGAGCATCGATGCCAGCTTTCACTCAGACCTCAGAAGCACAGATTTCAACGGAAAGACTGAACTCTTTGTTCCAAGGGACGTCGCACAGAAAAACTCGTAGAGTCCCCTTGTCCGATTTTAACTACCACTCGGAAGCTGCGACCAGGAAACTGCCAGCACATTACACTCAGTTTGGATAGCTGTACCAACCGTCTATCCACATCGTAGAAAAGTTGAGAAAACTACATTATTTGGGCCAAAGTAGAAAAATGTGTGAACCGGGATCTCCTCTCCGAGCAGAAGACATGGGATTACCATCCATGTCTGATCAATAGACGGGGGTGGGGTATAAGCCGAGCGATAGTAGGATCGGTATACACGAATTTAAAAATAATTTCAAAAAAATAAGATTAATATAAGAATAAAACAAAGAATATGGGTTAGAAAAAAATTTTTTCTCTACGATGAATTTAAAATTAGTGACATGGTCGGAAAATCCACGATTTTGAAAATTCATTCCCGGTATGATCGTAGTGAATTGTTGACGAGGCTAGTGTTAGAAAAGATATGAACATTAAGTATTTACTTTAGATCTGTCCAATTAAGTCCTCAGTAAAAATAATTCCGTGAACAAGGGAGAATATAACATTGCAAAGGAATCAAATTGTAATAAATTGATATATTTAAACAAGAGCTATCTAAGATAAGAACATAACATGCAGCAGTACTCCATGCACGGACGGATGATTGACTTGTATATATGCAGGATGGATTCAGGCGGAAAAAAACATCCTGGATCGTGACCCAACATTCTTAGCAGTGGATTTAGCTATGTATTCGATATATTGGTTCCATTTGAAGTCTGAAGAGAGTGTAAGGCCGAGGAGACGTAGTGTATTGCTCTCAGGGAGAATTGGTCCATGCTTATGGGAGGCAGGAGAGGTTGTCTGTAATGGTTGACAGACAACAGCTTGGTCTTAGACGAATTGAAGTTGATAAGCCATTTCTTGACCCAGTTCACCACAGAGTGGAGGTCACGTTCAAGGTCAACAGCGAGATTATAACTGGCTGCCACGACAGGTTTCTTACTGGTGCGGGAGTATATTGTAGTGTCATTTGCGTAGATGCCTACTTGGGACTTGATCTCATCTAGGAGGTCGTTGATGAAAATATTGAAGAGCGTCGGGCCCAGTATAGAGCCCTGTGGGACACCAGCATTCGTGCTGTAGAATGAAGAGGCACGCCTATTCAAAACGACCATCATTTTGCCGTTATTTAAAAAAGACTGGATTAGGTCAAGCAGCCAACCGGAAATATCGTAACCCCATAGCTTGCATAGGAGTCCATAGTGCCAAGCCCTGTCGAAAGCCTTCGAGATGCTGAGAGCAACCGCGCGAGCCTCGTCAAACTCATCAATGACCTGGAGAATGTATTCCGTTACGTGTGTTATCAAGTCGACCGTGGACCTGGCAAAGCGGAAGTCATATTGCCTGCCAGAGAAGACTTTGTGAGCAGTGAGATGTTGAACTAATTCAGCATTGATTATGGCCTCGAGTACTTTCCCGAATATCAGTAGAAGAATGATAGGGCGATAGTTGGATCGGTCCGAGAGTTCACCACAATTCTTAAATACAGGAACGATTGAAGAGAATTTCCAGCATGCAGGAAAGCAGGAAGCAGAAAGGTAGTAGTTAAAGGAAAGTTCAGGAGCACAGCTCTTAAGGACTATCACAAGTTTGCATTACTTACAATAGTACAGAAATATAGACATCAACACCAGGAAATCAAAATATGACGTACATCAATTCATTTTTATTCTCAGACGAATGATTCAGTTTTACTGGAAACAAATTTTGATTTTTGTCATTCGTGACAACTTCCAAAGAATCTGAGAAACAGGAATTTGTATTAGTATAAAGTTTTCATTAAAACCGAGTAACGCCGTGCTATACTGCTAGTATATTATATGTATATACATATATTATAT